>CM055640.1:22665988-23265988 GCA_029378325.1 Elaeagnus macrophylla | reverse complement strand
CATTTTCTTTGTATGTTGCACTGAACTTTATATGTAACTTTTAATCCCACAGTTTAAGTGATATATTAAGCATTTATCTTTACTGCCTTTTGGTTTGCAGGACAAATTGGTTATGCTCTTGTCCCAATGGTTGCTAGAGGAGTAATGCTTGGTGCTGACCAACCTGTTATCCTACACATGCTTGATATCCCACCTGCTGCAGAGGCATTGAATGGCATAAAAATGGAACTAGTGGATGCTGCTTTCCCTCTTCTCAAAGGTAGATGCCAGTTTCTTCTCTTAGTATATTACCAATCTTAGGCCTCATTGTATCATTATATATGTGTTACGATTTTTGGACCAGGTGTGGTTGCCACAACTGATGTTATTGAGGCATGCACTGGAGTCAATATTGCTGTCATGGTTGGTGGCTTCCCAAGGAAAGAAGGCATGGAAAGAAAAGATGTTATGTCAAAGAATGTGTCAATTTACAAGTCCCAAGCTTCAGCTTTGGAAAAGCATGCTGCTGCAAATTGCAAGGTTAGAGTTCTACAAATGGAAAGGAAAATAAGTTTATTGCGTATATTTGTATCTGTGTTATTCTACTAATGGTTCTTATAATTTCTAAACCATTAGAAATTGTAAATATAATTTATTGATTTAAACATGACATACTGGTGCCTTTTATATATATGGGTTTTACTTTAACTATGTCAATTTGCATTATTTTTCTTATGCAGGTTTTGGTGGTAGCTAATCCTGCAAACACCAATGCCTTGATATTGAAGGAATTTGCACCATCCATTCCTGAGAAAAACATTACCTGCTTGACAAGACTGGATCACAACAGGGCACTGGGCCAGATTTCAGAGAGATTGAATGTTCAAGTTAGTGAGGTTAAGAACGTTATCATCTGGGGAAATCATTCATCAACTCAGTATCCTGATGTTAACCATGCTACTGTGAAAATACCAGCTGGGGAGAAGCCTGTCCGTGAGCTAGTTGCAGATGATGCCTGGTATGAAAATCGACAAATATTTGATTAGCACTTATTCATTCTTTGGTTTTAACTCATTGAAGCTTTGCTTTGTAAAGGTTAAATGGAGAGTTCATTACCACTGTTCAACAACGTGGAGCTGCTATCATTAAGGCTCGTAAGCTATCAAGTGCTTTATCGGCAGCTAGTGCTGCTTGTGACCACATCCGTGACTGGGTTCTTGGAACCCCAGAGGTTGTTATTCTTTTGCCCACTTTCAATTTTGTCATTTCATGTGATTCCCTCAAAGAAGTGCTAAATCTTAGAACCACTAGTGCTAAGAGTTAAAAACAATAAAATATAAACTCAATTGCTAAATTCTAAATCTTAAATACTAGGTCTTAAATCCTGAAATCACTCACTGCAAATATGGTGTCGTGCCCGTATTTTCTTTTTGCTATAGGGTACTTGGGTTTCCATGGGAGTCTACTCTGATGGCTCATATAATTTACCAGCTGGTCTTATTTATTCATTTCCAGTCACTTGCTGCAATGGAGAATGGATAATTGTTCAAGGTAAGAGACTGTATAGCCATGTGAATTTTTTTGGCTGTTTTATTTCTTTCTAACTGCATTTATAGCCGTTCTTGTCAATATATTTTGGTCTTATTTTCCCCATTGAAAGGTTTACACGCACTAGAATATGCTCTTTCTAGTTAGTAGCAATTTACATCAATCCTTCCTTGCCTTTAATCTGGCTGATCATGTCGGTCATTGAGTAAATTAAAATTATTTATTGGTTCTTTATATAAGAACGTTTATGTTTATTTTTTTCTTTTAATTGTTCTATTACAAGTGCATTGATTTGCTCAAGACGAGCAAGAGTCGTATGTTGTGCTTGTCATTTGTCGTTATTTTGTACTAGCTTTTCCAACTTTCCCGAGCTGGAAAATATTTAACCAATTTGGGGATTTTAGATCCATGAAATTCCACTATTGTTTTCTTCTTTGGTCAGCTTCACATGTGCTGCTTGTATGTGATGTATAACTAGGATGGTGCTTTTAATGTTACGGACTACTGCTCTCGAGGGATTCTGATTTTGTTTGGAAACGATATTTGGTTTTCTGGATCAGTCTCACGAGTCTGTTAATACGTGCAGGACTTTCTATCGATGAATTCTCAAGGAAGAAATTGGATTTGACAGCAGAAGAGCTCTCTGAGGAAAAGGCATTGGCATACTCTTGCCTCTCTTGAATGTCATTGTCTTTTCCATGGTCAGGTTGATTAGGCATATTTTTAATGTGTGGCAATGGAAGTGACAAATGTGTTTATTTCCCTCCCCCCCCAATAATGTCAACTTTGAGGTGTAGAGAACTATAAATCGTAATGATGGAGAGATGCTGCTTCTCTGGTTTTACTGTTAAATCTTTTGAATCGGGATTTCTGAATTTGTATTTCCTAGTTTATCTGTGTGGGGTATGTGCTAAGTTGGTAATAAAATAGCTGCATATTTGAATGATATCTGTGGGGGACTAATATGCTTCATACTTTAGCTCTTGATTATAGTCGTTTTTATAAGCCTGTAGTTATTTTAACAAATACAAAGATACCTTTATGTCATGTCGTTCTATGCTAAGTTCACTCTTAATTTCACTCATTTGCATTAATACCTTCATTGCAGTTCATGTGTCATGCAACCTTTTTTAATGAGTCGAAGGTTACTTTCATAGTATCTAAATCTAGGACATGTCTGGGGTACCCAACCACGCACAATAATAACTAAAATATAGTTCAAATTTACTATTCGTTTGTGCATCAATACATCATCATTACCACTAATCATAGCTATATGCAAAGTCTAAAAGTGGTTAAATTTTTTAACAAAATGGCAAAATTTGTCATAAAAAATTAAAATTACTTATTAAAATTTAGAGTAACAATATTATCATATATTAAATTATTATTATAATTTTCTGTTTAGCCAATTTTATTCAACAACGATAACACTGAATTGTAAGGTCAACGAAATTCGATCATTACAATTCAACATATTAGAAATAAATAGCCATACCATTGATTTTTTTTTTTATATGGCAGGACTATAACTATAATTTTATTTTCCTACCATTGCCTTTTTTCTCAAGTTCTCATATCATCAAATTTGCCATGAAAGACACTTGTGACCAACCTTGACAAAAAATATAAATAGAGAGCAAACAAATGTGTTGAACTACGAGTACGCCAAATCCTATTGAAAAATTACCTCAAATAACAGTAGCCCCAAGTCTAACTTCAAACAAATCTCAACGTGAGTGGATTACCAAAAACCCAGTTTTTGTTTTGGTCAATCAGGATGCTTCAATTTGACCCCCAAAAAAAAAAATCAGAATGCTTTAATATCGCTTAGGAGATATATTGTACATACATCTAGCTACAGAGATTTATGAAGAGTCATTTCACACGGAAATTCATGGTTCACATGGCAATATCAGAATCACCTGCTGCAAAATTCTTGCATGACCTCAAAACAACATTGTAGAGCATGACACTGCCTTTAATGGTTATTTGAGCCTGTCATCCAAGTCTCCATAGTCTAAGCCTCCAAAATCATCCATAGAATCCCACATGCCTCAAGAACATTAACGGACCCAGATGGGTCAGCAGACAAATGTGTTCCTCCATTACATTTGCAGCCAATTACGCTGTCACCCTTTCCTCCTGGGGAGCACTGGGTTCGCCATTCAGAATGACTTGTTGGTCTTTAACAATGTTTACATCAATAGAGGGGCTTTCAGCATCATTACTTTCTTGGCCCTGTTCAGCATTTTAAGTTGCCAAATATTAGAGGAGCACCATAGACTCATGATATTCTAAAACCAATCTTCTGCTCCAACTCTAAAAGAATAATTATGCAAAAAACACAGCTACGAACAACTCCTATGCGTGAAACAGAGCTATCAAGTTGAATATCTGTTATATTCCCTTCCTTATAAAGAACAAATCGTAATTCATGAAAAATAACAATTTTAGAAATATAGGCAAAAGAAACGTTAAAAAGCATACATAATGAATATCATCACGACCAAGAACAACTGCATGTACAGACGAATAGCAAGTTTCAGGGAAGAAAAAAATAGTGAGGCACCACCTAAAAGCACGCCTCTAGGCATTTTTGCTTGTAGAGAGCTTCTATCCAGCTCTCCGGCTTACATCTAAATTGGTTTAGATGCAATGACTAAAGGCAATGGTTACACGGCAGGTAGAGCCACATACACCTATATTGGGGAATGTGGGCATCATCTCTAGGGTTTCAATTCAGAGACTCATGACAGGAGCAAGTTTTGCTAACTTTCTTCCTTTGTTCCATTTTGAGAGGCATTAAAATACATCTGAGACTTTCATCATTTTATTGCATTACTTTTAAGGTGTTACAGAATTTTATATTTGCTATTTTAATATTTTATGAAGAATGTTAAGTTATTATTTGTTACGATCTAATCTATTGGAAATCTATTTTAGATAATGATTTTGAGATTGATGTATTTCAAAAAATTGCAAAAATGACATGCCACGCCATGCATGGTCTCATTAAAAAAGAGAAAGAAAAGCCATGTATATGAATTATATTTATGAACATTTTTGTTATATGACTTGAATTGGTAAAATCTAATACAACAATATTGATACTAAGCCATTTGATTTGGAATGGCGAATAAGAGGTAATATTACTAATATTATCAATGGAGAATAACAGAGTTTGATAACATTATGGATGGCAAATGAGAATAGTACTTTTAGCCCTACTATATTTAGGCAACTAGTTTCTTATATATGTGTGTGCGTGTAAAGTTACATATATATAAAGTTTTTTTTTTTTTTATATTCAATTTAGAAGTTCAAACAAAGCACAGAGCTGCAAGAGATTTTAGAATTCATTTTGTACGTTAGTAAATTATTTTCTAATTAAAGAGACTTATTGATAACCTCCTATTTATTATTCAGCTAATTTCCTTTATCAAAGAATTGATTTATAACACACTCATTGAGAGCCCTCAAAGAGATTACTTACCATTGATGCCAAATCCAATTCCTCATCAGAGTCAATAACATCTTCATAATCGTAATAGGGATTCACCTAAAATAGCAAGTAAAATATTGTGTAAAGTTCAAACTTCAACTTGATAAGGTCACACAAAGAAGACTCTAATGTAACAAAAGAGCTAAAGAAGTAAAGCCACGGTGCCATCAACTCCTAAGTTGGGATCAATTCCCAACCATGGAGGTAAGTATAAATGAGTAAATTTGCAATAGGAGGCCCACACAGTCAGATCCACGGGTCCCACATTATGAAATAACATCAATATGAGAATTTTACTTCTGCTGGAATTTATTGAGAGTTGTGGTATCAGTAATAAAAGGCAACCAAGATACGATTCTAAACAATCACTACATGTTATGGAAATTGAAAGATAGTATTAAGTACCTTGGGTCTTGGCATTACTGCTTCAAAACGGTGAAATATGGGATTATCATAATTAGGGGATTCCAAAATAATGTATGCCCCTTTATTTTTGTACCTCTCCCCTGCTGCCTGCACAGAAACAAAATGATTTTAAAATTTTGGAACAAATGAAATCAATAGTGGTAGTTACTTGGGGTTTACTTTCTATGAATATGTTATCTGACTTGTGATGCTAAGAGATACGAGAAATACATTTGGAGAAGGGAGTATGTGTATCCCACCCCATTAGTAAAAAAGCTAATTGTTTTATTTGAGGGCATGGATGCACTAGAAACTCAAAGCATTAGGAGTATCAAATGTAATAGGCTTTTGAATATGCCAGAGCAGAATCTCAGCAATTGAACTGGGTGTGTTGGATCCACTTTCGACCGGTGGCCAAAGTTGTGCAACAAAATCATTTGTGTGCTTGTTGATTGAGTGATGTATTTAGGTCATGTTTGGTTTGTTGAATGGAAAGATAATGAAAATGTTAATATAAATGGAACTTAATTGAATGGAAATAATATTACTATTATTATATTTGGTTTTCCTTCAAGTAGCAAAAATGATTCCTTTTCTTTCCCTCCTAAATGTCAAACCAAACAATGGAATCCATTCATACCAACAAAACATGACTTTAATGTAATAAAAATAAAATAAAATAAAAAAACTAACATGGGAATTGAGGGAATGTACATGAGAGAGAACTTTGGATACTGGACTAGTCAGTGCAACAAATATTGATGCTACTTAAGTTCAAAGTTCCCTAATGGAAGTGTACTAAGTTGTGGCCTTAAATTTTTTGTCAAACAGAGCCTAATAAGACACTACTGATCCTGCACTTTTAATTAAAGCAAAGAATGGAAAAACTGTCGACTCTTTGTGCACCATTATGATCTGTCTTGCACAAAGCAGCAAGCAAATGTTCGTATGCTCTTTCTATAAGCATTAACTGTGATATCAACTTCATGGACTTCAGCTTTGCTTTTGGCACTGTACATGCTTCTTAAACATTTTATTGAGTTGAGGCATGGTAAGGTACATTTACTTACATTAATGGCTATTTTTAAATGAAACATATTTTCTAGAGTGCGATGCATATGGTTATAAAGCTTTTAGAACAACACAATCTCGTCAAACTAAAAATGAACAAAGGTTGAAGACACTATAATGTTTGTAAGAATCCAGCAATGCTTGTTTCCATGAGATATAATTCTTAGTGCCATATTAATACCTTATCATTTATAATAAATAGTTAAACTTTGCCAAATTCGTGTCATGTTCCTAAGCCAAACAAGTTCAATTTCAAAATCCCACTACAAATGCTATCCACATAAATGCCAAATATTAATTACAATTAAAATTTCAATGTAACATAAAAGTTTATCACAAAAAAGTAAACAAGTTTTCATGGGAGGGGACACATGGTGAGAAAATTAAATGCAGTAAAAATATAATGTAATCTTTCCTTGAAAAAACTATAAAGTGTCTAACAACCAACCAGTACAGTTGAAAGTTTCCTCACTTAGAAGAGAAGATATATTAATTTGACAATGTAAAAACAATAATAAGTGCTATAAATATAATTCTAGTAGCAAAAAAAAGCTCTATAAATAATTCACAGAAATAATGGAAACAACTCTGACAATACTACAGACATATGGAATTCTTATTTCACCTGAAACTGTGGGTAGTCCGGAGCACTAAACAAAGTAATGAGCTTCCCTGATTCAACAACGTGATCTATTGTGTACCCTTCATCCATTCCTGCAAGACCAGGCCTCTTTTCCCTGGCATCAGGACCTTCATGCGATCTTATAATTAACTGAAACAACAATAATGTAAAATAAACCCAATTTTCAATCTTACAAAACAGACACAATCTTGATATATCATATAATCACTTAGACAAGCATAGGCATGAATATCATATTGATTACATTATTTATTATACATGCAAAATAGCTGGAGGTTAAATGCTATCTCATCTGAACTTAAGTTGTATTAACTTGCCAGTATTACATTAATGCAGCCATTATTCCTTTTGAAATGAAACAAAAGAATATGACTTTTGAAGAAAAATGAATCCAAAACTAGGGTGCAGGGATATGTAAACAAACAGCATCTTGCTATATAAAATATATTTTCATGTTCAGTAATTAGTTCAAAACATTCAATGCAATTCAAGTATTGCAAGATATAATTACAAAAGCACAAAACCCAGCACAACATTGTAAAGTTCAAATGACCTTGAGATTGGATTTCTTCAGAAACTCCTCAGTACGATCCGGACCCCATAGTAAACCAATCCCTCTCTCTTTATTTGGAGAAAGCCCAGGATTCATTGAAGGATCAGACCACAACACATCACCAGGAATCAAATTTTGACCTTCCCAAGGAGGATCAAGAACTGATCTTCTCGCTTTATTTAATTCTTCAAAAGAGCCCAAAGTCATCTTATTCGATTCCCCACCAAAAGACAGCTTCCGATTCTTCCTTCCCTTATTTCTCTTCGAAGGAGTCATTGGCACACTCCGAAACAACCCACCATGAGCAGTATAAACAGATCCACCAATAACAGTAGCCAAAGGCAATCCTTCAAAACAGCCTAGACATTTTCTATAAGCATGTTTACCTCTATCCCCATACTTCGTCAAAACCTCCTTCTCATACCCATACACCGAAGTACAATACTTGGATTCATGGTTACCCCTAAGAAGAAAAAACCTATAAGGCATACAAACCTTACAAGCCAACAAAATCAAGAAAGTCTCAAGTCCCCAAGCTCCTCTATCAACATAATCACCATTGAAAACAAATACCCGGTCATGTTGTTCAAAGCCAGCGTCTTTTAAAAGAAAGAGAAGGTCGTGTAATTGACCGTGAATATCACCAACGACAACGACAGTGGAATTGGTGTCTTTTGGATCGATACGGACGCAATTGGGTTCTTTGTGGAGGATTTTAGAGGCGGTGAGAACAAGACTGTCGAAGTCTTGAATGGGGAGGACAGAAGTGAAGTCGGTGGGATTGAGATTGCGAGAGGACCAGTCGAAAGACGACATGGCGTTTCGGACCCAATCTAGGGTTAGCTTGCCGTCGAGTGGCCATGTGAGTGGGATTTGGATATCTGGTGGTGGTGGAATTGAATTAGAATTGGTGGTGAATGGTGTATTCGGTATTTGAGCTGCTTCTGATGACATTCCTTCTGAAATCTGATTCATATTCGGGGAAAATGTTAGGCATCAGACTCAATATATGAGAATATGAGTCCTGAATCGTTTTTGTTGTATTATTTTACGTGTCATTAATGCATAATAAATATATAGATAAAAAAATAAATTTTTTATATACATATTTATTAATAATTAATAACACATAATATAATATATCAAAAATAAATAATATAGGTTAAAAGAAAAGATTTAATCAATTGTTAAAAAATAAAACATTATTTTATTAATTAAAAAATTTAAAAATAATAATAAATTAAATTTAATAAAAATATTATTATTATTTTATTATAATAAATTAAATTTAAATTTAAACAGTATAATATTCTTTTTATAAATTATTTTTTTAATTTATATTTTATGAAAAAAAAATTAAGCACTTTTTTGTATCGTATTTTTTATAAATAGCGTATTTAAATAAAAAAATTATGGTATAGAAAAGTGCTCAAAAAAATATAAATTTTGTTTGTAATATATAAAATCTATAAAAATATATTACCAAAAAATATTAAAAAGAATATTGTACTGTTAAAATGTCATTTTAAAATAAAATGACAATATTCAGAATTTTTATTAATTATAAAATAATATTTTATTGTTCAAAAAGCGATAAAAATGTCATATTTTTAAATAAAAAGTGACCTAAATATATTTTGTAAAAATAAAGTGACTAAATTATCTACATGCACAAGCAAACTAATTTCTACTGCCCTTTTACTCAAATAAAAATACTAAAAATGATAAACTGCATAAAGAAATAGAGCAAACTAATTTCTACTACCCTTTACTCAAATAAAAATACTAAAAATGATAAACTGCATAAAGAAATAGAGCAACATGCAGATATATAAAGTAGAATGTATCACATTATCTTAGAGGCTAAATTGTACCATTAATTTATAAATTTTAATTAAATTTACTCATAAATTTTAAAAATTTATTAGTTCTTAAACTTTTAAAACTTTACATATATGTTTATAAATTTTTAATTAATATAATTTATACTCTAAATTTTTAAAATTTTATACATAAGTTTAAAATTTTTGATCTATAAATATATATTTTAGAAGTCAAATTAAGACTTATGTGTGAGTTTTTAAAATTTTGGGATTAAATTTTAGAATTTAAAATTTTAAAAATTTATATGTAAAATTTTATAAATTTAAGAACTAAATTATATAATTTAAAAATTTAACGATCTATATATAAAAATTTGCTTAAAATTTGGAGATCAGTAAAAAAATTTATCTTATCTTATATTTTATTTAATGTTTATTGTATGTTTACTTTTTCCTTTTCTTTTTCTTTTTTTTTTCTTTTCTCTTTTGCTCTTTTGCTCTTTAATCATTCTTTTTATTTTGATTCTAAGATCTTTGGTTTCCCTACTTATCGTTCTCTTTCAGTTCTACTGGACCCTGTCATGTTTTGTGCAGATATACAAGGCATATCATATATGCATGTGTGCTTTGTGCTGCTTATTGGAAATAAAAAAAAAAAAGTTTCACACACACACACACATATTATATGAAGAAATTTATAAGAAAATATGATATAATCATTAATTAAGTTAATTTTTTGAAATTAAAATACTCATTTTTTATAGACTTTGATATATCTATTTTATAGTTAGATTTATTTCAAATAAAGATTTATCTCTATTGTATCATAAATTTATATTTAATTAGATATTTAATATCTATCATATCTTAGATTCAAAATTCATATTGTATCTTGTATATACAACAATTAATGAGAATTATTTAATATAGCAGTGTATTGTATATACAACAATTAATGAGAATTATTTCTTCTATTTATTTTCTCTTTACTTTCCTTTGCTTATTTTCTTAAGTTTTATAATACATTATCAACACGATTATTTATTCAAGACTTATAATTTTATACATATGAAATAACATTGGCCATAATATACTACAATTTTTTTATAATATAACGTCAGATCACAAAATTTATAAGTTTTTGAATCTTTCTATTCTTTACAATTAGACTCAAATTTTATTTTTATTCAAAATCTATCAAGTTTTTTTTTTATTTCTTGATCGTTTTAATTGGATATTATAATCAATAATATTTATGATTTATTTGCCTTTTAAATTTCTTAAGTTACTTGATTTATATATCAATATCTATATATATTCATATTATAATTGACTTTATACATCAATAAAGTTTATTAAAATTTAAATATATTGCAAATATATTTATAAATATAATAGAAAATATATATTTAAATTTATTATTATAAATATTTACTAATTTTAAATAATTTTGTAGTAAATTAATAAATAAAAATACGCTATAAACATCTGTTAGTATTTGAATTTAGCTAAAATTAATAACACATTTGTACTTACATTTGGTTATAATTAATAAATGATATGTGTAATACATATATATGATAACTATATTAATTATTAAAAAAAGTTGAAAATAACTTTTAAAATATAATGTCCATAGTATATTACTTAAATAATATTCATTTAGCATTAATTGTAAATTACATAAAAGTTATTTAAATCTAATTATCTCATAGATTCAAACTCATATTTTTTCATTTATTAATAATTCATTTTTTTTATTGATATAATTCACAATCACCTGAATAAATTTTCATGGTATAATTTAACTATAATTTTTTTTTATGTGTATCTATTTATTATGTTTATTAATTAAATATACAAAAAAAAAAAATTGGGTTAATTTTTATGCTAAATTGATATTATTATGGAATGTGAGATTTTAAATAGTAAATAAATTAGCTAAAATCTCAGTTTGCTCTATCTAGAATGATGGCTTTTAAGAGATTTTGCCTTACTATTTTTTTTCTACGAGCATTTTTAGTGAATATTAATTGTGTTCTTATACTGTTGTTATTGTTTTAAGAAAGTATTTCTAAAATTTACATATATATAAGAAAATAAGGGATTAAATCATTCTCTTGAAGTAAAAAATGTAATATTTTAGAATTACATCTATGTTAATGATTGAAAGCCTAATAGAAATATATACTTGAAATTGTATAATGTAATAGTTTAGAATTGCATTTATGTTATAAATTGAGAGCCCATAGGCTACGATACTAATATAAAGTATATTTAGTGTCTTATGTATGCTATTAAGTAGCAACATTGAGAGTAAAATTGACATCATAAAATATTTATATGTTATTTTATGAGTAAAATATGTAATTAAAATAAGATAATAGCATCTATATAAATAGTATATATCCTAAATATGATTATGGATATAAGGGCATTTTGATTATATGATTGACACTGAAATGAATATAATCAAATTAGAAAAATATATCTTCAAGGATTGCTAGTAATTAATTTGATATATAATAATCACTATCTAATCTTGATCATTCAAGATTTTTAAGTGCTTAATATCATTAACATTTTATTTAAAAAAATTTGGAGAAAAAAATGTTATTCAATCATATATTTTATTGAGAGCCAAAAAAAATATATACATAGATATCATATATATTTACATAGCAATATTAAGAGTGAAATTAGCAATAATTATGAATCCTTTATATGCTATCTTTACAAATAAAATTTGCTCATAAAATAGTAATAGAGAAACACATATATATTTAAATATTATGTGCTTTTATAAATTATTAAGAAAATAAAGATATTTTGATCATATCATTATTAGAAGTGAATATTATATGATGATCACGTACATGATTTAAACTATTGTGTTAATATTGTTAATGTGATAGTTACAATTTTATTGTATTATAAAAAAACTAAAAGCCTATACAAATAAATAAAAATTAGTTTGAAGTTGTTATATCATGACGTATTTAAACTCCAATTTTGTAATAGACTATGAGCTTCTATGAGAATGTTAATTAAAGTCCAATATTTTATCAATATTATCTAGTATATATCTCTCTTTCGATCTTGATAGATAATGATAGATAAAGAAATATAAAGTGGGCTTGTAACTATTGCCTGTCAATAGAAATGATGAATACTTATGTATCTCAAAGACAATAGAATAATACTCATTGTTGTTGAATGATAAATGAGTTAGCACAATTTCATGCATAATCTAAGAAAAAGCTTTGAATAACTAAAATATGATGAATTATATTATATATAATTGTGCTCAAATTCTTCAAAGTTGAAGATGTACTTAATATTTTGAATATATTTGATGATAGTGACATTTGAGACTACAATCAAAAATAAAATATATAAAGTCACATATAGAAATTTAACTTGAAATTTTTTTCGAAAGACCAATTTTATGATTAAAATTGCACGAATGATGCATATGTTGGTCTAAAGTATAATGCCACAAATACATGACTATAAGTCAATATTTGAAAAGCTTCTTTTAATTTATATCATAAATATAAAATAAATTTTGATGTATAAAATTTTGAATAATTATTATAACCAAAATAAGTCATGAAAATTAAAATTGGTTCATTATACAATAGAAAGTTAAATGGTTGTGGATCAAAGTCCAAACCTTTTTTTATTCAGTAACTATATGTGTTACATGTTCCGAAGGCAAAATAAACTCCCTATATTTGACAAAAATTGATCTCACGCATCTAAAAAAATCATATATTATGAAAATAATATTGTTAACTTTATTATGAAACATGAAATATTTTGGATTCGGTTTAACCAACAAATTTATTATGAATTTTTTTAATTGTAACTTTTATTAGTTACAAAATAAAGTTGTTTTAATCTTATTGCACTGAATCAACATATTAAGATGAGCCACTAATAAATTTTAAAATATGTATTTTGAGTTTTATTTATATTAAATATATTTGACCCTTTGAAGGGTAAGCATGTTTATTAAATAATTTTGATAAATAAAAATATTTTTTGCCGTTAGGGGAGATAAAAGATAATGGCATGAAATTACTCAAAATGCATCTATTTTATGGAATATGAGGTTTAAAAAATTACTTTATGATATAATATTATATATTATTGATGCATTTAGATAATAAAAAAATTTAGTTAAAAAATGCTTAAATAATTATTGAAGCTCGTATAGGATAATGAAATGAAATAGCAGCAAATATTTATAATTTATCTAAAGTTTGCGAATTATATTGATGCAAAAATAATACTATTATTGTTGAAATAAAAGAGTTAACACTCTAAAAAATGTTATTGACAAATATTATAACAACTATTGACTTCTATAAAGTTTCAGGTGCCTGATATAAAATAATATCATTTCGATTAGGAGAAAGAAAATATTAATATATTAATGTTGTACAACATATTTTCTTTCATATATCTCTTTAATAAGCAAGAAATGATATTGATCATTGATAATATAAAAGTTATTAAATGTTGATTAAAAAAAGTATTAGCCAAATACAAAGTATTATTTCAAGCACATATTTATTCACTTATACGCAAAGTGAAATAGATATAATATAAACATCCGAGATGTTCGTTAGATATTTATAAGGACCAGTTGTCCAAGTACTTAAAATTGTAAAATGTGTTGAAAACACATGAATTTATGTAAAATATGATGAGGCTGTGATATACAAAATTTTACTCTCGTATATATAAGATGACTTTAAAATATGACTAGTACTCACATAGCATTGTTTATATATAGTTAGTGATGTAAATAAATTAATAATACTTATTGCTTATAAAAGCATCAATTTTAAATGTCATATATTGCTATGATAATTCATAGGCATATACTATTAAAGCAATGTGAATGACTACATGAGTTCTAATAGATATGTTATGTATTTACATTAGTATTAAAATTTAATATTTTTACAAGCTACATGACTTTTTTATAAATATAAAGTACGTTAATTTATTTTATGTGTTCTTAAAATATGGCAAAAATAAGTAATTATCTTAAAGAAAGATAAAGTTATATTGATTTACTTTTTAAGGATAACATTATATATCCAATTATTATATGATTACATAATATAAAAATTACCTCACATTATTCTTCATTTTATAGTTAGTTAGCACTATTTTGTAAGATAATTTATATTCAATGTATTTATTAACATTGATTAATGTTAAGCATACACAAATGTTAAATCTTATAAAAGAACAAAATGATAAATTTTATTATAAATTGGATATATAAATTATCATTATTACTACAATTTTATAAGTGTAAAATTTTAAATTAATTTTGTAAGGACTGAAAAAATAAATTATTTTGTAGAAAAACATGTATCTTGCAAATTAATATTTAAATATAACATGTTATCGAAATAAATATATTTGGCCTATAACTATAAAATTATAATACTAATGAAGTTAATTAACAACCAAGTAGGCTCACTTGCCATGAGTTATTATATTTACTTTAATATTTGAGAAATTGTTATAGTGATATGAAAATGTGCCAATTAAAAGGTCATCTCATGTTGTGTTATCATCAGGGGAAGTACATCTGTATACGTGTTGTACTCTTTTTTCTTTCCATGGCTTTGTCCTATTGAGTTTTCTTGTAAATGTTTTAATGAGGTAACTTAAGCATATTAGTCGAGAATAATGTACTCTTTTTCCTTTGCTAGTTTTTTTGTTGTCCTATTGGATTTTTACAGCAAGGTTTTTAACGAGGTATATTCTCAATGCATGTGACATCTAGAGGAGTGTTATAATTTGGATGTTAAATCTTAAATATGATATATTTATCTTATGGTTATATTTATTTCAAATAAAGATTTATCTTTATTGTATCATAAAATTGTATTTAATTAGAGATTTAATATCTATCATATCTTAGATTCAAAATTCATATTGTATTTTGTAAACCTTATAAATAAAGTCTTTAGAAGTGTATTATATATACAATAATTAATGAGAATTATTTATTATATTTATTTTCTCTCTACTTTCATTCTCTTATTTTCTTTAGTTTTATAATAGGTCAAGTGATATACACTTCTAGAGGGATGTTAGAGAAAATGAAAGTTTCACATTTATATAAGAGAACATTATGAAAGAATTTATAAAAATATGGTATATATAACCATTTACTTTGTTAATATTTTGAGATTAAAATACTTATATTTTTTATAAACTTTCATACTTTTCCTAGGGTTTACCATTAAATTTCCCCACTTGATTTCGCTAATTTTTTTTTTTTCACTTTCTTTGTTAGCTAGATAGATCATACGTGGATCTGAGTTTTCAAGATGATTCATTTGTATGGATAGGTATTAGAAAGATGATGAAGATTCGAGAGAATATTCAAGCAGATGAGTCATTTGTTGATAATTTTGAACTCTTTTTAGGGGGGTTTTGTACGTGAGTATGGGCTGCGGATGAAGGTCGACAATTTATCGTCGATCACTATTTTTATTAGTAAGATTTTTTTTATAATTTTATTTTATCAACTAGTATAATCGAAGAGGGAAGACTACAATAAAAAATTATTACAATTGGTCAATAAAATTAAGAGTATTTTTTTCAGTAAAAAAAATCAAGTAGAGAAAGTCATATTTGATTTTTAGTAAATATAGGGTCATGACAACATATAACCTTTTAAAATATATTATATATTTGTAAAATTTTAGAATTAAATTAAATACATTTTTTATTAAAATTAATATTTTAATTATTAAAATTTAATATTATATAATATATGAGACAAAATTTGTTATAATAATTGTTAAAGTAATAAAATAAAATTTTAATTATAGCTATAATTACATTTAGTTATCTAACAATTAACAAACAAATATATCTGAGGTTTTATGAGTACTTTGGTTATTAATGATTCAATTTATCGTAATCTTATTATTAATCAAAAATCATATATACTTTTGAACAACTAAAAGATTTTGTAAACTCTACCATATGTAGTCGTGCAATTATTTGAAACAAACATTAAATAAAAAATTGCAACTACATTTTTTCAAGCATATATTTATAGTCGGTAACATAAATTCAGATAGTCTAACGGCAGAAACAAAACAAATCTAAAAAATAATTAAAAGTTCAAACACTAAAAAAAAACCTAAGTGTCGAAATATACCTCCAATGTCCCAAGTACTAAAAAAATACACTTGAACAACTACTAAAATTTGTAAAGTCCATATATTTGTACACATGTAATCATTTGGATCAAATTTTTCATAAAAATTGCTACTACATTTTTCCAACCATATATTTATTGTCAATAACATAAATTTATATATAATATAGTCTAGAATAAAAAACTAAACAAAAAATCTCCAAAACAGTTAAAAGTTTAAACACCAAAAGAAAACCCCAACGTCCCACATTTGAGAGAAAATATAGGAGAAAAATAAATATTTCACGTTAATAAAAGATAATATTTTAAAAAATTTGTAAAAAATATGAGTATCTCTACTCATTGGGTTAAATTTTTAGGAGTATATAGCTCATATAACTTCTACACTATATAAAATTTACATGATATCAAAGTTTTAGTGGATCAAATGGGCCAAGCAAATGGAAAAATCTAATATTTCCTTGCAAAAAAAGGCCTTACAAAAATAAAAAGATAAGTGATCTAATAGGTTTAGAATATAACAAAATAAGTTAAAAATATATAGTGTTGGCCAAATGACTCACATTTTTAAGGAGAATGTTAAGAGTACAAAAATAATATCTCATATAACTAAATAATGATATTAATGTAGTGTTTATAAGTAGTAGAGACTTACCTTTTTTGAGGATAACTTTTTAGGAGTGAACAACTCATGTTGCTAATATACTATATAAAATTTACATAGTATTATTAAATTAAAATGTTAAATAAAATTGCCCAAAGTTTATTAGTTGCGTATATATGTATTTGATATGTAATTTATTTTATTTTATTTTATTTTGTATATATTAAAAACATATATATTAGATTGATAAAGAATTCTAATTTTAATAGAGTTAGAATCATACTTGTAATAGAGTTTTAATTCTATTGAGTCTCCCATAAGTTGTGAAAATCAAGATTAAAATTTAAGAATTTAACATATATTTTATTTTTGGATTATAATTATAAATATTATAAAATAGATTGCCTTAAATTTATTTGTAAAAATTTTAATCAATTTGTTCATGCACATTATATTATATTAAAAAAAATTAAATTTTTTATTATAAATTTAATAAGATCTAACATATTATACGTACATAAAACACTTGCAATTATACTAGTATTTTACTAATATATTCATTAGAAAAAAAATCCAATTCTTGTAAAATATTCGAACGTTTGATGGAAAATTCTTGCTTGGGTCACAAAATATTTAAATAGGAGATAGAAATGGCCTCCGCCTGTCAGATTGACATCCCTACTTGTAATAAGTTTCAATCCTCTGCCCTTGCATTGATGAATATCACATATCTATAGGTGATGAAACCGAAACATCAAGTGGAAAGAGTGCTAAGCCAAAGGTGTTAGCTGCTGCCAGCTCATTCAAATTAAGCAAGTGGCTCAAGTTGCTAGTTGTCTAACCTATAGGTTGTTAATATAACTTGAGCAAAGTGGGTGCAGTATGTGCAGCCAGTTGTTAAAGTGAAGGTGTGTAAAACTGGTGTCTAGTGTAGCACAGAGAAGTACTAGCTAGCTTGTATAAGTTGTTTACATCATCACAGTAGATCATTTGTATAGCTAGATATTTTTCATAATTAGTCTCAGTATTTTGTCCAGCTCTATTATTTATTTATTTTTTTTCAATCCAGCTCTATTTATTCTTAATCACTGTTGTAATATTTGTAGCTAGAGTCTCAATTTAAAACACAAAAGTGACTATTTCAAATGCCATTTTTAATGTTCTGAAAAAATAATTATAATAACTAAAGTGTTAAAATCTTAAATAATATTTAGTTTATGTATCAAAGAAGTATCACAATTAATACAAGTAAATAACTCAAAACAATTTATAAAGTTTGTATAAAATATGGCAAAAGTTATCAAGATAAAAAAGTAATTAATTTAACTTAATTAAGAAAGAAATAACATTAGCAAATAAAACAAAGAAATTAAGTTTGTAGGATGAAATTTTCCAATTAAACTAAAAAGTAAAAAGTTGAAAGATATTAGTAAATGGGCAACTTAAGCGGCAAAATGAAAAAAAATAAAAATAAAAATAAAAATTGAAAGCTGAGCAAAATAAAATTAAAACCAACTAAAATAATTTAAATAAAGTTGAAGCAAATCTGCACAAGAATTAGAAGCAATATAATTATAAATTAAAATAATTTGCAAAACTGAGAGATAATTAAATGTGCAGAACTTTAATAAGAATATTGAAATGAGCAAATGAAGTTGCAATAAGAATAATAAATAATACGTAGGAGAAAATTACCAATTCCTTTAACTTTCTGACAAAAAATGTAATCTTTTATAGGTATATTCTAATTAACATAAAACAAAATTTTTATTGTTTAGAATATATATATAAAAAAATAAGAAGTAAAAGCATTTACAGTAGTAGAAGAAGAAAATATTATGCTGGTGAAACAAAAGCAACAAGAACAGTAATAACATAAGATAGTTGCAGGAAATAGTTGCTGAAATTAATAATTGAGAATACCGAAAGGAAAAAACGCAAACTATTTGTCCAAATATTAAGCTAAAAGCTTTTAATGATTGTTACTAAAGAGGAAACGGAATTAAACTATCTGCAAAATAGAGAGCAGATTAGTAAGCAAAATTGACATATAATATAAGAAATCAACAAAAGAGATGTATTAATTTGCAATATAGTAGTAAAGTGAAGAACTAGTAAACATGGGAGAAAACTGATATTTAGTGTAATATTCCAAATTTTCAAATAATATTAATTATTAAAAAAATAAAGAGTTATTTGATAGTAAGTTATAATTTTAAAATACAATTATAAGTATAAATAAACTCTTTAAAGATAAAGCAGATAGTAGGTTTGAATTTGTTGTCTAATGTATATTGGACTCTTATTTAATTCAAAGAATATGACAATAATAATTAGAATATCCTAATAAGAATAGGTTTCTACTCACATATAAACTCTTTATTAGAACAAAATATATAAATCCTTTACTAGACCAAAGGAGAAACAAAAACCCTACGTCTATTCTTCTCACATATGTCTTTCACAACAACAGTCATAAGAGAATAGAAGTTCATGAATTAAACTAGGTACGTTTGTTAATTTTCCTCTATCACTTTATCAGTTATGATTTAAGGGTTTATGGTTAATGTTTAGTGATTTTTCTAAGAAATTTTATAAAGTAATTGTTTGCAAATTTTCTGCAGAATCTTGAAAATAAATTAGTTTCGAAATCTTATACTATTCAATAAAATCTTAAACTATTTTTATATTAAACTAGACTTCTTGAAGAATTCAACGAATATTTATTTGTCAAAATATCATTTATATTGAATTTGTTATGAATTTGTGAAGTTTGTGTTTTGAATCTGTCAGTTTTTGAACTACTCGAATTTTAGGGTTGTTTTATATGGGTTTTGATTTCAATTTGAAGATAAAAATTTTGTCTTTATAACCATACACAATAAGAAAAATTTTGTCTTTGGAACCTCTATAAAATTCTATGTATTTAATTTAATATAATTTTTTGAAGTCAAAATTTTATGTTGGAAACAGGAAACCTGACAGATTAAAATGAAAAGTTTGGAATTAATTTATGGTGTTATAAATGTTAAACATTTGTGAAAATTTTTATAATACGTTATATGGGTCTTATTTATTATTTGATAAAATTGTATGATTTTTAGATCAGATATATATATGTTATGAATTTTTGATTTATATATGTTTGTTGCTCAAATATTTTACAGCATATTTATTGAACTAGTTTCAAAACCCGTTTTACCTATGAAAACAGATTCCAAAGTATTTGTAAATTTTTATGTATAATAATATTTAAGTTATAAAACTACGGTTAAAATTTCAATTCGATATGATTTTTCAATATTTTTCTAAAATTGTTTAAGTCCAGTAGTATTGCTGATTTTCTTATACTGGCAGTTTTAAAAGTTATCGAATAAAAATCACTTTTGTAATTGTTTAGCATTCGGTTTTACCTAAAACATTTATTGAAAATTTTACTATACCTCTATGAAAACTCTGAAAAATTTGGTAATCTTATGACACCAATTAAGTTTGAAATTACTTATTTAGTTTCTACTGACAGTAGAAACAACTAATAATTTTGTGAATAAAAATATGAAACTTTTGGAAAAACAAGAGTTAGACCTAAGTATTAATATATATATATATATATATGTAAAGGAGGATACCTAATATATTATGAGTATCTAATAATTATACAATTATAATTTGTTTAGGCTAAACTCAGTTGAATTAGTCGATGATTTTAGCAGTATTGGTTGCTCGTATCATGTAAGTAAACTAACCCTACTTTGTAATATTAAGTACTGTTTGTTTTGTTTGTTATGTTTGGTGTATGAATATTTTCGTGGTTGTTTTTACATATATGTCTTGTTTGGTGGCTGTATAACTAAATAGTTTGTGTGATCTCCATTTGTATGTATATATGGTATGTGCTAAGTAAATATTATTGTGCCAAGATTGTATGATTATGTGATTTATGATATTATGCTTATTTGAATGGATTAAGTATTCTTACAATTATATGGGTCATTAATGGCATGACATATGCATCATTAAATCATGACATTTCAAATACAAGTTTTGAAAGTATTTCTTTTATGCCAAGCTTTTGAGAGATTATAAGTTTTATGCAAGGTTTAAAATAATAAGTTTTATATGGTATTTTTATTGATACTTGAACCATCATTATGAAATTCTATGTTTTGGAGCAATATGATAAGTTAAGTGCACTATAATAAGTTAAGGGCCGTGTGCGGGAAGTGTCTCTCGTGTAAGTTAGGGTACCCGGGGACTAAAGAGTCCTCACCGTTGGTTTGGACGTATGTGTGCATGTGAGAATTTTGTATGGAATTCCAATTTTGATAAGTTATAAGTTAAGTCTCACTTACATGTTATAATTCTTTAAATTAAATCATTTGTGTAGTTTATTCATTTAGAATAAAATAATATTATTAAGTCCCTTAGATATGAAAAAAAATGGCTAATTAAGAAAAATTACATTATTTTAATAATTTTTTATTAAAATATTATTATTTTTCTATTAAACGATTAAAACACAAAGTGACAATTAATATAAAATTAAAAAATATTTATTTTAATATTTATTAATTGTCACTGTTTTATTTTAATATATATATATATATATATATATATATATATATATATATATATTATATATATAGTATTATTATTGTAGATTTTTTCTTAAAAAATTTCATAATAAATTTCACTTTTATTCTTATTAAAAACTAATATTTTAATAGCATTTTAATCACTTGACATAAAATAATAATATTTTAAGACAAAAATCATTAAAGTAATAATTTTTTTTAATTGACCCAATTTTCCATTACTATGGGAATAGATGACACCATTTTTAAAGTATATTAGTGTTAATTGATTATATGTATTAATTATCTTGTGGAAGAATTAAAATGAAAAACCAAAAGACTCCTAAAATATTTAATTATATGGGAATGAGTTATGGACAATGATAATTAGAAAGAAAATAAAAGGACAAAACATTATAATAAGACTAAACAACTTCCAAGATCTCCAAATTTAAGTCCATTTTCTATGAAGGTATCAAAAAAAAATTATTTACAAAAAGATATTCATATTTTATTTTCGTTTATATACAAGAATTATTTAGAATTAATGTGTGCCACGTAAGCAAATTAACACTAATGACCTCACATGAATTGCACTTTTGATTAAAATTGCAATCCAAAAAATGTGATTAAAAAAGTTATAAAAAAATACACTCTTATTTTACTTACTTCTAGAATTCTTAATACTATTTTGAGAATTTTAATACTTTTCATATTTTGTTATTCTAATTTTTTGAATGCTATTTGTGTTGAATGCGTTGATGTATTAATAGGCATATCTTGTAGACAAGTAACATAATATAAATGTAATTCTTTATTTTATATTTTAGTTTGAAATATATAGTGTAGTCATGGATCCAAGTATATAGTAGCTTTGATGTATGTAAAATTTAAGTATTTTGAGCGATGAAGATTCATTTAATTAATAAATTTTAAAATTACAAAAATTATTGAATGTCAATGTTATTGATTGTGGTTCTATACGTATTAGTAGAAGGTTAATCATTATACATATTTTTGTTGTACTTTATTTTTAACTCACATTTTGATTTTAGTTGTGAATTTTGGATTTTTTGTTTTATGTATTGGTTTAATTGCATGACATAATCTCCTTCAAATATAATTTTTTTTTACCCATAAAAAATATGTGTTATTTTTCTTAAAATGTAAATTAATATATGTTTTTTACAAAAAAAATATTTATTTTTTTACAAAAACATATGTTTTTTATACGAAAAATATATGTTGTTTTAAGTTGTAAGAAAAACAACATATGTTTCTTTTTTCCTCAAGTTAAAAACCATATAATAAGTGAGTTATATGCATTGAAGGGTTATGCATTTTTTAGTTGACAATGTCACAAAATCAAAAGAATTAAAATCTTAAATCTAAGAAAACAAAAGACCAAATAACTTTCTATTAAACAATATGCAATTATAATGTAAAATTTTATATGTCGTTTAAATTAATTATATTATATTATAATTAATTGTAGGGAAATAATCTAATATAACCTTGTCTTATTAATTTTAATTTAATATGAAAACTTTATTTGTATTTTTATATATTAAACGGATCACCATGCTATAAAAATAGTATAAAAAAAATTATGCTAGTTTATTTTCTTTAATTATAATATTTTAAATTATGAATTAGCTAATTTATATATATATAATTTGACTATAGTGTTAACAGATTGTCAATTTAAAAAATATTCGATCACAATATATTAATAACTTATCAGATTTATATTTAATGAACTACTAAAATAACTATTCATAGGAAGTTTAGTTATTATATGAGCATTTTGATGTTTATTGAACTACCAAAATAATTATTCATAGTATAAATGTATTTAGTAAAGAGACATTTTTATATCTATTGGTGTAAAAAATATAATAAAAAACAAAAAAAGATTAAGAAGTGTGTTTAATATATGAGCATTATGATATATATTTATGGGTGTAAGTTTAAGGAAAAAGAAGAAGAAGGGAATAACAAAATAAAAATAAAAATAAAGATAAAGGACATTTATCTAATTTTGATGGAGTGGGAGAACGAAAAAAACAGTACTATAAGAGATTTCTATATGTAGAAGATTTGCATAATACCATACCTATGCACATTCATGAGTTTGAGACCCAAAATAACATGATCCAAATTTACTCGTTTGATAATACAACTTACACATACGTCCTCCTTCAAGAAAATGAATACAAAAAATGAGTTATTGCATTCTCTACTCAACGTAGAACTATTATTATTGAGATAACCAAGATATCAAACCTAACACATAGGTGTACTTATTTTTTAGTGAAGTTATAGTAAAAACAAGATGTCCAACAATCCAAATACATAAAACACTAATACAATAAATGCTAGTTTAAACCATCCAGGTGAGAAAACGAATAACTCTGATAAGAATGTTACATATCAATAAGAAACACACTGCAAAGAGTGACATCCAAAACCACTCTACAAACATCCACCACATGATATTAACAATAATTATAAAATAAATAAAAAATGATATAATAACAATAAAGCACAACTAACCCATAAAGTGGAATGCGTAAACCTCCCTAGCTCCCATGAACAATATGTCTAATGAAAGTAAATCTCGATCCCCTAAAAATGTATGCATCTAATTAGACAATCATATGTTATGTACCCTACACTATAGTGGTTCTCTTAAAGATATATGCAAGTACACTTGGAAAAAGAAAAGTAGACAGAAAACATAGAAAGACAAATGAGCACTCTTAACAACTAACCAGATCAATAACTCAAGAAATATATATATATTTGTAATATCCAATAACCAAAACATACATATAACAGAGGAAAAGCCAATAACGAAAACTTACATATATAAGTGTGTTTACTGGTTATTCTTCAACATTATATATGTAATATGTTACATAGTAGATTAGGAATATAACAACCTTAACGAAAAAATACATAGGAACTTGCAGTGCCTAGCCATGAAATAAGCTGGTTCCATGTGTAGATCGGAAAACCTCAACTAGCAGAGGAAATTGTAGCAGCATAAACAAGGTGATTGGAACAGCAGCAAGAGAAGTGACCATAATGTAAATCCAAAAATTTCCTTTAAGCATAACAAAAAGAACAACACAAAAGCTGAGTATCATAGTTGCAACCGAAACAAAAAGGGTGGAAAGGCCTATTATCAATTTATTGGGCAATGATTTCAGAAAATCTTCTTCTGCATATCTTGAGGTAAGGATGCCTAGAAACATCAACACTGAAGTTGTGGAAGAAAATAATGATATGGCATCTGATATAACAAAAATAAAATACCAATTGCTGTCTAAAAATATAGGACGACTTGTATTATCATCACTACTATTCCCTCCAGGAACTGTAAAAGCTGCAGCAAACATTATGGTAATTATTAGAGCACCCACTACAGTACACGATGTTGCAGTCTCTTTCATCCATTTTTCTCCTTCTTTCAATAAATTTTTGTGATTTTTAGTAAATACATCCCTTGGTCTTTCTTGATCATTGTTTTTAGTTTCGATGCAATGAGGAGGTAAAATTGTCATAACTTCCTGCATTTATTCGAGATAATTAATGAAGCTTCATAATCATTTCATATATTAATGTAATTCATTACTATCTTAAACAAAGAAGAAGAAAAGAAAACATTGTATCTTATTAGTTGTGTTCATGTGTCATTCCTTTTAAACAATGCAGAATATATATAATAACATTTATAAGGGGGAAAAAAACAGCTACGTACTAATCAAACCTGACACAATTTGTGTTTTCAACTTTATCATGTTAGTATTAACACTTCAAGTGTTGAATATTCAATCACTTGTTAGCCCAATTGCATGTCTTTTAGTGGGACAACATATGCTTGCATTTTATTCTATCTCTTACTTCTAACAGCTTTTCGCGCCAAAAAATTCTCTTTCCATCTCCTTGCTATTCTCAACAACTTTCTTTGATTTAGAGATCAAAGTCATCGTATACTATTGATTGATTTGAAGTCTAGGTGCAGTAGTACATTTTTTTTAGCTGTGAGAGATAATTGATTCAAGCTTTGAAGCACATTTGGTCGAATCTCTAGTTGCTTTGTCGTTCAGGATTTGAGGTATTGTTTTATCCTTTAACTTGGAATTTTAGTTGAATTTGTTGGAATTGTACTTGAATTCGTTGTGGAAGATAAGCGAAGTAATTTGTTCATGATAATTTTTCAAATGCTTTCCTATAATTGTCATTGAGTTTTTCAATTCGTTTGAAGTTTGTCTGATCTGTGAGTAGAATAATGATGAGCCATTTCTGAAATTGTTGAGTCGTAGTGAGGTTACAGGTTTTCTTTAATTCTAACCAGGAGGCTTTTCTCCTTGGTAGTTGTTCTATCTTTTGTGAGAAGTATGACTACAAACACCCTATTGAAGTATGACAGCTCAGCAAAGGGTTTTAATCACCCATGAGAATTAGCAGTTATGTTAGTTACTTATCATGTTGTACGTCACAGAGAATTAGCTCATAGTTGATATGGTTTCTTGCTGCCTATATATATATAGCAAGATACTAGCATTTTGTCCACGACTAGTGTATGATATATTGAATTGCTTATTCTCGTGTGTAACCATTTAACGTGTGTGAGTTGTTTAAGGTGTGAGCAGTCTTGTAGTTTCAAGAACTGTTGAGGGTGTAAATTGTTTGAGTCATAGTGGATTGGTAGGGGTGCTGGCCCCCTCGTGGATTACGCTCACATTTAGTGACTGAACCACGTAAAACTCTTGTGTGTTGATTGTTCTTTTAAATGCTTCTGTTAACTTGTTCAAAGTGCATTATGTGTTCATGATAATCTGCATAATTGTTCTAACAAATTGGTATCAGAGCTATTAGATATGGAGAAGTGAAATTGAAATGTTCTTTCTAGAATTTTAGACCTGATCAATTCAAGAATTGTAGGCAAACAACTTCAAGCCAAGGTCCTGGAAGTTTGTAGATGAGATTGAACAAGATGGGGTATACAAAGTATGAAATCAACAAATTCGACGAATTTGGAGATTTTGGATTATGGAAACAAAAAATATACTCACTACTTGTGCAGCAAGACATGGTTGAAGGCATTGTCGACAACGCTGAGTACCCTGAGAACTACTCAGCCTTAAGCAAGAAAAAGTTACTCGAGAAGGAATATAAAAGTATCATATTGAATCTTGCTGATAATGTGATCAAGCAAGTAAATAAAGAAAAGACTGCTCTTGCCATTTGGAATAAGTTAGATGAACTATTCTTGGTAAAATCTCTTTCAAATTGCATAAATCTAAAGGTACAACTCTTTGGTTTCAAGATGGGTTTATGTAAAGAGTTTGGAGGCAAATTTAGATGAATTAAAAAGAATGACTATTAAGTTAGCAAATTCTGGTTAGGAGCTTTCAAATAAAAATCAAGCTGTTATTCTTCTTAACTCAATGCCTTAGTTGTTTAGGGATGTGAAGAATGCTTTACAGTATGGTAGAGATGGACTTAAATTTGACACTGTGGTTTCTGCACTCAAAACTAGAGATTCAGAGTTGAAGAAGGAGAAGAAAGATTTGGGCAGAGGTGAAAAAGGAAAGAACAATGGTGATACTTTGTTCACAAGAGGCAAATCAAGCAATAAAGATTTTAGTTTCAAGAAAAAATCAAGATTTTAGTCTAGAGGTAGATCTCAGTCAAGAAAGAGATCAAGTAAATGTTAGGCTTGCCAAAGGGAATGACATTTAAGAAAAGGGTATGGGTCAAATAAGACCGAAGTTAAGTGATGGTTTTGAGAAGCTCCTTACGGAAGTTAGGTATATTCCTTAGATAAAGAAAAATCTAATTTCTATTGGAACGTTAGATGAGGCAGGTTATGTTATAAAGATTGAGAATGATAAGATAAAGGTGACCAAAGGCTCTCTAGTTGTTTTGAAAGCTAACAAACAGTAAGGACTATATGTTCTTGAAGGTCTCACATACCCAAGTGTTTCAGCACTTATTAGTCAACACGACAACAAGTCAATCCTATAGCACAATTGTATGGAACATGTAAGTGATCAGAGGTTGTAAGTGCTATCCAAGAGAGGGTTGTTGTGTGGTGACAAGGTCACTAGTGTTGTGCTGTGTTTACAATGTATAGCTAGAAAGTAGAAAAGAGTAAAATTCTCAACAGGGAAACATACCTCTTTAGGAATAATATGTCCATTCTGACTTATGGGGACCTGCTTCTACTGCAACATTGGGTGGAAATGGGCACATGTTAACCTTTACATATGACTATTCAAGAAAGAATTGGTGTACGTGCTCAAGCATAAGGACCAGGTACTCAAAGTTTAAACATTGGCAAAGTTTGGTTGAAAACTTGACTAGACAAAGGTTGAAAAGGCTGAGAACAGGTAATGGAATGGAGTTTTGCAGCCAGGAGTTCACTGATTATTGTAATGAGCATGGCATAGAGACATAGGACCTTGAGAGGTTAAACAGGTCAATCCTTGAGAAGGTTAGATGTTTACTTACTAATGCTAGACTTTTTAAGCACTTTTGGATAGAAGCAACACAAACTGCTTCTTATCTAATGAATAAATGTCCATCTAGTTCAATTGATTCTAAGTTATCTAATGAATTGTGGTATGGAAAGCCCCCAACTTACTCACACTTTGAAGGTGTTTGGTTGTGTGGGGTATGTACATGTTAATAATGGAAAATTGGAGTCAAGAACTAAGAAGTGTATGTTTCTGGGTTATACTGAAGGCGTCAAGGGATACAAACTGTGGTGCCCTGTAAGTAGAAAGTCCATTACTAATCGTGATGTGATCTTTGATAAGTTTGCAATTATAGAATACTTGAAGGCAAATACTAGTGACGAGTCATAGCAGAATAAGGTCAGTTCATATGAGGTAATGGTGGAGAATGGGGAAGGTTTGGATGATAATTTAATTAGTCGTGTGCAATATGATGTTGATGTGAGTAGACATACTGAACAACCATCACAAGAACTATCACCTTCTAGTATAGAAGATGAGGATCATCAAGTGAATGATGATGTACTTGAGAATACACTGTGGAATTATCAACTCACACATGACAGTGTGAGAAAACTGATTAAAAAACCAATAAGATATGGAGATGCTGATTTAATTCATTATGCATTGGCTGTTTCTCATGAGCCATTCAACTCAAAACTTGCCACTTATAAGGAAGTAATGAAGCGTAACGACGTACTGAAATGGAAGGTTTCCATGGATGAGGAGTTCCACTCTCTAATGCATAATGGAACATGGGTGCTTGTAAAAAGACCACCTGATGCTAAGATCGTTGGTTGTAGGTGGTTGTTTAAAGTCAAAGAAGGACCAACCACAATAGAGCCTATAAAGTACAAGGAAAGGCTCATTGCTCAAGGGTTCATACCAATTGAAGGTGTGGACTACACTAAGATATTTTCACCAATGGTGAAATACACATCCATCATATTACTATTATCAATTGTTGCACACTGTGATCTACATCTTGAACAAATGGATGTAAAGACAACTTTCTTACATGGGAATTTAGAAGAGAAAATTCTCATGAAACAATCAGAGGGTTATGTGATGAATGGGAAAGAATTTGGGTTTGCTTGCTAAAAAAACCATCTATAGGTTAAGACAGTTTACACGACAGTGGTATTTGAGGTTTGATAGGTATGTGGTGTCAATTGGCTTCAAGAGGTGTGAGTGTGATCCATGCTTCTATGTAATGGTAGAATCTAAGTGTGCAAAAGTCTATCTACTATTGTATGTAGATGACATGCTCCTGGCCAGTGATGACAAGTCAGAAATAAAGAAAGTTAAGCAACTGCTAACCTTGGAGTTTGAGATGAAAGATCTAAGGGCTGCAAAGAAAATACTTGGGATGGAGATAACAAAACAAAAGTATTGGGAAATTTTTTGTTTCTCAAAGAAGTTATCTGAAGAAAGTATTGGAGAAGTATAACATGGTGGATGTCAAAGCAGTCTCAATTCCTATGGGAGTACAGTATAAACTATCAAGTAGCTTGTCACCTTAGAATGAATTTGAGGTGGAGGAAATGGCAAGAATTTCATATGCAAGTGCAGTTGGTAGCCTCATGTTTGCTATGGTGTGTACACATCTAGATATTGCTTATAGGGTAGGCTTGGTGAGCAGCTTTATTAGCAACCTTGGAAAGTAACATTGGGCTACTGTTAAGTGTATAATGAGGTATTTGAAAGGTACACTTGATGTGGATTTGGTATATGGTAGAGGGTCCAGAGATGTGTACATCATCAATGGTTACATGGATGCTGATTTTGCTGGATATTTGGATTAAAGAATGTCATAAATAAGATACATATTCGTAGTGCTTGGAAATCCGATTAGCTGGAAAGCAACTCTATAGCATGTGGCTTTATTTACCACTGAATCAGAATATATAGCTTTAACAAAAGCTATAAATGAAGCAATATGGATCAGAAGTATAGTTGGAAGTTTTGGGTTGAAGGATGAAACAACTCCTATACACTATGATGCCAAAGTGTCATTTGCATTGCTAGAAACCCTATGTACCATGAGAGGACAAAGTATACTCATATTGATGTGAAGCTTTATTTCATTTGAGATATTGTTGCTGAAGGTAGGATGAAAATAGTGAAGATTACAACTGCAGATAATCCTTCAGACATGCTGACTAAGTCTATGCCTTTAAACAAGTTCAAAGTATGCCTAGGATTGCTCAGAGTTGGTGAAGGCTAATCAAGATGGAGTTTGTGGCAGGGCAGTGACCATGAAGAATCATTATGAATTTATTTAAGTCAAGGTGGAGAATTGTGAGAAATATGACTACAAACACCCTATTGAAATATGACAGCTCAGTAAAAGGTTTTAACCACACATAAGGAGTGGCAGTTATGATAGTTATTTATCATGTGGTACATCACAGAGAATTAACGACTAATTGATATGATTTCTTGTTGCCTATATATATAGCAAGATACTAGCATTTTGTCCACAACTAATATATGATATATTGAAGTGCTTATTCTCGTGTGTAACCATTTATTGTAAGTGATTAGTTCTAAGGTGTGAGCAATCTTGTAGCTTCAAGAACTGTTGAGGGTGTAACTTGTTTGATTCATAGTGGATTGGTAGGGGTGCTTGTCTTTTTGTGGATTAGGCTCACATTCTGTGGTTGAACCACGTAAAACTCTTGTGTGTTGATTGTTCTTTTATATGCTTTTTTGTTAACTTGTTCAAAGTGCATTGTGTGTGCATGATAATATGCATAATTGTTCTAACACCTTTATTGGTGTTTGATTATTCTTTAAGGATTTGTTGAACAAGTGAATTGTTGAGAATGATTGTGTTAATTTGGATTACTCATGGAATTGGACAATCTGATACTCTAAATGCATTGTTTGATGCATGACAAACATATCATCCTAATGTTGTTTGTTTAATGGAGACTAAAGCTAAAAAAAACGTGCAACTAGATTGAACAGAAGTCTCAATTTCTTGAATTATATGGTTGTGCAACCACTAGGAGACGCTAAGGTCTATGGTGAAATTGTTGTTATATGGCCTAGGAACATTGATATTACTTTTGTGTTTAACATTGATAGTACCACGGATATAGAGATTGGTGGTTTTGGGTTTATGACATTTGCGTATGGTGTTAGAGATGAGGGGATGAGGTTTGAGGAGTGTAACAGAATTGCTTAATCCAAATAGGATGAGTCTCACCCTTGGGTGATTGCTGGGGACTTTAATGAGCTATTGTGTAGCACTGAGAAAAAAAGGGGGGCTGGTTTTGACTTTAGGATAGCAAGGAAATTCAGAGAGCTTATCAATGGTTGTGATGTGTTTGATATTAGCGTTAAGGGTTGCTTTTATAATAGGAGGAATGGGAGGGGTGATGAGAACTTTGTTCTAGAAAGATTGGATAGGGTTTTGGTAAACTCAGTCATTATGGAGAAATTTCCTAACATGGTTGTAGTTATGCCTCTCACTATAGGGTCTGATCAGGAAGACTATGAAGAAATTGTGAGGGAGGAATGGAACTCAATTGAGCATCGTAGACCTATGGGGAAATTATAAGAAAATTGGGAGTACAAAAAGGAGGTTAAGAGTTTGGTGTAAAGACTTATGGGGGAATTCCAAAAAAAGGCTTGCTGATTTGTCTAAAAAATTGGGGGATTTGGAGGCTCTAGGAATGTTGGTTGGGAGGAGCAAAAACAAGTGAATGAGGAGATTTGTGCATTGTGGAGAAAAGAAGAATATACTGGGGGCAGAGAGCTAGAGTGAAATGACTCAATTTTGGGGATAAGAATACAAGATTTTTCCATCAAACTATGAGGTGTCACAAGAGTTATAATAGGGTTGTAAAGTTGAAAAACGATGAGGGTATGTCGCATAGTGATCCTGGTGAGATTGATAGGTTAATCCAAGATCATTTCTCAAGAGTAGTGTTTCGAGCTGAAGGGTGCCAAGGTATGGAAGAGGTGCTGGAGGTTGTTCAACCAGTGGTTACCATGACCACGAACTAGAAGCTCATTAGAATTCCCACAGTTGATGAGGTCAAGAAGGCGTGCTTTAGTTTGGGTAAGACTAAGGCTCTAGGGCTAGATGGCTTCAACGACTCTTTTTATCAAAACCATTAAGATATAATTGGGGTTGATGTGGTGAAAGCAGTCATAAACTTCTTTGAAAATGGTTTCTTGCAAGCATCAATAAATGAAACAAATATAGTTTTTGTGCCTAAAGTCTTAGTTCCTAAAACCCCTAGCCAGTTTAGACCCATTGCTCTATGTAACTTTCTGTACAAGGTTATTTCAAAAGTGTTAGTTACAAGGCTTAAGCCCATAATGCTTGGCATAATTTCAGAAGTGCAAGGGGCTTTTGTTGGTGAGAGGTACGTACAGGATAATATCATTATTGCTTAAGACACTTTCTACTGCTTAAAGAACAGGAAAAAAAGAAAATTGGGATTTTTTGCACTTAAAACAGATATGACTAAAACCTATGACAGAATTGAGTGGGTGTTTTTGGAGGCCCTTATGCTAAAGTTGGGTTCTTGTGACTTGTGGGTTCAAAGGATTATAAAATGTGTCAACTCTGTTCAATACCGAGTGTTGTTGAATGGGGAGCCTTTGAAGATGTTTGTGCCACAGAGGGGTATAAGGTAAGGAGATCCCTTGTCTCCACACCTCTTTATTACGGTGGTAGATGTGCTTATTAAAATGATCAAGAGGGCAGTTTCAATGGGGAGCTAAAGGGCTTGAACATTAAAAGGAGGTGTTCTATACTGTCCAATTTATTTTTTGCTGATGATGTTATTGCTTTGGGGAGGCCAAGGACGAGAACTGTAGGCAATTGCTTAAATGCATTGACTTGTATTGTAAGGCAACTGGGCAGTTAGTAAACTTTAGCAAGACTTGTGTTTTGTTTAGTAAAAAATTTAGCAGGAGCAAAAGAGGCTAGCTGGTGTGTTTAATGTAAATTTGGTAGCTATCTTGTCAGCCAACAGACTGGGGTGCTTCTAAAGAAAGCTTGTATGCAATTATGCAGGAGAAAATGTTACAGAAAACAAGCTCACAGAAGGCAAAGCTATTGTCAACTACTAGAGGTAAGGAAGTGTTATTGAAGTCTGTGGTCCAAGTATTACCTAGCTATGTAATGAGTATTTTTCCTAAGCGTGTCTATAAGAGATAATGGGTGCAATGTTGGATTTTTGTGGTCTAACAAGGAGGAAGGGAGAGGTATGAGATGGTGTGCTGGGCGGAGCCTGGAATTTTTTTTTTGGGGGCTAATTTTCTTTTTTTATACAAAATATAAAATTAGTAAGAATTATAGTTGATTATACTTAATTCAATATTGATTTTTTTTCATTTTTTTCTTGTTATATTATAATAGAGACATAAGGTTAGCACTCAAAAAATATAAAGTTAACATATTATAATTAACTTATAACGAAAATTAAACAAAAATATAACAAGTTAAGTATCATTCATGAATAAAATAAATTTATTAACTAAAAAATTTAAGCAAATAAAATGCTCAATCAAACACATCAAAATTTATAGTTGTTAAAACTAAAACTAAAATAAACATATAAAAATGCAAAAAGTAAAATATAATTTAAAAAATATAACAAGTTAAGTATCATTCATGAATAAAATAAATTTATTAATTAAAAAATTTAAGCAAATAAAATGCTCAATCAAACACATCAAAATTTATAGTTGTCAAAACTAAAACTAAAATAAACATATGAAAATGTAAAAAGTAAAATATAATTTAAAATTTTAAGTTTGAGACTATATTTAAAAATATATGTTTATAAACAATATAATAATAACTAATAATAATAAAATAACAAATTTTTATGTAAAAATTTCAAATAAACTCTAAAAGATTATTAAAATAAAATGTCAAATAATATACTATTAGATAAAGTTAAAATTTCGGTTGAAATAAAATATGATAAATATAAATTTAAAAAGTTTTAATATGAAACTTATCATATACTTATTTTTTTAATTTTAATTTTATAATGTTGAATCTAAAGTTAAATATTTAAACCTTTTTTAGATTATCACATTTAAGAAGAATTTTTACATAATATAAGACTACAATTTTATTTCTGTTACTAATAGTTACCAAATATATAAATATATATATATATATATACTTAACTACTTTATTTACAATTTATGTCATTTTTATCTACATATTTATTAAATATTATTAATATATATCAAAATATGTACATAAAAATTAGACATTATATTACTATAAATAAAATATTTATTTAATACTAAAAATATACATATAATTACTCCAACGTAGCTCTGCCTCTAGCTCAGGATAAGCTTTCTAGAAGAAAGGAGGCTGGTGGATTGGATTTGGAAGTTTTCAATAAAGCTATGCAAGTTAAACAAGCTTAGGGGCTGTTAAGTAGACCTCATAGCTTAGTTTTCAGGGTATTGAAAGGAATTTACTTCCCAAAAAGACATTTTTTGAAAGCAAAGTCTCTTGGTATAAGTTCATGGTCTTGGAAGAGCATATGTTGTGGGAAAGACATATTGTTGGGAAAAGGGTATGGAGAGTTGGGAATGGAAGCAAGATTAATATTTGGCATGATAAGTGGATGCCAAAGGTTGAGAGTTTGTAGAATTTTAGAATTGAAGGTTGGAGTTTGTATGTGATCTTATTATGTGATCTTATTGATCGTGTTGGAAGGTGTTGGAAAAGTGATGTAATTAGTTCTATTTTTCCCTCTTAGGTTAGAGATGAGATACTGAGTATACCAATCTCAAGAATGGGGCTGTCAGATTGATATGGCCTTTTGAGAGTAGTGGAAATTTTTCTGTTAAGTCTTGTTATAGAGTGTTGAATGAGTAGAAGGTTGGCTATGGCATTCATGCTCCTTCAGGGTCTAACCAAGTTGGTAATTGGTTTTGGAGGTTCCTATGGAAGCTTAGTGTTCCTACCAAGATCAAGGTTTTCATTTTGAAAGCTGTCAATAATATAGTCCCAGTGAATACCTGCTTATTAGAAGATGTATATGTGCTGATAGCCTTTGTTCAAGATGCTTGGTTCATGATGAGACGATTGAGCACCTATTGTTGGGGGTGTCAAGGAAGTTTAGATGCATGGTTCCTGTCTAACCTGTATTTTGACCAAAGTAGAGCTGGGGTGGTGAACTTTGGCTGGTGGTTGCAAGACAGATTTATGGAAATGGAAAAGAGGAGTGATGGAGGTGTATAGGGGAGCATTTGAGTATGTTACCTGGTATGGCATATATGGTTGGGCAGAAATAAGTCGAGTTTTGCGAATCCAAATTTTGATCCAATGAAAGTGGTACACGCAGCAGCTAGGCAAGCTGTGGAACGGGTGGAGTTGCAACCTCAGCAACGTAGTGTGGCTGGTCCACAGCAGGCACCAATGTGTTCACAATCATAGAGACCTCCTAGGGAGGAATGTATTAAGATAAATTGTGATGCATCATTTAGAAAAGGGGAGGTTAAGGGGGATATTGGTGCTGCTGCTAGAGATCAGTTTGGGAATGTGCTGGCTGTTTTGGGTAAGCAGTTGTTATGCTCTTCAGTAGAGCAGTTAGAGCTCTTAGCTATTTTGTGGGGTTTGCATATTGCAGTTGAGCATGGATGGAGGGATATTTTGGTGGATTTTGATTCTAGAGTTGTTATTGGCTGGATAGTCAATGAGTTAGAAGTTTCTTGATTGACTGAATCGATCCTTTGGGACACTAAGCAGATGATGATCCTCTTTGATCGCTGTGTTATGCAATAGATTAGTCGAGGTGCAAATAAGGCTGCTGATGGTCTGGCTAAATTTGCTAGAACTAAAGCATGTAGTGTGGTGGCGTTGTTTTCAATTCCTATTGTAATACAGGATGTATTTGTGATGGTGAGAGGTGTAACAGACTTTATTATTTTTGAGTAATAGAAATTTAATCTCTTACTGACAAACAAAAACATATGCTTGCATTTCATTGGGAGCATATATATGTACTATATCTATCATGGTCTCTTCATATGTGCAAAGAATGATATTACAAAGTAGATATATAAGATATTTAATTACGTACCTTAAACCATTGTAATTCATATTGCATTTGCAAAGCAGCTCCTGAGATACGATTAAGTTGCGTGGAAGGTGCTAACATTCCTGCTATATGTAGCATGTTGTTACCTAAGTTATCTGTAAGTTGTCTGTACAGACTGAAAATATTCTCTTTTATTAAACAACTTATAAGCCTAAACATTTTTACTTGGCGAGATTGAAAGGCACGCATAAACATTCTCCTTCCCAGGTCATCCTCCTCAATCAAAGGAAAAAAAATATCTTTGTCTGCACCATACATTTCTTCGACAATCTCAAGAATTCCTTCATCAACGGCTGCTGCGAGTACTCTCTGTTCTAGTGACAAATTTGTCGTTGATTCATATAAATTTCTCATCTCTATGTACATTTGATGGAAGATTTGGCGAGATTGAAGATGAAGCCTTTTCATTTCATATATGCGTTTGGCTCCTATATTTTAACCCAATACTAGTTAATGTAACTAGCAAGACATGCCTTGATTAAATATAAATTTAGGGAGGCTCTGATAAACAAGTCTACCTGAACCTAAAATGTTGACTATCATTCTATTACTTGAACTTTGGGGATCTTTTAGATATTGATTATTTATACCAATATCATTAACGCCATCAAGTAGTTGATTATCTATGTGCAAGCCTGTCAACAAATGAAAATAGCCAGGACGAAAAGTACTTAATTTTGTTTTAATTATATTTTCTTTTCATTAAAAAACAAAAATACTCACAAACTTAAAACTTTAATTAATAAGATGTACATGTGTGATAGTCAAACTCATTTTTCAGTGGTGGAGCCATAAATTGCGCATAGTTTATCAAATGACAAATACAAGATCCACAAATTAAAGAAACTAACTGTATTTCAACGATATAAAATTTAGAGTTCAACTTTTTAAATTTTATTTACGAGTGTATTAGTTGAGTTGTATAAAAAATTCAAAAACTATCATATGCACAATTAATACTTATTTAAAGTCTAACCACAAATTAATATAATTGATATTTTTAATATTGGACAAATCCTTGCTATTATTTTATTTATAATTGTACATCTTATAAAACCTTTTAATATAATTATTTAAGAGTACATCATTATCATTTTTATAAAAAAAAGAATATCATTAGATATAGTAATAAATAAATAAAATGTGGTATTTGATAATTAAGAGCTTTTGTAAATTAAAATAATCTAGAAAAAATTAGAATATGTGTTAAAAAAGCAATCATCATTAATGTTATTAAAATCACATTTGATTGTCTAATTTTTTTTTAATACTCACTTTATATCTAGGATTAAAATTATGATTTGTTCTTAAATTTTTAGAATTAAAATAATTTAAAAAAATATAGTTATTATATTTTACAAATTCATGAAAAAATAAAACCACAACTTTATAATAAAAAATTAATTTTGCTGCAAAATAAAAATAGTTACTTTCTAATCCTTAATATTATAAAAATAAAATTATAGTTAGTTTTTACATGTTAACAAATTTACTTAAGTTTTATTAAAAATAATTAAAAAAAAATGGCTTATATGTAAGTTACAAAGGAAACTTTTAGTATGTATATGTACGTATGTAAATATATATTTGTGTGAATATATACAATTCATGTGTTATCTTAAAATAAATTTAATTATAAGCTTAAATACTCTATAATTTAGAGTCGGTAAAAATATTTAATTTATTACAAAAATATTTGAACATTTAATTTTGTAAATATTTATGCCTTTTTCATAATTTTTGTTAAAAATTGACTATTAAATGTTTTTTTTAACGAAAATAACTAATAAGGATATAAATATTAAAGGGATTAAAGCTGGAAACATTTTTATAATAAATTAAATAACGAAAGCATTTTTTGTTATTTACACTGCCATAAAACATATATAAACCTCAATTATATGTACTATAAAAATATTTTTTTATCATAAATTAATATATATATATTTATATAATATAATATAATTCATAAATGAATCTCACCCTTACTTTATTATCATGGTTTAACTCTACATTTGATCTGTAATACACTACTTTATGTACTATTATTACTCCAGTTTTGAGTGTGTCTCGGAGTGTTACAACTTGCATCAAAACCAAGCCAATACTAGGGATGACAATTTGACTCGACGATTCGGGTACTCGCCGATATCCGATCCGTTCGGGTCAGTTCGGTTCAGGACAAAGCGGTTTAAAAATGGATTGGAGCATTATCTATTTGATTTAAAACAGTTCGGTTCAATTCGGTTCGGGGCAAAAATTCGTTCAGTTCGGGGCACCATTCGGGTACCCATTTATTTACTAAAAGTTTTAATTACATAAAAATTTATAATATTTTTTTCTATTTTTTTTTTAAAATGGGTCAATAGTTTAGTTTTTTTGACCCTCGTGTATTACCCGAACCGAACCAAATCCGTTTTGTCTGAAACAGTTTAGTTCAATTTGAACCGCGAGTCAAAACGGTTCGGGTCGAATCTGACGCGAACCGACCTGTTGCTATCTCTAACCAATACTTGTATCATGTGTGGCCCCACTCTGTCAAGGAAGCCAAGTCCGAGGGTGTTACGTTAGATACGCTGTTGACACTATAACTCAGGCAACTTGGCATAAAGAATTTTGTATCGGACATTGTACAAGAATTAGCTATAGAGGAGGACTTGCTATATGTAAATTTATAGGAGAGAATAAGTTAAAATCTCGCTATATATATATATTTAGTCTAAAGGGATCAAGTGGCCTTTGTATGATTGGAATTATAACCTAATAATATATTGAAGAACTTATCTAAGTTAATCAACTAATATTTGTCTAAGTTAATCTTGTTAAATATCAACATATCTTTCTCTCTCCAAATAGTTATATTCTAAAAAATTCAAGCATCATCTTAACTATATAATTAGCTAGTATATTATACTGTCTAAATAAAAAATTCTAATATTCACTCCGTAGTTATAATGACTTACCAAGCCTATATATATAAATGATGGGTTTAGTTTTGAGTGTGTAGAATTAAGATAAGTTTGTGAGCAATTAACAAGTGAAGTAAGAGTGTGCTATGTGATTTGAGATGTGTGAGTATAGTCTGTGAGCAATTGGTAAGTGAAGTAAGAGTGTGGTGTGTGTTGTGAGAAGTGTGAGTGTGTGACTAGTGAGTCACGTGATTAAGAGTGGAGTGAAGTGAAGTATATGAGGTAAAGTGAGTATTGTGAGAGAGTTTTAATATCAATATTTATAATATAATATAGTATTAATATTAGTCTGAGTGTTTATTTTCCACAACATTTTATAAATTCAACAATTTGGTATTAAAGCAGATCGATTATAGGCCAAATTTTTTGTTGAAGCTTTTGGTGGAGTTGTGTACAATCGTAGAGGATTGTGAAGCTTGTTTAAGATCGAGCTTGCTTGGATAATTCAAAAGTTTTTCCAAGTCACAGTAATGGGAGGCTTATATGACGTAGGTAAGAAGCTCAACAACAACAATTATAGCACTCGTCGTTGTATATAGAATCTTACCTCCAAGGCCATGACTTGTGGGAGATTGTGGGTGGCAAGGAGGTTACACCGTCGCAAGATGTCGGTGCTTTGAAGAAGTGGAAGATCAAAGCAAGAAAGGCTATTTACGTGACAAGACTTGGTGGAAGATCAAATATTGAAGCACATCAAGTGTTATGACACACTAAAGGCAGCATAGAATACTCTTACAACACTCTTCTTAAGGAAGAATGATACAAAATTGCAGCTTTTAAAGAATGAGTTCTTTTCAATCAGGCAAGGAGAGACGTCAATCAATGACTATTTTAACAAGGTAAATACTCTTTGTCGCAAGATCTTAGAGTTAACCTTACTTTTAATATTTCTAAGTCTAGAATGAGAAAAATTATTATTCATGGGCTAAATCCTAGCTATAAAGGATTTATTACTATCTTGCAAGGTTGGCCAACCCAACTTTCTTTGGTAATGTTAGAAAATTTACTTGCCGATCAGAAAATGTTGGCAAAAGAAATGTCTGAGTTCTCAATAAAGAGTAGCGATGAGGCACTCTTTAGTGGTAAAAAAAGACCAACACAATTGGAGACCTAACAAAGGATCTAAAGAAGATGAATTTAAAAGAGGAGATTCCCAACTAGGAGAACTGAAAGTAATCGTGACAAAAGAGGACAAAGTCTTTAAGGATATCGAAATGGTAGTGGCTTATGTTTCGCGTGTGGTAAGAAGAGTCATTAAGCAAGAGATTGCCGATTTAGAAAGAGGTTAATTGAAGGCAATATTGTGACATCTAATAATCAAGAAGAACATCATAATGAGGAATAGTTAGATATCGTAGCATGCACAACAACAATTAAAGAGAAGCTTAGTACAAGCAAGGGAGAGTCAACATTTTTTACAAGTATCCCTAGATGAGTTTATTATGAAAGAGATTGAATAATTGATTCAAGTTGTGCAAATCATACGACTGGAAATGAGAAGAAGTTGCAAAATATTAAGGTGTACAAAGGAGACCGAGTAGTAGTCATGGTCAATAATACAAAGTTATCGATGAGCCATGTAGGGGAGACATTTGTCTTGCCACATCGTGGTCCTAATCAATTATAATTGAAAAGCTTCTATCATGTGTCTGGAATAAGGAAAAATTGTTGTTTATGTCGCAACCGACATCTGTAAGTAACTATGTCTTGTTTGGTCCTAATGATATAAATATCAAGATGTCAAGGTCACAAGAATACCAACAATGGAAGGGCAAAATTTAGAATATGTATACATAATGTCAGCTCAGTTTGTGTACATAGACAAGACATAAAAGAATGAGATAGCAAATTTGTGGCACGCACGATCAGGACACATGAGTTGTTATAAGTTAAAAGAGATGATGAAGAAAACAATGCTAAAGGGTCTCATGTTGCTCGAGGTGAGAGAAGATACAAAATGTGCTATGTGCCAGTATAGGAAAACTCATCAACTACCATTTAAGGAGCCTAACTTCCAAGGAGAAGGAACCATTAGAGTTGGTGCATTTGGACGTATTTGGCCCGATAAAACATTCATCAATTGGTGGAATGCACTGTATGATGACTTTTATAGACAACTTCTCCTGGTAGATATTGGTTTACTTTATGAAAGAGAAATCAATGGTATTTACTAAGTTTAAAAGGTTTCGAGAAAGATCGAGGGAGAAGTCGTTAGAAAGATTCAGTGCTTATGCATGAATAATGGGAGAGAATATATATCAAATGAGTTTTTCCAACATTTACGGGAGCACAAGATACTTCACCAATTGACGTGTCCAAATACTCCACAATAAAATAAAGTGACAGAAAGAAAGAAACAACATATTATAAAAATATGTCAGAGTATGTTACATGCTAAAATCATGTTAGTGGTGTTTTGGGCTGAAGTATGAGGACATCAGCATATACAATTAATAGGTTCCCTCAATTAAATTTGGGGTTTGAAACACACATCCAAAAATTATGGGGATATAAGTCAACAGTTAGTCATTTTAAGTATTTGGGAGTGTTCGTACCAAATCATCAAAGGCAAAAATTTGACAAGAAGGAAACATGATGTATGTTTATGGGATATGATAGTCAAAGAAAAGATGGAGGTGCTACGATCCAAAAGTTGGTTAATGCTATGTTTCGAGAAATGTAATATTTGACGAAGCTTTGTCATGATGGTCATCAAAGAAAGAGGATTCGCCACTAACTAAAGAAGTGTGTCAAGAAATGAGAGGGCCAATGATAGAAGAATATCAAAATTCAATAATCTTACCAAGATTTGAGCACTCAAGTGAGAGAAAAGAGGAGCCAAGGGAGACACAAAGCACTCAACAAGAAAGAACACGACAATCATTTACTAAAGAATTTAGACCGAGTCAATTAGAAATCAATCTCGACCTAGTCAATTAAAAATCAAGTCAAATGAGTCACAACCAATTCAGAGAGCCAAATTCAATATATACTGATACAATGCAAGTGAATAGAAGTCGAGAGAAAGATAGTATTGAGGTAGGGAGTGTTAAATATTAACGCATCTTTCTCTCTCTAGATAGTTTTATTCTAGATAATTTAAGCATCATCTTAATTATACAATTAGCTAGTATCTTCTAATGTCAAAATAGAAAATTCTAGAATTAACTATGTGGAGTTATAATCGACTTACCATGCCTATATATATATATATATATAGATGTAGACGTAGGATTTAGTTTTGAGTGTGTACAATTAAGAGAATTATGGGAGGAATTAATAAGTAAAGTAAGAGTGTGTTATGTACTCCAAAAAGTGTGAGCATGTGACTAGTGAGTGACGTGATTAAGAGTGAAGTAATGTGTACGATGTAAAGTAAGGTTGTATTGTGAAAGAGTTTTAATATTAGTATTTGTGATATAGTATTAATATTAGTGTGAGTGTTTATTCTCACAACATTTTTTCAAATTCACCAAACCTAACACTTTAAAACGGCTGTAGTAAATTTCTGTAGGAAAACTCATGATAAATTAAGGACATCGCTGGCATTCTAGCTATTTTGTAAGAACAAGGCATGAGATTTTTAAAAATTCAAGATATAGCATGTTAAGTTTAGCAATGTATGTTTTCAAATTTCAACTACACATTGTACTCTATGTAACATATTTCTCGAGTATGTAGCTGAAATTCGAAAATATACTCTGTCAAAAATTCCAATACACCCAGCTTTTTATTGACTTTATAACACTTCAAAAAAAAAAATCCTAATTGATTTTATGCTCTTAATTTAAAGGTTAGAATCTAATACACTTAAAATTTTGAAGTTCTTAAATTTTTTTAAAAATATGTTAAAATCGTAACTAGACATGATTAGTTATGGTTCTTGCTAATGAAAGTGTCTAGCATATTGTGATTAAAGGGAAATTGAATAAAATGATTCAATAACAAGAGAGTTGATTCATCAAAAACAAATAAATAAAAGATTAAGTTACAAAATTGGTGATAAGAACTTTGTCATAATTTATACTTTAGTTTCTTAACTCTTTTTTTTTTTTGAGTTTAATATTATTAAGTTTATTATCTTTACAAATTAAAACATTTAATCTAAATCTAAAGATATTGGACAAAATGGGTCAAAATTTAAAAGTTAAGTTGTTGGATAATGCAAAATAATAATAATAAATAAATAAAATGTACGTACAAGTTAATTCTATTTACTACAATGCAATTTTTGTTCTAATTTTTAATTTATTTAATATGTTAAATTTAAACATGATAATGGATGTAATTTTACGAGGGAAAAGAAAAAAGATGGAGAAAGAGGTACTCACAACGATAGATCAATTGTTGCCAAAAGTTAAGGTGACATCCGCTGTAAAATGCAGAAGGCTTATTTGCCAAAACTAGTATAGGGCATCGTTCATTACGGTCTGCCACAATGGTCAAAAGTGGACAACGTCTGAGCAGATACATCCCGATATCTACATATAATGCATGTTTTATTAATTAACAAACCTACCTATAATTATGTATATATAATTATACATACTAGTTACTCCTCCGTACATGTACTTTAGTTAAAAATATACATATATAAAACAAGAGCAAGCTATATTTCTTTCCTCTATTTATTAATTAAGCTGCTGGCAAAATTGCCTCTAAAATTTGATTTATTAAAGAAATATATTTCATCTTTTATTTAAATATTTTCATTCATTCTATCAAAAAATCTAACAAAAAATGATTTAATTTTGCACGATGCATATCATATTTTGTTAGTTTTGTTAATATAATGTATAAAATTTAGAGAAAAATTCTCAAATGTAATTAAATCTTTAGATTGTGATATTTTTAACAAATCAAAAGTTAAAAGGACAAATTTACAATTAATTTAAAAGTTGGAACATAAAACATAATTTATCGATACAATTTGCCTTACCTAAACATTTGTGGGTATCAATACACTTGGTGATTATTCCAGAATATACAGCTTTACATTGCCATAGATCTTGGTCTGGCACAACAGAACATAGATAACGAGTCATCTCGATTCTATCCAAAACAAATGAAGCATGAACTGGAATTGCTTCTGAATAATGAGGTTTAGAAATGCTAAGTAATCTCTTGTTCTTTTCAACCAAAGGCTGAGCCAAGCGAACATCTCCACTACACGCTGCATTATGGAGGGCAGTGAAACCTAAATTGTTTGGTATTTCCAAGTCATCTTTTGTCATATGTTGAACCAACTCCTTCACAATATCAACTTTTCTCGTAAGGATTGAATAATGAAGAGCTGTTCCATTAGAACGTGGGTCTCTTTTTCTAACCCATTCAGGGTGTTGGCCAAGAATCTTCCGTACATCCTCCAACTTACCTTTACCAACAGCATCATCTAAAAAAGCAAAGAACAGATCGGATTCCTCATTGTCTACTACATTACTCTGTTTATCCCCTGCAAAACCATGCTTTAGTAGAAAATAAATATATTTTATTTAACTACACACATGTATCATACCATCACTAAATTTCCTATTTAATTGTCTGGATTTCAGTTTTTTATACCTGAACCACATTTTTATTATTACAAAAATCTCTATCAAAGAAACATGATTTGAGGTAAAGTCGTATGTAAGGTAAGGTATTACGTGACAGTGCTCAAGGCCTTACCAGAAGCGATAACAAAAAAAACACAAAAACATGGTTAGATGTAAGGCGTTGCGCGATGATTTAATAAGATGTAATTAATAATTATGAAAAGTTTTGTTGTACATTATCAATACCCAAAAATAAAAACAAAAAAACACAGTAGTTCGAATGATAAGCCCATCTAGATGGATGCACTGTACAAGAATTGTAAGTTTTGTTGGACAACGGAGCACATAGATTCGAAGTTCAAAATGCTTCAATATTGATTCTTAATCCACCACTCTGTATCCTTTAAATTCTAATAAGACTTTTTCGACCCAAATTTTTTTTTAATTAAATAAATAAAAACAAAACGTTGAACACGGAACATATTATTTAAACAAGTTTTCTATGTTGTGTGTTTATATTTTAGGGGGAAAAAAAATCGTTACCAAAGAGTTTCTATTTTATTTAAGAATAAATTCCAAACACAAATAAAATAATAATAATTAGAACCGTGGATGGCTAGTTTCATTTCTAGCACACCTCAATTGCAATACACGTTTTCAAATTTTTTTAAAGTTGTTGAAATATTCCAATTTTTGCAAATTTTGAACTAGCAAATTGTTTATTTTCCTTAAGAGTTTTCTGCATTATATTTTCTATTATTATAAAACAGAAGAACAAAACACGCTAGAAAGTGAGTCCTTAGCTAATTAGTAATTACCTTCGTTTTCGATTTCAACTTGTAGAAGGAACACGTCAGTTTCCAATTCCTTCAATAAGCTTTGTAGTTGTTGTGAAGTGAACTTATGTGCCAATCTATCCCAAGCATCTTTAGCAGAATCAATTCCTCTAAGAAAAGAAAATGTATATGAGCCACAAGAAATCTTGATTGCATGTAGAGCTTTAGCATTTTGCTTCTCCCAGATCTTGTAATGATCATAAGCAATACGATCATCTCCATTATTTTCTGGTTTTGGAGGCTCAACGCTGTAAGCAGTTAGTTTGTTCTTGTTAGTTTGTTATTCTGTTAATAAAGAAAGTGACATGTCAGCATTAGGTAGTTTTCTGTTTTTAATATCTGCAACAAACTCTGCAGACGAGCTCCATATAAAAACACTTCTTGTATTCAATTCATTAATAACAAAAAAGTTTCAGAGCTAATATTCCTTTCTTCTTTAATTGTCTGGTATTGTTTTACATGGTATCAGAGCTGATGGATTAGACTACAAGCGCAGCGTGTTCTAGTGCAGTTCCTAATAATTCTTCGATCTCTTCTAAGCATGTGTTTTCACTGCAGAGCATACCGATCAATCCGAGTTTTTCTATCAAGCTAGATGAATCCAATTATCTGATTTGGCGTGAACAATTGCATCATGTTGTGCGAGTGTATGGATTGAAAGGATTTATCGATGGCACAAACACTCCACCAGAGAAATTTATCAAGAAAATTGTCTCTGTCACTGTTGACGATATAACGAAGAATCTTGAAGTTACTGAAGAAAACTCTGAGTTTGATGATTGGGATACTAGAGACAAGATCGTTATGAGTTGGATCTATGGCTATGTTTCACACAATTATCTCAAGTATTTGATTGGGAAAGATAAAGATTCTGCGCTAGCTTATTGGAAGGCACTGGAAAAGGTTTTTTCTGATAATTCTCAGGCGCAAATTATGCAATTGCGCTGGCAACTTCAGACCTTGCAAAAAGGTGTTATGCCTATGGAGAAATATATTGGCACAGCCAAGAATCTCTTTGATCATATTATTGCTGCAGGTGATGAGATTTCTAATCGTGAACAGGTGCTATATGTTCTTGCTGGCTTGGATTCTGATTATGCGCCTATAGTCACCAATATCACACAAAAGAAGAAAGTTCCTTCTCTGGATGAAGTTTTTACTTCGTTAAGAATTCATGAAAAACAGATGGAAAGAATGAACTCAGCTAAGAGTCAGTTAGTTCAAGCAAATTGGATGCAGTCCAGACCTGCCTATAACTCTAACAATCAGTTTCAACAAGTTAATTCTCGACTCTTTAATAACTCTCAACAATTCAATACCTCTAATCATTCTTCAGCACAGTTTCACAACAATCACAATACAGGCCGTGGAGTTAACAAAGGTGCTTTTAAATACAAAGGTACATGTCAAATATGCAAGAAACAAGGACATAGTGCTTACAAATGTTATTTTCGATATTCAGAATCGTCTTTTAAAAACAACAATAAGAGTGACAACAAATCTCCACAAGCGCATGTCTCTCAACTTGATCAGTCCTCTAACCAAGGTAGTTTGTCTAATAACTTTGCTGGTTTATCTTTGTCTGCCAGTGCCGATCAGTCAGCATCTCAACAAAACTCCTCAGCTATGTTGCAGTTTGGCTCAGTGTCACAGTCTGGTCCCTCCATTGATTTCTCTGATGTGACAACACAATTTGCTTTTCCTCCAGTAGCCTTTACTGCTTCATCTGTGTCACAGCAGGTTCTTTCTGAAAATTTGTGGTCTACTGATACAGTTTGGTTTCTAGATACAGGAGCTAGTCATCATCTCACCCATTCAAAAGAAATTCTTCTTGATCCTGTGCCTTATAAAGGTTCTGAAGCTGTCATGTTGGGAAATGGGAATACAATCACGATTGATGCTGTTGGTGACAGTATTTTGTCCACTGGTTTCAAGCCTCTAAAGTTGAGAAGTGTGCTATATGTTCCAGCTTTGACCAAGAATTTGATTTCTGTCAAGAAACTGTGTGCAGACAATAATATAGTCGTTGAGTTCTTTTCTCGTGGCTTTTGCATCAAAGAATCAGGCACTTGTGCTGTTCTTATTACTGGTGGTACAGAACAAAATTTATACAAGCTTCCAAAATCTGTGAGTAACAAAGATGGTCTACTGGTTAGTCCTTCTGATTCTTTACTTAATTCTTTTCCTGATTCTGCTAAACATGTTGCGTGTAATACAAAAACTATGGTCAGTGGAGATTTATGGCACAACAGGTTAGGACACCCTCATGTTGAAGTTGTAAAACATGTCTTAACTTGTGAAAGTCTTACTTGCTCAGATAAGTCTTTACTTGAAGTGTGCGCAGCATGTCAACTTAGCAAATCTCACAGGCAGCCCTTGTTAAATGTTCACACTCGGTCTGCAAATATATTTGATATAGTGTGTGTAGATGTATGGGGACCATCAGCTGTGGTTTCTATCACTGGTTCCCGTTATTTTGTCTTATTTGTAGATGACTTTTCAAGATTTTAGTGGCTATATGCTATATTAAATAAGAGGTAGGTGGTTGAAGTTTTTAAGCACTTTGAAGCCTTTGTGGAGAGGCAGTTTTCTAAGAAAATAAAGACACTTCAAAGTGATGGTGGAGGAGAGTTCAAAGCTCTTGAGAATCTGTTATTTGATGGAGGATATACTCGAAGGGTATCATGTCCCTATACCCCAGCACAAAATGGGGTAGTGGAAAGAAGAAACAGGCAGATTATTGAGTCTGGTTTGGCAATTCTTACTAGAGCAGGGATGTGTTTGGAGTACTGGGAATATGCTTTCAAGTGTGCTGTCCATTTGATTAATCGTCTGCCTACCAGAGTTCTCATGCAGAAGAGTCCCTATGAGTTGCTTTATAACAAATCACCATCTTATGCCTATTTGAGAACATTTGGGTGTTTATGCTATCCTTTCCTCAGACCCTACAATGCTCATAAGCTTGAGTCTAGGTCTATACCTTGTGTTTTTCTGGGCTATCCATCTCAGTCTAAAGGTTATTGGTGCATGGAAATCACTAGCAAGAGACTTTATGTAAGTCCCCATGTAGTTTTTCATGAATCACATTTCCCTTTTCTAACCATTAACAATGTCTCTGCTGTTACTTCTTCTTCCACATCACAATCTGCTCCACTTCATTTTGTGACTCTTCCAAATTCTAAACCAATGTACAATGCCTTTGCTTTACCATCACCTTCCAACTCTTCTTCTGGTGCTTCTACCTTACCTGCAACAAACTCTTCTGCTCAAACTCTTGTTACACCACCCGTGTCTTCTCCTATTTCCAATGATGTACCCATAGTATCTTCTAGTGATCAATCTCTTTTTGATATTATAATACCTCCACAGTCTTCACCTCACTGTCCTCTAGTTTGTTCGGATGCAGTACAGGATATTCAAAATACCCACTCCATGACCACAAGAGCCAAAAATGGAATTTTTAAGCCCAAGGTACTTGCAACTCAGGTTATTTTGTCTGAACCTCTTTCTGTTTTTGAAGCTCATGGACATCCAGAATGGGCTGCTTCCATGGAGTTGGAATATAAGGCATTAATGGCAAATGCAACTTGGGATTTGGTTTCTCCACCAGCTGATGCCAAGATCATTGGAAATAAATGGGTTTTTCGGGTGAAGCTTAAAGCAGATAGAAGTCTGGAGAGATACAAAAGTCGGCTGGTGGCTAAAGGCTATGATCAGACACCTAGTATAAACTACACAGAAACATTCAGTCCTGTTGTCAAGCCTACTACTATCAGGGTAGTGCTTGCTTTGGCCCTGGCAAAGAAATGGACAGTAAGGCAGCTGGATGTAAACAATGCGTTTCTTAATGGAGATTTGGAAGAGGATGTATTTATGGTGCAACCCAAAGGCTTTGTTGATAGCAACAAACCTCACTATGTATGCAAGTTGAATAAAGCTCTTTATGGGCTTAAACAAGCACCAAGAGCCTGGTTCACCAAATTGAGTGCATGTCTTGTTCAGTGGGGTTGTGTATGTTCAAACGCAGACAGTTCTATGCTAGTTTATACTGTTGATGGTCATTTCATCATTTTCTTGATCTATGTTGATGACATTATAGTCACAGGAAGCAATTCAGTGCTAATGCAGTCCATGATTGATAATCTTCACAAGACGTTTGCCTTAAAGGATTTGGGAGCTCTCAGTTTCTTCCTTGGTATAGAAGTAACAAGAAATGAGTATGGTTTTCACTTGTGTCAGTCCAAGTACATCCAGCAGCTTCTTGACAAAGCTCAATTAGCTAATGCAAAGCCTATTTCCACACCTCTTGCTGCTGGAAAAACTCTGTCTAAACATGATGGTCAGCTGCTTGGTGATCCTACACTATACAGAACTATTGTTGGAGCCCTCCAATACTGCACTCTCACTAGACCTGAGATAGCTTATTCTGTTAACAAGCTGTGCCAATTTCTTCATAATCCAAGTGAGGTGCATTGGGCTTCAGCTAAAAGAATACTAAGGTACCTAAGTGGTACTGCAACACATGGCATTTTTATGCTCAGAAGTGAGGATTTGTTGCTTAGTGTCTATACCGATGCAGACTGGGCTTCGTGTCCTGATGATAGGAGGAGCACCAGTAGATATTGTGTTTACTTGGGCCATTCCTTAGTCTCTTGGTCTTCCGGGAAGCAGAAGGTTGTATCAAGGTCCTCCACAGAAGCTGAGTTTAGAGCCTTGGCTCATTCTGCTGCTGAACTCTCATGGATACAAAAATTGCTAGTTGAACTAAAAGTTGTACTAAGTCAACCTCCTGTTATCTTCTGTGATAACATTAGTACAGGATATTTAGCCAGAAATCCAGTACTTCATGGTAGAACAAAGCATGTGGAGATAGACTTTCATTACATTAGAGAGAAAGTGCAAGCAGGTGTTATTGTTGTGGAGTATGTTTCAACTGAAAATCAAATTGCAGACATTATAACCAAGGCACTCTCTTCTCAGCGTTTTCAAGAACTGAAAGTGAAGCTCACTGTACTTGACAAGCCATGAGCTTCAGGGGAAATGTTAAGCAGTTAGTTTGTTCTTGTTAGTTTGTTATTCTGTTAATAAAGAAAGTGACATGTCAGCATTAGGTAGTTTTCTGTTTTTAATATCTGCAACAAACTCTGCAGACGAGCTCCATATAAAAACACTTCTTGTATTCAATTCATTAATAACAAAAAAGTTTCAGAGCTAATATTCCTTTCTTCTTTAATTGTCTGGTATTGTTTTACAAACGCTAGTGCCATCCACAACATTCCAAAGATCTTCAGATAACAAGTATGTTTTGACCCGATCACTCCAATCTATGTAGTTTTCTTTCTCAAGAACTTCTAGAACAACTGCATTTGGGACTATTGCTTTTGCCATATTGCTCATACCAATGAAAAGTTCATGTACTTAACAATTTAGGAGAAGAACGTGTGGGGTTTGCATTCGGTAGATACAGATAGAAGGAAGGATCAGTAGTGGTAATACATACTTTTATTGTGGTCACAAATTCTTTGTATACTGCAGTTATTAATGCTTTGATTAGTCTTTTTCTTTTTCTTTTGAAAGAAGACTTTCTTAGTCTTTTTGGTCTTTGATACTATTGCTTTTTTCATAGTCTTTTTGGTCTTCAATTATTTCAGCTTTCATAATCTTTTATGACGTAAAGCATATCACGACCATGTTGCGTTGTGGCCCAAATTAACGCATGGTTTAGTAGCTGGCCGCACCGGCTCTTTGCCGGCTAGTTTACTGCCTCGTGCGGCCAGTTGCTCGTTAAGTAAGATTTAGTTTTATTAACGCAAAATTATTCATTAATATTCATTAGCAACTTGTAAAAATAATCTTATTATCTTTACCGTATGAAATTTGCTTCTTCAAATACTGAAACCGATTTTATATGCATAATAATTATAAATTATATGAATCTTATTATGTTTCGAATTCCAACTCAATTTAAGGTATCTTTTTAATGTATTTTAGTATGAAAACACTCTATTTTTTTTAATCATAGTCTAATTATTTTTCTAACATTTTATTGACACAAGATAATTCATCACTAATAAAACATTACTCTAATTGCTCTTAGATAAAAATATTATTGAAGCACCGTATCTCTTAAAAAAATTTCAATGAGATTAACAAATAACTAAAACTAAAACTTTTAATTATATAAATTTATAAAGTTATGCAAAGAAAAAAATAATAAAGGACAAATAAAATCGGCTATATGTTTTAATATTGATGTCACTATAAAAATATATTATTTTTTAATATATTATAAATGAAAATTCTTTATAAATTAATAAAATTATTTTTAAAATAAAAATATGAATCGCAACTTATATTAATTTAGTTTTCATAAATATTTTTTAATAGATAATTTTATTGTGGCCACAAATTCTTTGTATACTGCAGTTATTATGCTTGATTAGTCTTTTTTCTTTTTCTTTTGAAAGAAGACTTTCTTAGTCTTTATGGTCTTTGATTTTATTGCTTTTTTCTTAGTCTTTTTGGTCTTCAATTATTTCAGCTTTCATAATCTTTTATGACGTAAAGGATATCACGAGTCGTGATAACAAACGAAATTGATTATGTTTTAACATTTACAGCTTTATCGCTAGGAGAGCTAATGAATTGATTCCAATTATTTATTTAACGTAAATTTCAATTTTAATACTTATTTACATTGAACTTAAAATTTATGTTTTGTTTGATAAAAAAGAAATATTGTTATACAATAAATTTTATTGAACTATTAATTTTTTTTAATAGATTCTAAAACTAAAACTCAAAAAATACAATTGCACAAATATAATACTTAAAAAAAAATGACAAATCTCATATATATTATTATTGACGGATGTTTTATTGAAGATTTATTTTTTAAAAAGAAGTACACGTACTACTTTGTGATTGAAAGAACAGAGAGGGGACAAATAATTTAGAACAACATATATTATGAGCAGTGTAATAGAAATTTTATTGAAAAATTAATTTTTTTTAAAAGTACACATGTCACTCTATAATTGAGAGAACAAAAAAGAGACACATAATTTGAGACAAAATATCTGGACTTCTTTTTTTCTTTTAATTGTTTAAATTATTTTAGAACCTATTTTTATTAATATTTTTTTTTTTTTGTTTCTTATATTCAAATTTTTTTATTTACTTTTTTTTACGAACTATCTTCTTTTAATTGTTTAAATTATTTAAGGACATGTCTTAACCTATTTATATCAAGAACTTTTTTGTGTGTTTCTTATATGCCTAAAACTATAGTGATTTTTTGTTGTGCCAAATAAAAATGCTTGAGAAACAAACAAATATTTCTTTAACCCATTGAACATAAAGATATACAATAAATGAGCAATCTTGAATTAAAAAAAAAAAAACACCAATTTTCATAATTTTAAATTTAAAATGAATTGTATATCAACTTTTATAAAATATAAGCACTAAAGTAGCCAACTTGAAGTATAAAAAAAAAAATTAAAAGAAGATTATTAATAAAAAAAAAAAATTAAAGAAAAAAATTTCAAATATGGAAAACAAAATACCTAAAAATAGTAATTTTAAAATTTGTAATAAATTAAAAAAATTTGTAAAATTTATCCAAAGAGGTACCAATGACTAAATTTCGAATATTAGAAATATCTCAATTAAAAATTTGGATTATTTAAAGTATTAAAGTAAAAGGTGGGTACTTTAAAAGTACCAAACCCTTTATTCTCTATAATAAATTTGTCCTTAATTGATAATTTTATAATTAAAAAATTTAAATAATATAAGTTTTAATCTAAACTACGTGACCTAATCTAAGGCCTAAGGGTCATATGTGAAACTTTCTCCAAGTCTTACTACTTTTATGCAACCAATTTGATTAACCTTTGGTTCACCCTATAGTTTGCCTGATAAAAATGTATCTTCATTTTAAATCACAATTTCAATAGCAAGCAGTTTCAAAAATAAAAATAATGTTAAATACATAAATTTATGTGTTAAGATTAAATATAAAGGTTTTTTTTTTTAAAGATTAAATATAAAATTGATGGTATAAAAAATTTGAAGCACATGTTTGATTATTCTGCCCATATTTTACAACATACAAAACCATTGTAAACCACACCTTAAATATATAATGAAATAGTAAATTAATAGGCATTGATACTTGAATTTCAAATCTTATATATATCCAAAATTTAAATAAGCTATGTGCTGTTGTGCTATAGCATATCTTCAAAAATGCCTTTGAAATATCATTAGAATGACGGGAGACTCAACATTAATTAGCGATAATTTTTAAAAACACATGTCAAACACCCCTTAATTAAGCAACTTACAAATTAAGATAAATTATTTTTTATTTTTTACGCACCCTAAATGCAGGAGCCGAGCATCACGAGGGCTTGCTGCGAGTGTAACTCCGACCAATTTTTTTATAAAAAATTAATTATATATATATTTTTAACATTAAATAAATATTTTATTTATAATAATATATTATATCTAATTTTTATGTACATATTTTAGTATATATTAATAATATTTAATAAAAAAGTAGATAAAAATGATATGAATTATAAATAAAGTAGTTAAATATATACTTTTTTTTATTTATTTGGTAACTATTAGTAATAGAAATAAAATTATAGTCATATATTATGTAAAAAAATATTATTAAATGTGATAATGTAAAAAAAGTTTAAATATTTAACTTTAAACTAAATATTATAAAAATAAAATTAAAAAAATAAGTATATATAAGCTTCATATTAAAAATTTTAAGTTTATGTTTATCATATTTTATTTTAATCCAAATTTTAACTTTATTTAATATTATATAATTTGACATTTTATTTTAATAATCTTTTATAATTTATTTAAAAAAAATTTATATAAAATTTTTATTATTTTTATTATTATTAGTCAGTCTTATATTATTTATAAACATATATTTTTAAATATAGTCTCAAGCTTTAAAGTATAAATCATATTTTACTTTTTATATTCTAAATCAAATTCTAAATCATATATGTATTTGCCTAGATTTTTTAGTTAATAAATTTATTTTATTCATGAATAATACTAATACTTATTAACTTATATTTTTGTTTAATTTTCTTTATAAGTTAATTATAATGTGTTAATTCTATATTTTTTTAGTGCTAACTATATGTCTCTATTATAATATGACATGAAAAATTTAGTATTAAATTGAATATAGCCTACTGTAATTTTTAACTTTATGTAAAAAAAAAAAATTTCAGCCCTTTATATTTTTTTTCTAACTCCGCCCCCGGCTAATTGAGAATAATAAAAAAAATTAAAAAGTTGATAATAAAAAAGTAGATGAAATCACATTATATATTGAAGACACTTCTAAGGAAAAAAATAGGCATGATACACAGGTGATATGCATAAAGTTAGAGGAATATTTATGTTTTACCTTTCAACCATTAGGGGATTAGATGCTCCAATGGGATTGAATGCTGGATTTGCTTCCATTAAATATTTTTTTATCATTATTTTATAATTTCTTTCGTAACTTAAATTTGTATAATAACTCAAGTAAATTCAAAATTTTAAAAATTTAAGTCTTAATTACCTAAATATTTTTGAGCTAAACTTGCATTTAATTTAAAAAATCAGCGTAGTAAAACAGAGGTGGGATGTGTTTTACCCGAAATCAAAACAGGTGGGGTATAAATTTGGGAAATTCTCATAGAGTAAAGGGTACCTATTCGGAGCTCCAAAACTTAAATTTTAATAATTTTTTTTAATTTAAAATGCTTCAAAATAAATTATATTTAAATAATAATAATATTTGCATACTTAATATACTTTGTTTTAATTATTAAAAAAAATATTTTTTGTTTTATTTTTCTTCATTAATATTTAACTATAAGTATTTTTATAAGTGCAAAATATAATATTCAATAAAATATAAATTTATAATTTTTAGTATATGAGTCGGATTACCCTACCCCATAATCGAATCTGAATCCCAAAAATTTAAATAAGATAATAACCGAACTCGAAAACCAATTTAAATTTTTTAACCTAAAACCAAAACCATTTGGTTATAACCCACTATAACCTAAACCCACGAGGGATTTTAATATCTCTAATTTAATTTGAAATTTTTGATCCAATCCTCCAACAATGTCCAGCTCGAACCTAAAATTTTGAACTTAAATTAACTTAACTTGCTCAAATTTACATCCCTAATTAGGGATTTGATCTAGTACGTATGAGTTATATTAAAAAAAAAAATTCCAACGTGCTCACTAAATTTGAAAACAAAAAAAACACTACCTAAAATTTATAATAACAAAAATAACACCCATAGTATTAACTCAACACCAACTCATATATTTTAATTTAAAAAAATATTATTTTTATTATTATGAATTTTAAGGTTGCTATTTTAGATAATTTTCTAAATTTCTTTCAACATATCAAAAGAAATTTTCCAATATGTTAATCCATAATGCAACGAGAAACGTCTGTCTCTATTAGGAGATACTTTTATATGAGTTAGATTTATGAATGACGTGAAAAATTCCTCTATTTATTGCTTTACATTGATGGCATTTACTTAAAAACATAGCGTCTTGTAAGTTCTAATAATGTTACTTTAAAACTATCAAGACACACCACATATGCATACTCATACAAAAGTTTTTCCTATGTCAGAAAAGAATTTGAACTTTAGTATTCCTCCTTGGGTCATTTCGCTTTCTCATCAAACCACGAATCTTTTCACTTAGGATTAACTGCGTTTTATGTTCATAATGTATGGAGTAAGTTACAAAAATGCTAAAATATTTACTTAATTGTAATTATACCCAAAACATTATGAATAACGATAAAAACATGCACAACTGATAACTGAAGTTAAATTATTTAACTATTTAACTATGTTTTATGCCCAAATTATATGTGATGAGTTGAAAAAAATGCCCAAAATATTTACTTAGTTGCAATTATGCTCACAATATTATGGATAATGATAAAAATATGTCTAACTAATAACTGATGTTAAGTTATCTATCAGAACTACTTTTGTTGACGATATTTGGATAAAATTATGTGTTTGGACGTTAGGTTAACTACGTTTTATGCTCACAACGTGTGGGATGAGTTGCAAAAATGCTTAAAATGTTTACTTAGTTGCAATTATGCCCATAACATTATGGGTAACGATAAAAATACGTTTAACTGATAATTAATTTTAAATTATTTTAAAAAATTACTCTTGTTGAGAAATAAATGGTATAATTTGTCTATTTGTGAAACTTATAATTTCTTTGATATTTTTGTAAATGCATAAGTTATATAATTATTTCATAATAATAATGAATTCATATAATTGTCAAATATAATTTATGTCACAATTCACATATTACAATCCATGTCTAAATTCATATCAAAAGTTTACATTACAGACTTTAAAAATAGTTAATTCTTACAAAAAAAGACCTAACATTATTACTAATAAGAGTAATCATAAGAATTATGAATTCACTGTTATATGAATTTGATATAGATTGTATTTGAAAATTATATGAATTCAATATTATTATGAAGAAATTATATGAATATTATGCATTTACAAAAATATCAAAAAAGTTATAAGCTTCATATATAATTACAGATAGACAAATTATATCTTTCATACAAAAATAATTATGTTAAATAATTTAAAGTCAAATTATCAGTTAGACATTTTTTATTCTTATCTATAATGTTGTGGGTATAATTGCAACTAAGTAAATATTTTGAGTATTTTTGTAACTCAACGCATACGTTGTGGGCATAAAATATAATTAATTATACCACCCAAACACATGATTTTATCAAAATATCATCAACAAAAGAAATTTTGTTAAATAATTTAATGTCATTTATCAATTGGGCATGTTTTTATCATTACTTATAACGTTGTGGGTATAATTGTAACTAGGTAAATATTTTGGGCATTTTTATAACTCACCCAATACATTTGGGTAAAAAAGTAGTTAAACCGTTAAATAATTTAATGTTAGTTATTAATTGAACATATATTTTATCGTTATCCTTAATGTTATGTGCATAATTACAACTAAATAAATATTTTACATATTTTTACAACTCACTTTATATATTATAGGAATAAAACATAGTTAATCATTTTATTTCATTTTTTCTTTTCATATACCCTCTTCTAAATTTTTATTTTTATTTTTTTCTCAATAATTTTCGTTCGTACAAATATTAATTCAAATTTTGATAACTTTGGTAGTTGTTTCTTTTTCTGCTTTCTTCACCGTACTATTATTATCCTCTTTAGGAGTGTTCAAAAATCAGACCAAATTGAATTAAACCAAAAAATTGGATCGAATCAAACCGTGACCGTACAATTATGCGAGTCAAATGGTTCGGTCTGTTTTATATTTTTTCAAACTGTTTCTCAAAAGGTCCGGTTTGATTTGTTATATATTATATAGAAAAAAAATCCTTTTATTTTAAATATAATATATTAGTCTTTATTTAAAAAAAATAAAAATATATATTTTATATTATTATTTAAAATTAAATATTATATTTAAACTCTTTTTTGCAGTTTCAGCTATTTAACATACAATCTATAATTTTCAGTTGTATGTATATTATGATGATTTTATTTTTTTTATACATTTTATCAACTAAATTTTTAGTTTATGTGATATATTATATGATTTATATTTATAGCATATTTAAAGTAATTTGGTTAGATTAAATTTTTTTTTTTAAAAGTTAATTTCAAGTTTCAACAACAAGATTTCGAGAAAAAAAATTTAAAAATAAAAATCATGAAAAATCGTTAACCAAACAAGACCGGACCGTCCGATTTCAACAGTTTTATAAGTCAAACAATCCGGTCCAATTTTGTTAAACTTATATAAACGGTCCAATTTAGTTCATTTTTTGCTAAAAATTGGATCAAATTGGACGATAGATACCCCTAATCGTCTCTCTATCTTTCCCACCCACCCATACACATGCATATTATATTCTTTCTAAAAATAATATAAATAAGAATTTAAACAACATAAATTAAATTAAATAAAATTATTTTTGTTGACTGCATTTTCATTACAAAAAGAAAAAATTCAAAAAAGAAATATAAGCATTAATAGATGAAAAAAAATCATCAAATAAATACCTTATGCAATTCTCCTTTTTAAATATAAAGGTAGTAGAGGGGAAAAAAAGTAAAAACATTAAAAATTTTATCCAACAAGTCATCTTCAAAGCAAAACTCTAAAATAAAAAAGCTCTGATCAAATAAAAGGAAGAAAAAAAAGTTATAATAAAATAAAAAAATTCACACAAATTCTTTTTATATGTAAGACTATGTATATATATAAAATGAGACTTTTAATATTTTTATATTATTTAAAAAATATTTTTATATTAAAATAATATAAATAATATTTTTTAATTTTAATAATTTATTTAGGCATACGCAATCTATAGGGTATAGCAACAAATAAATAGTATAAATAAGATTCAACAACATATAAATAATTATTATGAGAAAATTTTGAAGTAATAATTTATATTAAATATTAAATAAAATAATATATATACACAAGATAAATTAGAGAATTAAAATAAATATTATTAACAATAAATATGAGTTCTAATTTTTTAAAATATTAATTAATTAAGAAACAACCAATGAGAAAAAAATTATTTCCACAAAATTTATTATTTCAAGTTTTAAATTGCCAAACTTATAGTTTTTTACTTTTTTGTTATATAAGAAAGCTAAATGTCAAGCTGCATGTAATGTTCATTTAGTCAATAATATGTAAAATTAGATTGAATTAAATATATAATATATTTTAATTTCAATAAATTTCTTTTGTTATAATATTATATATTTAAATTATATATCATATGTGGACAAAAAGTTAGGCTTGAATTTAGTCAAGTCTAAAGCGGACATCTCATCTATCTAAAAATTATTTATTATTTTTAAAATAAATAATAATGTAATATTTTAACAAATAAAATATAAAATTAATGTAATTTATTTTTTAAAAAATACAAATAATTACTATTTAATTAAAAAAAAAAATTAATATAATTAATAAAAAATATATTCTATGAATAAAAAATAATACTTCCTCGTCTGTCTCAAGCGTGAAGACACTCTAATTAGACTTCCATAAATATTAATTAGTGTTGTCTTTTAGCAATTTTTATTTCAAAATGTGTTGTTTTACCTTTATGTTATTTTGAAATAACAAATTATACTCTCATAAATGATAAACACTATTTTGACATATGCTTTGTTATATTTTTAAGCATTCATTTTATGTTTTATTTTATTATTTTCGTGTTTTGGAAGGTATTTATGTGTTTTGTAGGTTTTTGGACTCTTAGAAGAATATTGGATTGAAATGATACAAAAAGAGAGAAAATGGAGAAACAAAAGCCAGAGAATGTAAGGCTTACATTGAGAGTCAAAAACTATGTAAGGGTTATATACAAGGCAAAATCAACGCACGCCTAGGCATGAAAAAATGCGCGCCAAGACGGGGAGGTCTCTGTTTTCTATTCTGAAGCCAAAATTCAACGCAAGCTGAGGCGGGTAAAAATGTGTGCCGAGGCGAGCGTGCCAAAACTGCCCAGAAACCCTAAAAAGTGTGTGCCACTTCACTCTTCCTATAAATACCACATTATACCTCTCCCAAACACAAGTTTTCACAATCATTTTCTTCCCCACCTTAGCTGCTGTTGTTGAAGGGTTTTCCACCCAAAATAAATCTAAAATAAAGAGGAGACTCTCCATTGTTGAAGCTACTCCAAGGAATTGAGAAATGAGATCAACCAAATTTAAGGAATTGGAGTTAGAGGATTCATTGGGGTATTTTTATTGTATATCTTTTTCTTCATTTTGATTTTGTGGTTTGCCTCCCATTACTAAATTGATTGACACCAATTTAGTTATGGTTGGCTAATTTATGTATTTGTGGATATTAGTATTGCTTCCAATGATTGGAAGAACAATTTTATAATTTAATAATATTTGAGTTTTTGATTTATTTCTTGTTTATGTTCTTAATATTTCTGATTATGAATTAATAATGGGTCAAATCTTAATTTGTGGTTAGAGAGAATATGTTAGAATTTAGGCATTAGAAACATCATCTTTGCTTGATTATGTAATATGAACAAGTGTCTAATTTGATTGCATTGATTTGTGTTAGATTAGGTGATTAAAATATTTCCTTGAATTAATTCCAATTGATTAGTTAACGGTCCGGATCAAAGACGTTAATTAATTGATTGTAGTGAAAATTGCCATTGATTTGAGATTTTTTAGATTTAGCACAAAAATCATTAAATTCAACTTTTAATTGAATTGCTTAATTTATTATTTTCATGAATGGATAGCGAGTTAAGATTCCTATTTACATCAATCATCCCCACCTTGGTTGTGATTTCTTTTATTTGCACTTTATTTTAATTTTAGAAATTTACAATCTTTTCTGTAATCGACAATTATTAGAATGTTTAGGATTGTTTATTCGACTGAATAAGAAAATAAATAACGTTTTAAAAACACTGCAATTCTTTGAGAAACGATCTTGAGAGTATACTTATCACTTATTACAAGTGATTCGTGCACTTGCGAGCTTTTTATAAAATACAAAATTTGACCATCAAGAATTTATGCATCAATAAACTAGTTTATGTTGGACGAAAAGTGCCAACTTGAAGCATAATTATTCGGCATTTTATTACACAATATTAAAGACTTCAATTATATAATTTTTATAAGTCAGACATTTAATTATAAAATTAAACTATATTATATATTATAAAAATTATATGATTATACGAAAAATTTATATTATCAAAGAATGTAGGTCTAAACAGTTCTGGACAATTAACTTAGTTTGTCAGAATTTTCAATTGTAAAATTATGTGCCTTAACTTTTTCTTTCATCTCAAATTAAAAATATATTTTTTTAAAAAAATATAATAAAAATATAAAGCGAACTAAATATCAATAGTAAAAAATATTTTAAATATAAATTATATTTTAAAAATATTTATAATCAATTTTATCTTAATATATTATACAAATGAATTATATACAATATAGTTTAATTCAATACAATTATATTTAACATATTTAATATGGTACATCAAACATGTCGATATTGTTTTAATTTTGGCCTCAAGGTTAATTCTCACTCAAAATTCCACACATTTTGAAAAATAAACTTAATATGTTAAAGTTGTTGGAAAAAATGGGTTTTTAACACATAGTTAAATGCCATTTTGAGTATGACTCACTTAATATAAGTGTGTGATCGTGATTGATTTAAGTTCTCTTCCGAAAGGGCTTCAAAATAGTATGTTTACATGCTCAAAATAATATTAGGGTGAATGAGAAATTGAGTTTTAAAGTTTACTCATTGAGAAGAAAAAATGTAATATTTTGTATGTACCACATGAAAAAAAACAACAACACATGAAATGCTTTATAAATCATTTATTTTCCTATGATAGGTAACTTGTGTAGCAAAAAAGTCTTTATAAGTACATACATGAATATTATCCAAATTTGATGGGCCTTATGCGGTCCAATTTTTACTACATATAATTTTTTATTTTCTTTCTCAAAATATGCTTTATGTAAATTTGATTCACTTTTATAATTTATAAATTATAAGTTTTTGTTTGTATAATACTTAATTTTCCTACTATCTTAAGATAAATTTTCTCACTATTTTTCCTGACGAGCTGGAACTGTTTCATATTTTTCTATTCTGCAATTGTTTTTACGTTGCTATTGTTGAATTTTTTCAGAAGAACTCTATTTACTGGGTTTTATACTCACTGTTTTCTTTGCATATAAATTAAGCCTCCTTTTTCCACTTTTTATTAGTATTATTATTCTTTCTTTTTTTTTTTTGTTTGAAACAAAATTTTATTTTGTTATATTATGGTTCTTTACATCAGTGGTTCCCTTTTTTATTTCTTGATCTTTGTACATTAGTGTGGGCTTTATATTTTTTTACTTGATATATATCAGTTTATTATTTTCTTGATTGTTTTTGCGAGATTTTCACTGCTCTCTTTCTTTTAATTAATATATGATCTTATTATCAATAAATTTCTATTGTCTTCTGTTGTCCCCTTTTCTGCTTAACTGTTTTTTTTTTTTTTTGAATTGTATTCTTTCTGATTAATTAACTTCTTTGATTTTATGTTGCAATTTTATTTATTCTTCACTGTTCTACTTTTGGTTTAATTTTTCTTTTTAATTTGTACTGCTAATTTTAATTGGTTATACTTTTTAGTGCTTTAAATCACAGTTACTAATTCACTTGTTGGTTCTTGTATTTTGTTTTTCTAGAACAGTTTACTTTCTTTAAGTATTTTAGCAACAGTGTTGGTATTGCCTCTTCCTCTCTTTTTTATCATGAATCTGTTGCCAATTTCGGTATTTTGTGGCCGGTTGGTTGTTGACAACTGATCCAGACGGTAAAAGAAAAATTCAACCTTTCATAAATTAAACCTTTCTTAGAAAGTTGTTTTACCGATCAATTAACATATTCATTATCCCATTTAATTTGATTGTTATAATGTTAAGTTGTCAGTGTTTGACTAAGTTTATTGAAATGATATATAAAATATGATACCGTGTATGAATACATGAATAATATCATATGTATATCGGAAATTTTATTAAAAATTTTCGTATTTATCAAAAGATATATGTTTTGATAATGAATGAGAGTTATTCCAATTTTAGCTTAATTTTGTTACCTTTTTGGTTGTTGTTGTAGCTATCAAAAACTCTATAAATCGAATTGATTTAGCAACCATGCTGACTCTCTAAGTGTTAAATTGCATTAGTTTATTAATGTGAGAATGTGAATTGATCTTCTCCACTATGTAATGAATTTATCACTTATTATTTTTACTTAGGATATGTTTATGTAAATTTTCATCTCCCATTTCAATCGGATTGTTTTAATATTAAGTTTTTAGTGCATGATTGATAATCTTTTTGATTATAATAAAATATATGCTATAGAATGCCATATGTGATTAATAAAATTTATGCTATAAAATGCCATATGTGATTAATAAAATATGTGGTTGCATCATATATTTTAAAATGATTTTAAGTTAGACATCTCTTCAAATTTTAAGATTTAAGTATGCGCTTATATATGGTTGTGCAAGGTAATATGATCGCAATTATGGATAGTAAATTCGTATGATAATATAACTGTTAATATGCGGATTATTAGACTGACTGCATGCTTACTAGCGTTAGCCTTCACAAACTGTGTATGTATTGTAATTATATGTAGTGCAATTTGATTGATACACATGGATCAATATAAAATATCTAATTGCCTAATATGTTATATATGTTGACATATGACTTATTTGAATTAATACTAGCAATTTGTTTTTTTGAATTGAAGACAAAAATATTTAGATTAATTCATGTTTACACGTGAAGGCTTGTAAGTACATTAATTACCGTTATGTAGATGACTCACATAGATTTATTATGAGTTTATTTATATTAAAATGCAATGATAAATTTAAGATTATGTGTTTCATAATTTGGTCATTTGTGAACGTGATGTAATTATTGTGCAAATTAAATTCATGAATTGAAGTTTGGTATCAAGATAATGAAAATTTGCTCTTAAAAAAATTGTATTTTACAAATTGTAAATTTTCGTAATCACTAATAACCTGATTAATGTCACCTTACATGATTGATTTTAGATTTTCATGTGAGTACATATATGATCTTATCATATAGTTTTACATTTTAAAATCATAGTTGTTATGCTGTTGATTAGATAAACGATATTATTTTAATTACAACTTATATTAATTAATATTTGTTGCTAAGGACATTGTTACTTTTTATAATGAAGTCAATGCATAATACATGCATTAGATTATGATACATTTGCTTTTGAGCAATTAATTTTTTTTGGTTTTGCTACAGTAATAATCTCAGCTGTATGTACTATTAAAAGTGATTTTGACTAATCTTTAAAGTTCAGGTTGTAGTTATCAAAAAATTACAAATTGATTTATGAAACTATAGCATGTGATTAATGTCATTTAAATTATGTACTAACCATTTGCAGATTAAAGTTGTGGATGTCAATTAACTAATTTTGGCATTGAGATTCAAAAGTTTCAAAAATTAATTTTCTAAAAGAATTTGCAATTGACGGATTGTATGAATTCGTAATTGATGAATTGTGGTATTTCACAATTGACGTATTACTTGATTTTGTTTCACAGAATAAGTAAATTCGTATTTGTGAAATATAAAATTTTACATATGACAAAATTACTTGATTTCGAGTTTCGAAATAAGTAAATTTTGTATATGTAGAATTAATAAATTTGTGTATTTCAGATATGTAAAATAGCAAATTTTATTTGTTAGCTTTGTAGTTTACAAAATAAATGAATTTTACTATTTTTTTTTTTTTGAAAAAATTGATTTTCAAAATAGTAAAATAATGAATTAAGTATTCACAAAGTGGTGAACTTTATTTTTACATAAATGTAAATTTTATAATTGCGAAATAAAGAATTGTAAATTTATAAATTTTGAATTACTTAATTTTGTAATCCATAGATTACTGGAATTTTGTTTGTGTTGAATACAAATTAAAACTTAGTTTTAAGAAAGTTAATTTTTCATTATTGGAAAATTAATATAATGAAAAATTAACTTGAAATACTATATTATTAATTCTAGAAGTTTGGAATTATTTTCAAATTCTAAAATTAATTTTGTTTCTTTTATGGAACTATTTGTATATAACAAATTTATGATTTATTTATGAGATGACAACGAATTTGGTAACCGAAACAGTTTAGAGTGGAGATCTAACTTGAGACAAATAATTATCTTTATAATGTCAAATTTGAGGTATGTGGACAAACTATGTGATTTCAATATAGTCAGTTGAGATTCATGTGTGAATCATAATAAACCTGAGAAGTTCAATGAGTTTCACGAGGTGGTATCAAAAGATGTGTTCTATATGATAACCTTGAATCTTTCGAGATTCTAAATCAATGATTGTTATGTCATCCTGTGTCTATAAATTGATGACAAGTCATTGTGCCCAGTATTGATTAAGTCTACCTAGAAAATATTGAATTCAAAGTATGAGAGATATGAGACCAACTAATGTAATATTGGGATAAATATATCAAGGATATGTAATGGTCTGATAAGTGCTCAAAAATCACTAATATTTCGTGGTTTATTGCGCTTAATTATTTAAAAATAAATTTGTTATTATTGTTTATTTGACTATTTTTCATAAATCTATCAATTCGGAATCACGGGTATGTTTTAGTATATTTTAGATATTTTTAGTGTCAAATGAGTTGAACGGTACAAACACTTAAAGATGGGACACTTACGGCGCTCGAATCACGAGTTACGGGCAAAACGAGTCAAAATATGTAACCGTACATATTGAGCAAGCACATATGTAAGGGGGTAAATGTGAAGAAAGTAAACGCGACGCAGCGATGAGGAAAATGTATGCCGCGGCGGGGAGTTCTCGAATTTTCACCAATATTTCCAATTTTTGTGTTGCGCCGCACCAAAAAAAATGTATGCTGCGGCGTGCCTATTCCAATTGCAATCAAGAATTGTGTAAACCCTTACATCTATAAATACCCCCTCTAGAATCCAACTTACACACAACTTTTACACACTACAATTTTGCAAGAAAATAAGAGATTCAACTAGTTTTGGGAGCTTTGCCACACTCAAAGAAAGAAGAGAATCCATTCTAAGAATCCAAGGAAACCATCGACGATCGAAGATCGAGCTTTTGGAGAAGAACGTCATCCCATCCATTAGCGGTATTTAGATCTAGGATTTCCTTGTTGTTATAGAATTCTATTTTTCTTCTTCTTTCTTTGAGTGTATGTTCACATTATATTTGTTTACGAATTTTAATATGAACACGAGCGGCTAATTTTATTATGGATGTTTAGTTTGTGTTGCCATGTTTGCTAGAATTGTTTTGGTGAATGTTTTATTGTTTTGAAATAAATAATTTTACATTTTGATTAAGAGCATGTTTAGATATTTAATTATGAATTTTCATGGGCCAATTTAAGATTCGTAGTTAGGTTAAAAAATCTGAGAATCTAGTTTTAGGAACGTCACCTTAACTTTATTCTGAAATACTTAATCAAAGCTTCAAATTAGTGACATAGTCATAGCATTAGTTTGATTGGCATATATTTCCTTGCGCATAATTTGATTGCTATTTGATATACCCGATCGTAGGATGTTAATTAGTTAATCAACAAAGAGAATTACCCGATCGTAGGAATTTTAGTAATTAAAAGGAAAGCTAGTAAATATTGTTTATTAGAACATTCATGTTATTTCACCATTATTTTTTGATGCAAGCATGGCCAACCAAACTAAACGTACATACATCCTCCATTGATTTTCAAATCTACTTGAATTGATTGTGAATTTGCGTTATTGTTTTCGTTAATTGTTCGTACCATTGATCTTGCTACAAACCAAACTCTTTTTACAGTTTACTAGGTTTAGGACTCTAGTTATTTAGAGTTTTAGTTTTACTAGAACTCTATTTAATTAGTACTTTTAGTTAAGTTAGGACTCTAATTAGTTTAAGAAAAAGGTTGTTTAGAACTATTACAATTCATTGAGAGACTGATCTCAGAGGTTTGCTTGTTATTTTCTACAAGTGATTCATACATTTGCGAGTACTATAATTTGCACATCATGGTCTCATTCTAAGTATGATGACAAAATACTTGAGAAATTCAACAATAGTGATTCTGAAATTATCAGAACATATGTAGATGTTAATTTATACTTATCAAAGAATAAAGATGAGAATGTATCTTAACTGGATTATTCTAGAACGATAAGAAGTCTTATGTACTTAATAAGTTGTACAATACTAAACGTAGCTTACGTTATAAGAAAACTAAATAGATATATCAAAAGTCAATGATTTGATCAATATAAAGGTATTATAAGACTATTTAAATACTTAAGTGAAATATGTAGCTATGAACTACATTACACAAGATATCCAGTTTTATTTGAAAGATATAATGATGCAAATCAGATATTTGATATCAAAGACTCGAAGTCTAAACGGTGGATATGTATTTACACTAGGTAGTGCAACTGTATCATAAAAGTCCTCTAAAATAACATGCATAGCTAGATCTACGATGAAATTTGAATTCATCGTTTTGGATAAATGTGGCAAAGAGGCCGAATGGTAATGCAATTTCTTAGAGGATGTTCATAATTGAGCAAAGCTTGTGCTTGCAATTTGCATACATTGTGATTTGCTATTAACAAGGCATAGAGCAAAAATGTATAATGGTTAGTCTTGATGTATAGGTCGTAGACATAATACTATTAGACAACTACTCTCATACTGGAGTTATCTTTGTTGGCTATGTAAAGCTAGATGATAAAATAGTGAATCGGTCCATTAACTAAAGGATTAAATTGAGAGTTAGTTGAGACATTATCGAAGGGAATGAGACTAAAGCCCATAAATGAATAAGACTTTGTAAAGGAAACCCAACCTAGTTGACTGGAGATCCTAAGATCTAGGTTCAAAGGGACAACCTAGTTGTAAAAACTTATTGAGGTCACTGTGTGGGATTTACCCTCAAGTCTGTTCCTATGATAAAAATAGTGATACCTGTAAGCAAAGGTTAAGTTAATGCTTTTAATGATTCTTACGAAGAGAATATTGAGCAGAGTACAATAGGTTATTCTTTGCAAATTACTCTTATAGATAAGAGATCATCTATGTGAGAGAGAAGTGGGGCCACTTTGAAAGGGAATTGTTGGGCTCAATTCTTGAGAAACTCTCACAGAACCAGGCGTATATTCATGGCCAAAACGAACATAACAGTGAGAACTGGATTGTATCAGGAATCATTCCTATGTGAAGTATGTCGTCGTTTACATAAACGGCAGAGCAATTCAAAGACATCGCGTCTACTATTAGCTAGTAAAGTAAACATATTTTCACAAGAGAAGGTTCAAAGGGTAACACCTACCTATCCTATACAGGTCTCAGACCGTTAAACTCTATCACCGAGTGTCAAACTGATTTGAGTCAGCTTTCTATTAAAAACTCTGTCAATTTTCATTCATATGGGAGATTGTTGGAAAAAATGGGTTTTTAACCCATGGTTAAATGCCATTTTGACTGGGACCCACTTGATATAAGTGTGTAGTCGTGATTGATTTGAGTTCTCTTCCATGAGGGCTTTAAAATAGTATATTTACATGCTCAAAACGATATTGGGGTGAATGAGAAATTGAGTCTCAAAGTTTAATCATTGAGAAAGAAAAATGTAGTGTTTTGTATTTGTCTCACATGGGAAAAATAACAACATGAAATACTTTATAAAACATTTGCTTTCCTATGATAGGTAAGCTTGTGTAGCAAAAAAAGACTTTATAAGTACAGGCATGAATGTTATCCAAATTTAATAGGCCTTAAACTGTCCAGTTTTTACTACATGTAATTTTTTATTTTCCTTCTCAAAATAACTGTCGAAATTTCATGTGACCGTTGGAGAGTTATAATAGCTATTACAAATGAATTAATTTCAATAGTTTCATGGAAATTAATTTCAGTAGTTTTGTGGAAATTGATTGTAGCAATTACAATTGAATTGGTTGCAACAATTTCATTTTTGGTTTCCAACAGCCGCATTTCAATGGTTATAAAATTGATCTGAGCTGAAGGAAAAAGAATAACAGAATATGCCATTCTCTCTCAAATGTTTCTCTACAGCAAATTCCTTTCATCTCTAGAAATATTTGTAATCTAGAGCTAAGCTTAAGTGTGATAGAGAGTGGGTACAAATCAGTTTGTTAGAATAGTTTATGTTGGTGTTCATAAACTATTATTGATCGTTGTATCCTGAAAGATATTTTTTTCTTAATCTCAAACGCCCATATGTGAGGAGAAAAATTTATCTTAAGGACACCGTATTACACGGGCCTCGATCCTCTTTTATTTTCTTATTTTTAAGTTTTCATTGTTGTAATTTACATGATATTATACTTTATGTAAATTTAATTCACTTTTATAATTTATAAATTATAAGTTTTTGTTTGTACAATACTTAATTTTCCTACAAAAGTATAGTGCTCATAGTCTACAATTTTATATTTTTGGAGATGTAGCAAAGTTCACCATTAGTCCGATAGTTTTCATTTAATCAAAAGCTTTGATGATATTTAGTGTTTGTTTGAAATCGCTTCTTTTTTTTATTTAAAAATACTTTCAAAAATATCAAAGTAGTAATTGATAATCTTTATGAAGAGTGCTTTTAAAATTTTGAAAAGTAATATTTATGCTTTTCAAAGAAGTAATTTTAAATGTATATCTTTATACTAAAATTATTACTAAAGAGTTGATTAAAATCACTTACAATATTATAATTAGTGCGCATAATTAATGAATTTTCCATAGAGACTCAATTATATTAATGAATGTATACCCTCAATTATATTTGCATTTTTTGTATATGTTAAGTTTGGGGACTTAAATGGTGAAATCAAATTAAAAGACGTAAAAAAAAATTTAAATAGAGCTTACTTGAACAAGGTTCAAAAACAATAAGAGTTATTTATTTATTATTTAACACGATTTTAATTTATTTATCTATCCTATCACCAACTTACCCTAAGAGCCAAGAGCTGTGCTTTAACTAACTAGAACTGAAAATGCATCTATGAATTAACTATTATTCTCAGAATGCTAAGCTTATAATGTAATTGTATTGCCATTGAGAGTTTTTAGTTAATTCTAAACTGAAAATTAAATGCGAAATTGTTTGATAGCATAGTTTTTGCTTAGTATAAAATTGACAAGGTAGAGAAAATATGATTAAATCCCACAAAAAATTTAAACCATTTGCAAGCAATTCAAATCTTAAAATTTACGATTAGAATTATTGGGATTTGGAAAAAATTTATACCATTTTATAGTGTTGAGAAACAAACTATACTAAAATACTATTAGGAAAGGACCACTAAGACATTTATATTAGAGGTGCACGTAATAATTGATGAACCAAACTACCAAGATATGTTTTATAGGTATCAATAAATTAGTATCAATTTTAAAAATGTAAAAATTGACTTGTGTTGGAGGGTGTTAAAGTTTGTAAGCTGACATTAATATAAACCAATCTATATATTACCAATACACGTAGTCATCTTTTAATTTTATACATTTATAGTATATATATTATATATATTTATGGTCATCAAGTTAATCTTTTAAGTCTATTTAGAAAGTAAAATAACTTATAGTATTTTTCTCTAATATTTATTTTTGTAAATATTTAATATAATTAATAAAATCTAAATTATTTTTTATTCTCAAATTTTATATACTTTACGTATTTTAAAAAGTTATTCTCTATTTGAAATTAATACATAATTAAAGTTTAAAAGCTAATGTACAACTTTTTCGAATTAAATTATTAATTAAAAATTAAATCATTTATTAATTTAATAGTAATATGTGATTAATATAATTTAAATTTACTTTAAAAATAAGTAGGTTTAAACTGTAAACTAACATAGACATGTTGGTTTAATATTCTCTAATCGACGTTTTATAAGTTGGTTTCGGTTCTCGATTTATATATAACACACACACACACATATATATATATTTGGTTAGCAATTTAGGTAAAAATAGACTAAAATTAAACAGCTCCCACCCCTAAGTTATACATCCACCATTAATTATGTATATTAAGTTATGTGTTAGAATTGAATATAAAGTTAAAGATATAAGATTTTAAAGTAATTGTGAAATTGCTTTCTAAAAAAAGCATTACATTGTAACATATAAATTAATTCATATTATTCACATTTAGCTGAGATAAAAATCATTTTTCTTTGGCTAAACAATATTATTAGTCCCTTAATTTTTATAAATTTTACACTTTAGTTCATTAATTTTTTTTTTAATATTTGGTTCCCCTAACTTTACATATTCTACTTTTTTCCTCACTTTTTATTATAAGATTTGGTTTCTCCTAACTTTTTAGTTTTGACAAATTCAGAACACTTTAATATAATATTTGTTGTTAAAATGAATAAATGTTAATCACATTCTTTTTAAATAAATTAGCATTTGATCACCATTTAACTTTTAATTTTTCTTAGGTAAAACTTTAATAATATCCCAAAATTCTTAATTCTATACATTTGAAGTACAATTAAGGGATCAAAGCATAGAATTTACAAAAGTTAGGGACCAAATATTAAAAAGAAGTTAAGAAACTAAATTATATAATCTATAAAAATTAGGGATTATATATTAAAAAATATTTAAAAGATTAAAGTATAAAATATATAAACATTAGGAAACTAATAATGTTATCCGGTCTTTTCCTTTATAAAAAGCTTAAATGATCCCATATTTTACATTTTACAATTGGCAAGACCATTAAAAATTGTAGGTCCAATAAGTTTTTTTTGTGTTTTTGTTATCATTCTTGTATGCAAAACAGAGAGTTTGTTTTATTTTACTTAATGTTTTTGTCTATTTTTTGTACAATATTTTACTTGTGATCAGTATCACAAATACTCACGTAGATTCTAATACTTTGTATATTTGTATGTTACACACACTACCGGATAATTGAGAGAATGTAGTTTGCATGTTAAAGTATGTTTTTACTTGTATTTGATTTTCATAGTTGGCAGGTATTTGTAGATTTTCAAATGGTTAAGTTTTTCTTTTTAAAAACCTTGTTTTTAGTGGCTTGTCAGGGACTTTGCTGGGGTCCTTGTAGGTGGCTCGCCGAGGTAGTTGGCGAGAGATTCACGATGGTATGCAGAGTGAATTTATGGCTCATTGGACCTCGTTGATATCTCGTGGGGCTTGCTAGAGTGGTCAATGAGGGTCCGAACAGTTGAAAAATTATCTATAAATACACCCTCACTCTCTTAATTACACTTTTTCTCACTTACTTTTCTTTATAATTTTTTGAGCTAACTTTTGTGTTGGGTAAAATTTTTATTTTGTAAAAAATATTTTCTTGAGTTCTTGAAAATTATTTTACGCATTTTGTATCACTGATAAATTGACTGTTTTCCTTATTAATAATTTAGAGGTGATAAAATATAAGTTGAATATTTTGGAGAAAATTATATTTTAAAAGAAATTTTCGTAGTCTCAATAAATTGAGTATTTTTCTGTATTGAGATACGAGGTGGTAGTGAAGTTAATTAAATCTTTTACCAAATGGAGTTATCGTATTCTCAATACATCAAGTATTTTTCTGTATTGAGATACGAGGTGGTGGTAGAGTTGGTTAAATCTTTTACCAAATGGAGTTGTTTTATTAACAATAGAGAAATACACTTGATGTATTGTTAATTTAAGGTGGAGTTTTTCAATAAAATCAATTTTAGGTGAACTTACTACTATTTAAGATTCATACTAATATGATCATATGTATTAGTACTACACTGTGTGGTGGTGTGACTCTAAAGATGACCTGAATTTAAGAGGATCAAAGTAGTTGTAGAGACAACTGGTGTGAGCAGCCTAGACAGTTAGGATGGGTGATCCTGACTGATAAAGGTATTAAAGTTTTACTTTATCAAGTTTATATAACTATTTATTTTATTTAGTGGATTTGGCTGCTAAGTGGTTGTCTTAAGCAACTCGTTGATGTTACTACTTAGAATTAGAGCCTAAGTAAGTACCACGTTATATTGTTTTGTTTAAATGCTCTACTGCTTGAGTTAGTACTATCACTGTATTTTTAGCTTATGTACCAACATATAACCATCATATTATAATTAGAAATCATTTACTGCTTTATTCTATTTCTATTATCTGTCTTATTGTATTTTTGTGTTTACTTGTTATTTCTTATCTGTTTTTGCTACTAGTACGAAAAAGACAAATTCTTTACTATACATAGCACCAGACTTGATTGTTCACTGAGTTAAGATTCATAAATCACATCTTAAAAACATGCTTATAATTGTAATCGGTAGTATTTTTTTTTAAAGAAAAATAAGTTTCATTTTAAAATAAAAATACATCAATAATATCTAAATCAAAAATAAAATATAGTCAAATTAATAAAAAAAATCGACCATTATTCTTTAGCTCTTCTTGTTCTTTATCTAAGCTTAACTTTTTCAATTGACAATATGATAATTTTTTAATAAAATTGAGTTTTTTTAATTTGTGAACAACAATTAAATTCGAAATAATAATATTAGATATAGATTTAGATATGAAAAAAATGCTTGTAGAAACATAATAAAATATGCATAATGTTACCATAATAAAATTAACGCACTATAATAAAATTAAATTTAGGTGAAAAAATTACCGCACTATATCTAAATTTACATGGGCTAAAATAAATCATAAAGTAACTCTTGTGATATTTATTCATAGCAAAAAATAAATAACAACTAATCTACCGAAGAGAATGCTTCTAAGTGAAAGCACTACTACACTACTGGCTATTGATTCCATGATTTCGACTCCAAAGTATCATTATTTTTAAATAATAAAATAGTATATCAATATTTAAGATTATATCCAAAGATTAAGACGTACCTAAACAATAACAAACATGCCAAAAAAATCGCATTTGACAAAATATATTTAAGAAAAGCCACCTAGATCTAGATCTAAATGAAAAAAAAAAAATACTACAAATTGTGGTTTTATTTAACTAAAAAGAAGGAGAAGAAAATTTAGCCAATTCTGGCAAGAAAATAACACTCAATCTGATAAGCAAAATCAATCTAAGAGATAAAGACGAAGAGAATAGAGAAATTGTTAATTTTAGTTTGTGTTTGAATTGTAAAAGAAAAGAAAGAAAGAAAAAAGTTGATCTAACTGTATGATATAAGATTATATCCGAATAATCTTTTTTATACATAAAAATTTAATTTTTAATCACTTAAAGAAAAATATATATTTATTTTTCTTACAATATAAATAAATATATTTTTTTAAATATTGTAAAAAAATAAACATATATTTTTTTCTAAAAAATTAAAAGTAAAATTAATTAAACAATGAGAAAAAGGTTCTAGAGGTCACTTAGTTTTTATCAAATTAACATATTAACTTTGTAATTATTAGATTATGCATTCAAAGTAACATAATTTTTTAAAATGAGTATTTTGGTCCCTTAATTTATAAGTTAGATAATATAAGTCATGTTGTTATGAAAAGAGAGCAAAATTAGTCATATAATTTTTTAAAATTAGCACTTATAGTCCAATAAAAGTATTAAAATTAACGATTTATATTGCCTAATTTTAATAAATAACGAGATTATAGGTGACAAACTCAAAAATTATAGAACTAAAATACTTAGGTTGTGTTTGGTTGGTTGTAATAGGATAGATAATGTAATTGATTCAGCTTATTACAATGTTTCCTTTCCTTAAAGAGATGTAATGTAATATAATCAATTACATCTCTTTAAGGAATTGGGATTATATAAGTTGGAAGAAGGAAAGTGGATTACATTACGCGTTTCAGACGTTCCTCTGTCTCGAGCTTGTCGTGTTCCTTTGTTTGAAGCTGCAGCTCTCTTCCGGCGCCGTTCTCGCTCCTATCGTCGTCGTCCAGGTCTCCCCTTGCGCAGTAACGCACCAGGTCTCCCCTCGTGCTCGGCCCCATTGTACCAACTCGCGTCTCGCACTCACTTCTCTGTCGCCCTCTCGCACCATATCTCCTCTCGGCGCCGTCGCCCCCATCACACCAACTCGCGCTCGATCGTTGCCCCCATCTCCTCACGTCTTGCGCTCGAACACAGATAGGGAATTAGAAAATGACGCTAATTAATTAATTAATTTCTTAATTAATTAGAAAATTGATTACAATAATAATTATTTATTAATTAATTAATTTCTTAATTAATAAGTTTAAAATTTCAGTAATAATTATTTAAAATAATTATTTAATTTTTAAGAATATATTTTATTTGATTTAGGAAATAATAGTAAAATGAAATTATTTAAAATTCATTGAATAGGGGTATTAATGTAATATTATTGTGTTTTGCATTCCATTACAGTTGTCAAACCAAACACTGTAATACTGATTCTTTATTTAATTACAGTGGCTAAACTAAATACTGTAATAGTAATACTGTTTCCTTTACATTCCATTCCATTACACTTACGATTACATTCAGTGAACCAAACGTTACCTTATTTATATATAATAACGAAATTATTATGATATTTTTTAAAAAATTATAAAAAAATTTATATTTAATAGAATAATTATAATTATGAGATTAAATTATTTAAATTAAATAATTATTAGATATTTAATTATCAATTTTTATTAAACAATTAGGTTATTTATATATGAAACGCTAATAAAAAAAAATTGTAACGTCCTCTTTTCACGAAAAAAAAAATGCCGCATATAAAAAAAATTTCAAATATGTTAATCCGTAACGCAAGGGGAATTGCCAGTCTCTGTAAGAAAAGAATTTGAACTTTACTTTTCCTCCAGGGGTTTCTTTTGCTGTCTCAAACCAAGAATCTTTTTCATTTCATTTTTATCATACGCTCTTCTAAATAATTTTCGTTCGTTCTATCAAAAAAAAAAAAAAATCGTTCGTAGATATATACGAACACGGATTTCGATATCATTGGTAGCTGTTTCTTCTTTTCTTCTCCGTACAGTTATCGTCCTGTCTCTTACACGCACACGCATTATCTATCTAAAGCCACAGTTCTATTTTATTTTTTTTTGTTTGTTTGTTGAGAATATCAGTTCTATCGCTTTCTCTATCGCGATTACAACAAATTAAGATGGCCTTCAAAGGGGTGAGTTTTCGTTTCCTTTTTCTTGGCTTTTTGTTTTGTTTTTGTTGTCTTTTTTACTTCATCATTTAGTTAAAGTGTTAGATTTGATGTGCTTTTTGACAGTATCAGGTTCCTTTAATCTGATATTATCAGATCTATTACTCTTTGTCACTTTGATCTGCATGATTTAAAGAATCAGTTACTTCTTATTTAGTTAAATTGTTTTAATTTATTGGAATTGAAATTACAAGCTGTAACTCTTTGGATCTTGAGGTTTTCTGGTTGTGGGTACCCGTGATATATGTTGAGTACCAATAAGCTTGCTCAAATGATAAGAAGTTTGGAACTGGATTGTCTCTCTCCTAAGTTTTGCTTATTCTGGCCATTCAATTTTGAATTTTTGGGTCTTTATAGGCACTTGTAATGATGTTGACCTAACTATAATAAAGTATAATAGAATTAGAACTTATATTTTGTCTATCCTTTATTGTGTGCTTATTTTCACCAAACAGTTATGAATCCATGCACCTACTAGAACTGCAAAGATTGCGTTATTGCTTTTATAAATGTGGCACTATATCAACTGTTCTCTCGTATGATGTAAAGATTAAGTTATAAGGGCTAAGGCTGCCTCATGTCTGTCCAACTTGAGTCGTGTATATGAATCCTGTGCTTGTGCTTCTTGGATAATTTTTTTATGAGGTATTTCTCGGAGAGAATGCTCATTTATGTACTTGGAGTAAACCATAATTGCTCGAGTGCTGTTTTTGTTTTCTTTAATGTTTATTGGAGCAACTATCTGAAATTTGGTTATTGTATTCAGAGAAATGCTTCTTCAGGCATGGGTGTTGCTGAGCATTGTAAGAGCACATACCTGGACCTGCAGAGGAAGAAAGGTTACCGCTATGTGATTTTTAAGATTGATGAGAACAAAAACGAGGTTGTAGTGGAAAAAACTGGGAGCCCAGCTGAAAACTACGATGATTTTACTGCTTCTTTGCCTGAGAGTGATTGCCGTTATGCAGTTTATGACTTTGATTTTGTCACTTCAGAGAATTGCCAAAAGAGCAAGATCTTTTTTATTGCATGGTTAGTTTCCATGGCTTCTTACAAAACTAAAAGAACAACTCTGTCAATTCATCGAAGTAGTTGATGCTAATGTCTTTGGTAGTTACGAACCTCCTTATTTAAAAAATCTGGATGCTCTGAATCCTTTCATTTGCTTTCTCAGTATATGCATATTACTCTCTTCGACAGCATCTTTGGACTGCGGTCAACTAGTTCCTTGTGCCCTATATTATTATAAGCATGCCAATATGCACATGTTGCCTATCCTCTTGGTGTTTTCATTTTCATATAAGCATGCCATTATTTTATGTTTATGTGAAGTTAAATTAGTATTATATGTGTACGTGTTTACACGATTTGTTAAATAAACATCTGTTTTCTTCTTTGAGAAGCAAGTTGTTATAAGCTATGTTAAGTTATGATCTAATCAGAATTCAAGTGTCATGTAGTATCATGCAACTTTCAGAGTATGTTCTATTTAATGTCCATGCCCACAGATGCCTGAATATGTTGAAGCTTGTGCTGAAATGGCAATATAGATGACTCATGTATTACCTTTTTTGTGCCTTCATGGCAAGGGACTGTAGTCACTGTACTACAAATTTTTCATTTTTTTTTTCTCTCTTGCTTTTCCATGAGCCTTTGTTCCAAAAGTTTGATGAAATAAAGGTTTTGGTTTTTCTTTGCTGTCGTGGCTTTAATCGTTGGTTTTTCATTTATGTTCAGAATCCTTTTGGTGTTGAAACATGAAGCCTTAGGATATTAAATTGAAGTTGAAGTAGATCTTGTTTCTTTATATGTTGTTTGCGCCATTAGACAAGAATTGGGCAAATGGAACACTTTGAATTTTTTGCATCTGCAATGTACATCTGTTGTATGCATGTGGTCAAATGGATTCATCTACCAAAACTTCAGTTGCCTTTGGAATTATCATAAATATGTTACTGGCATCATTGGACATTCTACTATATCCTCCTCTGATTGCCATTTTATCCCAGGTCGCCTTCTGTATCTAGGATCCGTTCAAAGATGCTCTATGCAACATCAAAGGAAAGGTTCAGGAGGGAGCTGGAGGGAATTCATTATGAGATCCAGGCAACTGATCCCACTGAGATGGACCTTGAAGTTATCAGAGACCGTGCAAATTGAGCATTTATTTGCAAAGGTTTGGCATGGAACTCCAATTAGGATCTGACATTCTGTAATCCTGCAGAAATTACATAATATTTGGTTCTTTTTTGTTCTCTGGTCTAAAAATTATATGCCATCATAATCACTTAATAATTAGCACCTGGAAAAGCTGATTTGGGGTTCATACCCTGGCAGGGAATGTGATCCTCCATGTATCCCCTAATACCATGATGCTTCTTAGGTTAAATTGGGTATTCTTCTGAATATTGATAATTCGAATTTCCCTCAGATTCTCATTTATGCACTTGGTAGTAAATTCTGATTTCCTACACAGTCAACTATAAAACCTGAGTTTTGGCTACAAACCTTTGGGATTTATTTCTAGGAATGAATGGAGTTTCAAAGGAAGTGGCTTTGTAATGAAGCATTCGGCTCTTGCATGATTAGTTTACTAGTTTTCATTTAATGCTTCATTAGTCAATCAATCTACCCTTGGAATCACGAGTTTCTTAACTCTGCTTTGAGATAGGTGATGAGTCGACTATTATTGGTAATGATTTGTGCGAATTCAATTACTTGAAGAGATTCAACTGGTGGTATGGTAACAAAGTGCTGATTGTCTAATAGCCTTCACATGACTCTAATAGCTTGTTTTTGGAATTTTTATATAATTTTGCTATAAAATAATTCATATGGAAGCTGGTGCGACCCAAGGACTTTTGTGACCAAGACGAAACATAAAAATGAGGCTTTAAGTATTTTTTATTAATTAAATTTTCTTCAATCGATAAGAATTAATTAATAATATTAAAATATTTTTTTGTATTGAATATAAATAATAAATGATAAAAATTAAATTAATAAATACGTATGTAAAATTTAATTTTTTGTGTATTTATTTGATTAAAAATTAAATTTATTTTGATGCTAATATAATAGAATTAAGAGTTTTGAAACTTTAGGATAGAATAAAACATTTAAATTTTTTTATAAAATTAAATATTTATGTCTAAAATTTGAATAAAATAAATATATAAATAACATAAATTTTAAACTTTAAGAGTAAGACATAATATTTAATGAAGAAAAGAAGACGTGTTTATAGGAAACTTAAAAAAAAAAAAAAAAAGATGATATTTTTTCAAAGTTTTTTTTTTTTATTGTTTTGCATAATTTTAAGTAATTGAAAAAAAGTTAAAAATTATTAAGAAATTTAAATATACGTAATGATTTAAAAAATAAAAGATTTTTTGTCTTTATATAATAAAATAAGGGTGGATAATTGTTCATTTTTTTTTATTAGTTTTTTTTTTAAAAAAAAAGGGGCTCTAAAGTCCCATTCTTTTTATTAATAAAGAGAAAAGATACTCAGATATTCGGGTGAGATTCGAACTTGGGTTCTTGGTGGGAGTTTGAGAGTCTTACCACTTGAACCACAAGAGATTCTCGAGATACGACCTGGATGATAAAATTATGGGTCATGAAACTTGAATGATTATGATTGACAATGAATACGAGAAAAAGGGTGCAACACGAGGACAATAAGAAATCTTTTTGCACAAAAATAAAGTGCCATACACACGCTCGACAAGATCGATCGGATGGCTGCAGCGTGCGTGTGTGTAGTGAATCTACAATTGCCTAAATTTTCTCCCCTTCTACAAAAGTGGATGCCTCTTGAGCCCAAAGATATGCCTGTCAAAAATGGATCCCTACCTCCAAGGATTTCTTCTTAATAATATGTATATTAGTTATTAATGATAAATTTATTTAATAATAATATTATTAAAAAATAATTATTTATAAGTATAAAATAAATAATTCATGTCTATCTATCTATATAAAAGATAGAGTTGCCAAAAAGTTTGAGTTCTATTTATTTGATGTATATTTTGTTTGGTTTATTGAATTCATTATTTTATTTTAGTTATTTTTACAATTTTACCATTTCATGTAAATGCAACAAATGGTATCCACCAAAGAGACTCACAACCACAAGAATTTTCCAACTGGCTGAATATGCTCACAATGGTGTAGTGTTTAATGCTTCAGATCACATTTCCAAGATCATTTTTGCACTATTTCAATATCAAATGTTACAACATAGGGATGAAAGGAAAGGTCCTCTTTATGTCAACAAGACTCCAACAGACAAAGCTGCAAAACCTGGCCCTTCAAAACGCAAAGCAACGGAGGAAACTCAATTTGCTTGCAAAAAGCTGTTTTTAAGCACCTCTGATCTCAACATTGATTCTGAATCTTTACTGTGTTTAAATGATTTGTTTCACTCTGGTTTGGATAATTTGCAGGATACTGGCTCTAGAACAAGAGGAGGTAAACTTGCTAATAGAATTTGTGACACAACACCAACTTTTGAGAATGATGGAAACTATCAAACTGGTACTGGGAATCATACAGCCCAGGGTAATGCTAATGGTGGGGAGGCGACCTCTAACTTGCCCCCCAAGCAACCATGATACTTCTCAGCTGGAATGGTCGAGGGTTAGTCCGACCTTGTGCCAAGCGTGAGTTGCACTTTTTGGTAAAAAAACAAAAACCGGACGTTCTTTGGTTGATGGAGACGAAGGCTCAGGAACTACAAGCTTCTCATTTACAAACTACATTAGTAGGCTTTAACAATAGTCTTATTATACTTGCTGTTGGTTTACAAGGTGGCTATTGTTTGTTTTGGATAGAAAATGTAACTTTATCTATCAATTTTGTGTGGGAAGCTCTTTTGTAATTGCAGATTTAAATCCTGCATTTAGATCAAATGAAATAATACACATCATCTTTGCTTATATTCCTCCATATCAAAGAGAAAAGAAACAAGTCTGGATGGATATCTCTTAAAGGATTCCCACTCTGAATAATTACTGGTGCTTAATTGGAGATCTAAATGATATCACTCAGGATTCTGAAAAATGTGGGAAAATACCATTTTACATTCATCCCTACTAATGCACTGACTCACTTCCTAGAAGAACAAGGTGCGGTAGACTTGGATAGTATGGGTTGTAAATACACTTGGTGTAACAAAAGACAACATGGTCACAGGATACTTCAAAAATTGGATAGGGCCATCTCCTCTGTCCAATGGTTAAATGTTTTCCCGAAAGCAATGGTCACAAATTTACCTTCCTATACTTCAGATCACAATCCAATAATTCTAAACTTTAATGGCACCAATGAAAAATATCTAAAAAGACCTTTCAGGTTTTATGAGATGTGGATTCTTGATACCAGCTGTGAAACACTGATTAGGGAGACATGGGATTCAAACAAAGGCAACCACTCAAATATCACAGTCATACTTAAATCTTTGGCAGACACCTTACTCAAATGGAATAAACAACATTTTGGCTTCATTCTTGCAAAAATAAAGAGACTGGAATCTCAGCTAAAGGACATACAACAAGGACTGCCTATAGATGATACCAAGGAAAAGGAACGATTGGTTTGCACCTTACTTGAAGAACAATATGCCAGATGGGATTCAATGTGGAAACAAAAATCCAGAGAACTATGGATAAAAGAGGGAGATGGAAACACACGATTCTTCCACACTTCGACTTTATTACAGAGGAAATCAAACTTTATTCCTTGCTTAAAGCTAAATACTAGAAGAACAACGTGATGCAGGAAGGAAATTAGAGCTGAATTCCTAAACCACTTCAAAAGGTCTTTCTGCTCGGACAATCCTACCTTAAACCCCAATTTAAGTAACTTATTCTCAGCAGTAGTCACAACGGAAGAAAACTCACTTCTCATAGACATTCCGAATCATACAGAAATTAAAAAAGCGCTATGAAAAATGGGGGATTATAAATCCCCAGGTCCAGATGGGTTCCCTGCCGGCTTCTACAAAAAATACTGGCATATTGTAGGTGAGACAATTGTTGAGGAAATACAGCAATTCTTCCTAACAGGTACATTAAAGGAAAATTGGAACCATACTTTCATCACCTTAATCCCAAAAATAACTGGTCCTATGAGGTGCAAGGACTTCAGACCCATTAGTCTATGCAATGTCAACTATAAAATCATATCCAGACTATTAGTTAACAGATTAAGGGCAATTCTACAAAAACACATATCTCTTTTTCAATCAGTTTTTCTCCCTGGTCGATGGATAGCAGAAAACACCATTCTAGCCCAAGAGGTAGCCCACACCATATCCAAGAAAACAATAGATAAAGGTGGACTCATGTGTATTAAATTAGACATGAAAAAGGCATATGACAGAGTGGAATGGAACTTCCTTATAAAAATAATGGAATTATGGAGCTTTTTAGAAAAATTTAGAAATTTAGTCCTGCAATGCATATCAACCTCTACTCTCTCAATTTTGTTGAATGGCTCACCTTTTGGTCGCTTTCAACCATCAAGAGGACTCAGACAGGGGGATCCATTATTACCGTACCTTTTTCTTATTATCTCAGAATGTCTCTCCAGAATGATCATGAAAGCAAAGCAACTAAGAACAATCCATGGTATAAAAATTGCAAGAAGGGCTCCACCCATTTCTCACTTAATGTATGCAGATGATGTAGTAATTTTCCTGAGAAGTAACCTTTTGAACACCAATAGCATCAAAACCATCTTGCAGGAATATGGAAGCTGGTCTGGACAAAAAGTGAATTTCTTTAAATCTGTCATCTTCTTCTCCAAAAACATGCACCCTACGCTTCAATCTACAATTTGCAATGAACTCCAAATTCAGAAAGCGGAAGGTAACATAAAATACCTGGGTAATTCACTCCCGCTCAGCAGATCAAAAAAAGAAAACTTTCACGGCATAATTCAAAAACTCAAAAGCAAACTCCAAAGTTAGAAATCTAAACTTTTTTCTCAAGCTGGTAAAGCCACTCTAATCCGTTCAGTCTTGCAAAACATACCCATATATGCTTTAAGTACTTTCAAACTCCCTTCAAGTATTTGGGAAGAGACTGACTCCATAATCAGAAAGTTTTGGTGGAACAAAGTCACTGATGTCTCACATTATTTCTCTCCTATCTATTGGACTCAACTTTGTCAACCAAAAGAAGCAGGTGGTTTGGGCTTCCATCACCTAAAAGATTTCAACCAAGCAATGCTGTCCAAACTTGCATGGGATATTTTCAAGTGTTCGAACAAACTCTGGGTGAAAATAATCAATGCAAAATACATCAAAGAGCTTGATTTCTCAACGGTAATCCCACACAAATCAGATTCTTATATTTAGAAAGGTATATTGTAGGGTAAAGACTTAATCCTCCAAGGTAGTTATTGGAAACTAGGACATGGACATTCCATTAACATATGGACACAACCTTGGATTCCCGGCTTACCACACCAAAAACTCCCCACCCCCAATTATCACAATACTCAGGTAAATATTTCCACTCCTGCAGACCTTTGCCACTGGAACCCCAACTTGCAATGGGACATATCAAAGGTGAACATCTTTCCAGCATATGTTGCCAATTTCATAAAAGCACTTCCCCCCTACACCAGGTACACCGGATATCCTCACTTGGTTTGGAATCGGTAAGAGGAATTTCTCAGTAAAAGATGCCTATCTCACTCTGGTAAAAAACAAAGGTGTTCTTGATTGCAGGAGTTATTGGAAATTACTCTGGAAAGCAAATCTACATGAAAGACACAAAATTTTCCTTTAGAAAATACTGAGAAATGCACTTAGCACAAAGAAGAGGATAGCTCAATTTACTTCTATCACAGATTTAAGTTGCACCCTTTGCCATAAAGAAGTGGAAGATGTAGAGCATCTGTTTATCCTATGTGAGATATTACAATCTTGGTAGAAACATTGGAATTGAAACTTATTGTGGGAATTCACAAATACACTTGACATTTTCACTTACATAAAGATTCTTTTACAACCCCCTAAGCGTCTCCTTCCTGTTGATTGTTCTACTAAGGTCTTTACTTTGACAGCAATCATAATGCTCGAACAATTATGGTTTACTAGGAATCAAATGGTGTTTAATAAAGGGAACCTTGAAGGAACCAAATCCATTAATTCAATAGTTAGAAGAGTTGAAGAATTCAAAACCTGCTTAATACCATAAAAAGAGTCTGACAATCACAGCATTAAAGAAGATATTTTCATTCCCATTCCAAATCAATGGCAACCGCCTCCCTCAAATGCTGTAAAATACAATTTTGATGCAGCCTGGAATCATGGGAAAACAACAATTGGATTTGTTATATCCGATACCAATGGTAATATTGTTGAAACTTGGACGGATCAGAGATACACTACATGTACAGATGTTATGGAAACTCTAGCATTAGAAGCGGCTATTACCCATGCTTTAACAATTAAACACAAGGCCATATATATGGAAGGGGATGCCAAATTTGTAATACAAGCTCTGATGGAAGACGCTCAGGAAGCGATTTCAAACACAGCTGCAGCAATAATTCAAAAACTACAACTTTATCTACCACAGTTCTCTATGCTCTCTATTCGATAGATTCCACGTCAATTGAACTACCGAGCTCACAACTTAGTCAAACCAACTTTAGCAGATGCATTGATTTCAACATATTTACCAGACTCTTATTCCATTCAACACCCCACTTCCCTCCCCCCCACTCCACTTCAATAGGCTTTTGCCTATTACCTCTAGCAAAAAAAAAAAAAAAAAAAAAATGCAACAAATGGTACAAATGAAGCCATCATTGCAATAGTATTGCTTGAAATGTCTTTTTTTTTTTTCTTTTTTTTAACTTCTTTTATTAGCCACATAATTTGTTTGTTTCTTATCTATCTATATAAAAGATAGAGTTGCCAAAAAGTTAGAATTCTATTTATTTGATGCATATTTTGTTTGATTTATTGAATTTATTATTTGATTTTTTAGTTATTTTATTTTAATTATTCTTACAATTTTATCATGTCTTGTAAATGGTACAAATGAAGCCATCATTGCAATAGTATTGCTTGAAATGTCTTCTTTTTTTTTTTTAACTTCTTTTACTAGCTACATAAATTTTTTTTTTTTTTTTTTTGTTTCTTATACAGTTTCTATAAAATCAAAATCTCAAATAAAGAAAAGAAAAAAAACTTGAAACCAAGGCTTATGCCTCTACCTCTCTCAATTCATTGTAAAAAATATGACATCCAAACAAAAAGAACCAAAAAGTGTTGGATAAAATGATTTTTTTAGTTTCATTTTTTAATACTCTCTAATATCCACTTCAAGCTTTATCCTATATATATATATATATATATATATATATATATATATATATATATATAATTTTGTATTTATTTGATAATTTTAATTTGACAATTTTTATTTTTATAATTTTGTTCATTTGATATGTTTGTTGAGTAATTTATATTTCTTTAATTAATGTAAGTATATTTATTTCATATTTTTAATTTGTATGATAATTTATATTTATTTTAAAATAAATAATATTTTTTATTTTTATACTTTCTATTTGTATAATATATTTTGTTTTATAATTTATATTTTTTTAGCATATCTACTACTTTATACACCAAGAAAATTTGCTCTATAATATTTTTGATAATAATTTTGCTTGGTATTTTTTTTTAATAATTATAAAAGAGATTTTTTATTTTTATGACTATTTTTAAAAAGGGAAAAAGAAGGTATTAAGTTTGCCTAAAATAAAGTTGAGATAACTTAAATTATAAAATAAGCCTTACCTTAATATTTTTTTGTATTTTTAGATATTTTACACTTATTATAAAAAAGTTATTTCATATTTTCTTTGTTTTTCCTTTTATTTATTTATTTGATATTTAAAATATATTTTTTCTAAAAAAAATATATTGAAATGAATTATTGAGTATGTCATATCAGTTTATCACTATTTATTATAATTTTTTTCTTTTTTTATTAATCTTTCTTTATGATTCCATTCTTTCGACATAATTTTTTGACTACTTTTTATTTATGGTATATAATATAAAAGGTTGTCACCTATATATTTATATTACTTCGTATAAATGTACTTGCTTTTAAATTCAGGAGGTTTTCATACAATATATTTAAGTATAAATATAAGTCTATTTTCTTATTATTGAAATTAAATTTGAATAGTTCTAAACATAAGTTCTAAACTATTATGCTACAATAAATAATTTAATAAATAATTTTAATAAACAACCGTGGCTTGTAAAATACAATATTATAAATATTATTTATAGTGACTTCAATTAAAGTTTTAATTTGATGGAAAACTCATTTTTTTTTTCTTTTAAATTAAATGATAAAGATTATATTTTCTAAATTTTTGAAAGTTATTTAAAAATTATATTTTTATATAGCTTTTATTATTGCTTGTAAGTTGTAAGGTATTGGCATTAGATCTCATTTTAAATTGTATAATATTATTAAAAAAAAAATAAATTAGTATCAAAACTAAAATATTTATTATTTTTTAATTTTAAATTAATTTTTTTAATTTATTATCATTATTCACTTGCACGTGACCTATTATTTTATAAGAGGTTGCCTCATTTAGACAGACGGGCCACCTGTGTGGAAGTACTGATCTTGTTTCTAATTTTATGGCTTCAGAAGGAATGGATTTAATTACTTAGATTAGACCCATTTTGTGGGTTATTGGCTTTTTAACCAAAGTAGCTAAACGGCAGAGTTTTGGCCATGAGAGTTTTACGATTATCCCCTCAGCTTCGATCATTCATCATTTTCAGTCATTATTTTCAGTTTTACGATCATTCAGTATTTCTTCACCTCACGTCTGGTAATCGATTCACTATTTGCTCGCAATTTCTCAATTGTCTCGCATTGATTATAAATCACCATTTTCACTCAGCTACGTTTGGTGTTTGGTGGTTGAATACACAAAACTTGGCATTTTATTTGGATTATTAGTCCAGACACAGAATTCTGGTAGAATCAAACTATTCTTGAAGATGAAGATGAAAACAGAGCTTAATATATTGAACTGAAAGGAAAAAAAAAAAAAAAAAAAAAACTTAATAAAGTAGGAAAGAGTGGAGCAGATGAAGAATTGAAGATGAAGATGAATTGTTCTCAAGCTTTCGACTATGTCTGCAAAGAAGTATTTAGTTTAATTCCAATCACCCACTGGAAGAAGAAGAAAAACAACTTATGTACATTCACATTTTGTATGTACATGTTACATATACATTTATTTTGTATGTAACCTGTACATTCACATTTTGTATGTACAGGTTACCTGTACATACGAACTGTTCTTCCTGCAAAATGTGAATGTACAGGTTACATACAAATTTATTTTATATGTAACCTGTACATTCACATGAAATGCATTGTATTGTTTGTATGTTATTGTTATTTTAAACAGCTTACAAAATGTGAATATACAGGTTACATACAAAATGTGAATGTACATGTTACATACAAATTTGTATGTACAGGTTACATACAAAATAAATTTGTATGTAACCTGTACATTCACATGACCTGTACATACAAAATGTGAATGTACAGGTTACATATAAAATAAATATGTATGTAACCTGTACATACAAAATGTGAATGTACAAGTCCATAAGCTTCGATGGAAACACGAAAATGGCGAGGTTTTTACGAATACTCAGATAAAGGGATATTTTGGTAAAAATCATATATATTATATAAATGAAACTTATCGTTTAGGTCTAAAAAATGCTATTTAAGTTCAAAAAGTTTTTTTATTCAAATCTTTGCTATTTGAGTAATTCACCGGAAGGAATGCTATTTAGTTCTCCCAACGACAGTCATTTTTGAGTTCTGCTGGGGTTTCGACCCTTCTTCAACAGATCTTCTCTGTTAGGGTTTCAATCTATATTTTGTTCCTTTTCTTTGTTTTTTATTATGCCTCAATTAAATAACTTAGCTCCGTTTTCCGATCATGTTTGTTCTTATCTCCTCCCATTTTTCGTTTTCTTCTCATCCATTTCCCTTTAATTTCCCAATGTTTTTTTTTACCGTCTTTGTTCTGCCAGATAAGGATGAGAGTTTCTTCATTTCGTGTCTAGTTTTTTTCTCCATTTTTTATTAAATCGAAATTGGTTAAGTTCGAACGTGCGACTTATAAAGGGGAAAGGTCAATATCTTCCGTATTATGAAATGAAACAATTTTTGTCTACAACCAAAGAAATCTAAACTTTTTATATACTCAAAGAGTTGGAGCTCTGAAAATCATATATAATATGTACGTATTCAATTGATTATATATTAATTATAAATAATGTGTACATATAATATACAAATATATTTTATATAATTTATAAAATGTATATATATTAAATATATGTATTTTTATATAATTAGTAAATTATTTTTAATCAATTTCATCGTGTATAAGTTAAAATATCATTATAGGCTCATCAAACTCTTATCCAATCACTAGGAATCGATCGAGTACCGGCTCCATTGTGGTAAAATTATGTGATATTTCTCTCTTCTAGAAGTTTAATTTGATACAAATTGAACCACCACCAAATGTGAAGATTCTATTATTATTTTTGTAGTAAAGTATATATAAAAAATACTAATGATAGATTCATAGGCCATAAGATATGGATCCTACTTGTTGGGTAAGTTATGCAGCCCCCTTTTACTTTTGTCTTATTTGGAAAATTTGGAAGTTGAAGGTGATGTCGAGTTATTATATTTATTCTTATGTTTAAATTAATTTCTCAAGAGAATATTAAAATTAGAAAAAATTGAGAAATTAATGTACAAGTTTACACGTAGTTTTTTATGTTATAAGAATCAATATTTTAATAATTTACATATTAATTAATATGAATTATTTAATAAAAATTTATTTAATTATATCATTTAATTTTTTAATTAATAATATAGACTAATTAAATTAGTCCACAATTAACTAATTATATTACTCTCGGATATGGCTTTTGATAAAAATTCTTTTTTTGATAATTGAAATAGACAATCATAATTTGACAAATTTTGTGAATTACTCTTAAATATTATATATTATAAGATTAAAATTCACTAGATGAATTTAAATGTATTAAACTTTCCACATAGAAGCATGCAAAAGAAGCTTGCATAAGTTGCATCAGGCAGTGAGCAATAATACTCAAATACAATAAGCTACACTTGGTCGTAGTAGTTAATAAAAGAAAATTATAATTAATGTTAAAACTTGAACATATAAACATAGTTAATGCCTTCTTGCATATAGAAGACACACGTAATGATAGTCTAGTAAGGATGAAGTGCTTTTGAACCTCGACAAAACTCTATATTTAATTCATAACTCTCACACACTCGTAAAAAACCAGAAAAGAACTTTACAAAGAGGAATTCTAGTTACTTCCGTAGAATTTTGATTAAAGAGAATAAATGACTATTCAGTCCTGAACAAAAAAAAGAAAAAGAAAAAAGAAAAACAAGTCATAATAAAATGTCACTCTATTAATAAAGGGAGTGTTTAAAGAAAAGAAAAAAGATGAGGGGGGCACAAATGGTTTCTTTTTTAAAAAAATTTACACAAAAATTTAATAATTATTAAATCTTGCATTAATAATTTTATTATTATGAAAAATAATTATATTTAATATCATTATTATTAAAAATTAGGAACTAAAGTCATATAATTATTTAAAATGATGCACTTTAATCTCAAGATTAAAGTACAATTTTTATAATTTTTTTTTAATTTTCACAAATAACAATATTAGAAGTACTCAACTCAAAGTCGTCGGACTAAAGTCCATATTTTTACACAATAACAAAATTTTTAGTATTTTTTTTCTTTAAAAAAAATGTATAGGAGTGTTCTGTTGGAAATATCGATAATAAGTTAAAACTAATGTTGGAACTTGGAAGGAGGCCTCGTCTCTTTCGGAAGGTAAAATATTGATACGGGGAAAAAAATATTCATAATGATCCATAAATTTATATCTTTAAATATTTTAATAATTAATTTTTTAACTATACTTTAATATATAAATTTTAACAATTTAAAATATTATGTACAAAAATAAGTTCTTAAATTATTATTATTTTGAATATTTTAGTTCCTAAATTTTATTAAGATAAAATATTTAGTCCCTCAAATTTAGACTAAAATATACTTCTTTTTTAGAAGTAAGAATCTAAGTGTACAATTTGAAAATTTAGAAATTAAAGTGCCCTAAAAATCTAAGTGACATATTATTTTATAAATAGGCTTGATTTTGTGCACAAAAAATGTTTTTAATTAATAAAATTAAAATTTTTACATAAATAATTCATAAATATCATAACTCTTAATCTAAAATATGATATTAAAATTATAAAGGTACTTAAATAGACCTAAGGTTTATATGTTCATTTGATTCCAGCTATTTAAGATATTAAGATTTAATAATTTAATTTTTAATGTTTTAAAATTTGATTAATTTGGTTCAATATTTTAATTTTTTTGTTAAATTGATTTAATATAATAATAAAGGTACTTAAATTGGTTAATTTGATTGAAATGTTGATGATGAAATTATAAATGGACATAGATTAAGAATCAAATTATGTATTGAATAATAGGTTTGAGACTCACTAATATAAAAAATCAAGTCACATCATAATAAGTATAACATTGTTAAATAAATTTGATAGAAATTAAAATTTTATACTACATTTATCAAATTTATAAACATTAAATATTAAATTGTATAAATTACAAAGTTAGGCATCAAAATTTAATATATTAAATAGACAAGAGATTAAATAAATAGAATTTTTATTTTAGATAATGATTAGTTGATATATTTAATTTTTTAGTTAGTATTTAGTGCAAGGAATAGTAAGTTTATATACGTGATATAAAAAAATTGTCCAAAATTTGAACTAAACTTTAGCCTAACCCAGCTCTAAAAAAAAAACACTGCCCTTGATTTTATTTGTATATAAAATTTTATTTTTAATTTCTTTTAGTGGTACACATTTTTTTAAATAAAAAAACATACATTTAATTATTATTTTTCTGTATGCATTGCACATATATATATTTTTATAACTTAAAAAATATATGTATTTTAAGGATTAAAAATAAATTAAATTAAATAATTAAAGCATATGAATGGAAGAAAAAAATATCTTAAATGGAACTAATTTAATACAATTTTATTTAATATATTTTTATATTATATTATATTATTTGATGTGTAAGATAATTTGTGATATATATATATATAATTTTTATTTTTTTGGGAAAAAATATATAGGTAAAGATCAACGCTTTTTATTTTCACATTTATATGTTATTAAAATGATGTTATTATGAGTTAGTATTAGAAGCTGATTGTTGAATTATCTTTTCACATATTTAAAATTATTTCATCATCACATCTTATCCCACATTTTCGTGCAATCCCACTTCAGTTGTTTTGTTTTGTTTTTTGTTTTTTAATTTTTTTAATTTTATATTTATTTAAATTAATGTTTATATTTAAGAATATTAATGATAAATTAATATTAAATATTATTATTAATAAATTTTAATAATTATTACATATTTTTTATTTATTTTAAATTTATAATTATATATATATAATTTAATTATATTATCGACTAGAGAATCTCACCGTCAGTGACTCGTAATTTTATCGGGTAATTTCACAAAAAGTCCAAGAAAGTGTCTACCATCACAATCACGGTCACTTTCTCCGCGTGATAAAACATGAATGAATGCGTAAAGGAAAAGAGTAACATTTTATTTATCATATATTAATTTAATTAATTTTTATTAATAAGTAAATTCATAATTAAATTTTATATTAAAATCTTATTTACGTAAATTGAATTACAAACACTAAAAACTTAAATATTACAAATTTATGGTAGATTTAAAATAAAATGTTAAAATTTATTAAATAGAATATATATATATATATGTATGTATTTTATAAGAAGAATTAATAAAATGGTTACACAAAACTATTTCTAATAAAATTACTCTAAATTAATTACATTTGTGAAATCTTTGTTACGCATAAGTGCTCATCCGTAAATCTCTTTACAAAACCCATTTTTTACCGTCACTTTGATCATATCATCAATATACTTTGTTTTATAGTGATTAATAGCATGGGCAGTATTTATGTCGTACATGGTATTCCATAATTATTTTGTTTGTGGGTGTTTCCTACTTTCTGGGTTGATAAATTGGGTGTACTCTAATTATATTATAAATTGGTGTCCTCGATTTGTTTGAAATAAGGACTAAACCAGATTTGGGAGTTGTCCAAACTTCTGGTAGGTATGTTTCTTTCTTTATAGATTCTGGTTCTCTTTAGATAATATTTTGTTAATGTTTATTATTGAGTAAGTAATTTTATTTCTTTCAGATCCATTTTCTTTCAAACACTTTCAAAAGGTGGGTTTGATTTGGTAAAGCATATACCGACTTCTGATTATAATAGCCCAATAGCAAATCCAATTTTGATTTGGAATTGCTTTCTGGGGTATTCAGCTTCATGATTATTCACTAGCTGCTATTTGCAACAGATGATAAAACTTCACCTATTTCTGTTGTGGTTGAAAGAAAGATGTTGAGAAAGTTCTGAAGCTTATATATTTGATATCCCAATTACTTTGAGACTCAAGGATTTGATTTATCCAACATGGGTAGTAATAGGACTATAGTTTGGTTCAGAAGAGACCTTAGGATCGAGGATAATCCTGCTTTGGCTGCTGCTGCTGGAGATGGTTGTGTCTTACCTGTCTATATATGGTGCCCCAAAGAAGAAGGTCAATTCTATCCTGGTCGAGTTTCAAGGTGGTGGCTGAAGCAATCTCTACTCCACTTGGAACAGTCTTTGAAATCCCTTGGGGCTGAACTTGTGCTAGTAAGATCCGAGAATACTTTAGCTACGCTTTTGGAATGCATCAATTCCACTGGGGCAACAAAATTAGTGTTTAATCATCTCTATGGTAAGTTCTACTTGTTTTGCTTAAAGTAGCTTCACTCTATTTGACAAAAAGGTACCAAACATAGATGTTGACTTGCTTTTTTTTTTTTTTCTTTCTTGATTGTGTTCAAACAAGATGGACTATGTTGACTTAGTAAAACAGAATCCTTTCTTTGTTTCTGGGTGATTATGCTATTTTTCTTGAGGAAGATGACAAATTCACGCATAATCAATCATCAATTTGAAATATCTCCGTAGTTTACATTTAGGTTTCTGATGTGAAAAGAACTTTTAGAATACTCGTGATGAACTTTACTACAGAATGCTTTAAAAGAACATTTCAAGAACTAAAAGCTCATGCTTTAACTTTACATCTGACGAGAGGGGAATAGCAGTAGTTACATATTTTTAACATTAGGAATGTGTTTTGGAGTGTATGTAATGATGTCTTCAACTTGTTATGATTATTTTAACTATGCAGATCCTGTTTCCCTGGTTCGTGATCACAACATCAAAGAAAAACTACTGGAGGTAGGCATTTCTGTGCAAAGCTACAATGGAGATCTGTTGTTTGAACCATGGAATATATACAACGAAAAAGGGCATCCATTTACAACCTTTGAGGCATTTTGGGACAAGTGCTTGCACAAGCAAATAGAACCAACTTCATATTCTTTTCCATGGAAATTGTTACCGGCAGCAGGTACACTTTTAGAATGTGTTTTCAATGTTAGCTTTTGGAATATTTTCTTAGTAAGTCAATCTAGACACAAGAATATATAATTCCTAAACAACATGGACTAAAGGTACATAAACATGAAGTTTCTGAGAAGTGGTTTTATGCTATCAGTGACAGGTATAGTTAGTAGATGCCCAATTGATGAATTGCATCTTGAGGATGAATTAGAGAAATCCAGCAATGCCCTATTAGGAAGAGCATGGTCTCCAGGTTGGAGTAATGCTGATAAAGCTTTAACTGAGTTTATTCAGGACCACCTTCTTGACTATTCAAAGAATAGATTAAAAGTTGGAGGCAACTCAACATCAATTTTATCCCCATATCTTCATTTTGGGGAATTGAGTGTGCGAAAAGTTTTCCAAGTTGCTAGAACGAAGCAGATATTGTGGGCAAAAGATGATAATCCTGTAGGAGAAGCAAGTGTTACTCTTTTTGTCAGAGCCATTGGACTTAGAGAATACTCTCGTTATCTGTGTTTCAACTTTCCATTCACTCATGAGCGATCACTGTTGAAAAACTTGAAATTTTTTCCATGGGAAGCCAATCAGGCCCATTTTAAGGCTTGGAGACAGGGCCGAACTGGGTATCCTTTGGTTGATGCTGGAATGAGAGAGCTTTGGGCAACTGGGTGGATTCATAACAGAATAAGAGTAATTGTATCGAGTTTTTTCGTCAAAGTTTTGCTTCTTCCTTGGAGATGGGGGATGAAGTATTTCTGGGACACACTTTTGGATGCAGACTTGGAAAGTGATATCCTTGGTTGGCAGTATATTTCAGGAAGCTTACCAGATGGCCATGAGCTTGAGCGCTTGGAACATCCAGAGGTTTGATTTTTTTTTGTTTTTTACGTTGCACTTATAATGATTTTTAGAGTAATGCTATGTAACATGACTCTATGTTTGGTACCACATGTTTTGCTTTTTTATTTTTTGATATCTTGATTGTTATGGATAACATAGAGGTTCCGAACACAACTCAAAAGTCGTGTTTTGTAGCATTATTCTAATTTTTACTGTGCTTTAGCCTAGGTTTAATGCACATGACAAATAATCCTAAGTCTAAACCTCTTTTTCCCCATAAGTTATGTTCAATTCTTGAAATTTTTTATTCAGGTGCAAGGCTCAAAATTTGATCCAGAGGGAGAATATGTGAGGCTTTGGCTACCTGAGATAACACGAATGCCAACTGAGTGGATCCACCATCCATGGGATGCTCCTGACTCTGTTCTTAAAGCTTCTGGAGTAGAATTGGGTTTAAACTATCCAGAACCCATCATTGATATAGATTTGGCTAGAGAACGTTTAACTCAGGCTATATATAAGATGAGGGAAATGGAAGCAACTGCAGATTCAAATGCCACAAATGAGGTGGTTGTTGATAACTCCGACGAAATTGAACGTATGCCTAAACCGAAGATGCTTGTAAATGAGACAACATCTTGCCCCACTTATTCATCTAATGATCAGAGGGTTCCTTCATTTCAAGATGTAAAGTGCGGTACAGCATTTAATAGAAAACGACCTAATTGCATGGAAGAAGAAAAGCCATTGCCTGGTAAACTACACAACAAGGTTGGGACCTCTAGAGCAGACGAAGATGTATGCTCCAAAGCTGAATCCTCATCATCTAAGAAACAAACAACTAGCAGGAATTCCTTTTCTGTTCCACATTCATTTTCATTGTCTACAAACAAGCCTTATGATGAGGAATGTGAATCTTCTGACCCGATTCAGACATGTCAAGAGCAGGTCGATGTAGAACAATGTTCAAGCAAACTTGGTAAGTGATCTCAGTGTTTAACTTTGTCCTTCTTTAGGTATAGAGATCTCTGTTTCATTTTTAATTGTAATAAAAATCAATCTCAGATATCCACATATCTATGGGTATAATGAGGTATTACTACTTTAAACTATCTGGAATTAAATATGGTTTCACAGCAACTTTATCCAACTATTTTTTCTTCATTTCCTGCTCAATTTGGTTTTAAATTCATTTGATGTGTATTCTCTGTTGAAAAAATTTCATGTTTTCATTCAAAATACAAATATTTGTTCCTCTTTCTTCTGATTGAGCCAGGGACACCATAATTCAATTATTTTCTGTTTACATTTGTGTAGGAGTAGGAGCTTTGGGACAGTAAAAAAATTCCAGTTGCAACTATATAGTGTTAGAGCATCTTCTGTATGGAAACAATAAAGTTTGTTACAGTTGTAATCAGTACCAAATCTAATTAGTCCTGTGAGATGTACATAAATGTACGCTCCTTACATAATGTATGAATATGTGACGTAAAACTTAGCCTGTTGTTTTGATGTTAATTCGATTAATGTTAATTCGATTATTTATCAATTGAAAGTCTAAAAATTAAAATATCTTAAAGATATAAATTTAAAGATTATAGGTACTTTTTCCTACATGTATGTGCCAGATAAGCGCATACACACTTGACTAGTTATTGACTAAGCAACTTTCTACCAAATACACTATCTACATATGTAACAGATTTTGGACACCACTACTAATCTACTGAAAAGAGTTTATTTGGTAGAAAACTGCTTATTTGAGGCCTGAAATTGTTTATTTTTAGAGTCTTAGCAAATAAAAATAATAATCTGATGTAAGGGTTTATATAAGTTACATATTTATAAAAATAGTGCTATTTACATTAAATTATATATATAAATAAAATATTAATTATTAATTAATATAAAGTTAAAACGATAAAGTAATTGTAGAACTATTTAAGAGTTAATTATATTGTTCAATGTGCATTCATATATTTATCAATATCAAAGTAAGATAAAAATTATCTTTTATATCTACGGTGAGTTAACTTCAAAAGGCCAAATATTTTGGACCCAAACTCTCTTGACCGAATCATCTTCTTCATTAAAAGAAAGCACTTTTGACTTACCTATGCGGCTATGCTAACATCCATATCTTAAATCTAGTCATACAGTGCTGCAAAGGTAGCGTTTCTGAAGTATGCGGTGAACTATCCTGTAAACGCTTTTTTCTCTTTTTCTTTTTTTTTTTTTTTTGAAAAATTACAAAATTAACTATCCTAAAATTTATAATAATAAAAATAATATTTTATATTTTAAATTTATATTTCTCTCAATTTAAAATAATAATATTTTTTTTATTATTATAAATTTTAAAGATATTATTTTTTGTTTACAAATACCGTAAACGTTGATGTTGATAGCATTATCGAAGTTTTCATTTTAAGGAATGTTTAACATATTAGCCTGGTAGTTGGAAATTATGAAAAGTTTATGAAAATTTAATTCTTTTTAAAGAAACTTTTTAAAATATCAAAATAATTAATTAGTTACATTAGTGTGTATATATATATATATATGATGTACATTTTTGTGTATATATACACACACACTAATATATTTTTTTGAGCTAATTTCATATAAAAGGTAGGATTTAGCTAATTCCAAATTATGCCCATAAAAGTCCTAAAACTCAAAATATTGACAATTTTGTATTTAAAATTATTGAATTTCACACCTAAATTTTATTATACTTAACTCTTCAAATATGTTACTCTTTATTACATTTAAGATTTATCTATTAAATATAATAGATTAAAGAAGAAACTATTATATTATTTTAAGGATGAGGGTCATTTAAGTCCGTTATCTTTTAATAAAAGTAAATTTAAGTTTTATTCTACTTAAGTCTCTAAATTTGCTACTCTTTATTACATTTAAAACTTATCTATTAAATATAATAGATTGAAGAAGAAACTGTTATATTATTTTAAGAACCGAGAGTTGTTTAAGTTTGTTATCTTTAATAAAAGTACATTTTAAACTCGTAACTATGAAGTAAAGTAGTACAAGTACACTATTTTTATAAAAATGATAAGTTAATGATAACATAAATTTATGTTGTAAGAACAACATAAATTTATTATCTTTATAAAATAAATTTTTATAATTTTTTTATATTAATAACGTGCAATTCTACTTAATATGTACGAAATTTAAAGTACACTTGTAGCAAATTTGTGCTATTATTTTTTCTTATTTTAATTTGTGAAACTTTTTTAAATAGAAGTACAATTTTTAAATTTTAACCAACAAATTCCTTCACAATATAAATCAAATGAATGAATACTTGGTTTTTGACTTAGATAAAAAATATTATTTATTATTACTTAATAGATATATAATTTTTTTGATATTTATATAATAAATAATAGTTAAATATTTGTAATTAAAATTATATTATATTTATTTTTTAATATATATTTTAGTCGATTATAATTTTATAGTACATATCAGCATTTACTCTATTTGATGAACACTTATCTAAGTCCTATATATATTCTTCCCTTAGCCTAATTTTTCTGTTGAAGTATTATTTATTATTCTTTTAAATAATTTTATTGGTAGATGATTTTAATAAATATTAATAATTATATGTTTTTTAAAAATAATTAATTAATTTTATATTTTATCAAATTAATATAATAAATTATCACTTGCGCTAATAATAATTTCTCCCGACCTAAAGAGAAACTCATCACTTCTTTTTAAAAAGTGAAACTTATCACTTCCTTCAGATCACTCCTGTTTTCCCACCACCCAAACAAACAACTAACGATGTCAGAAGTAACACAAACTTGCCTCATAGGCTACGCTCTTCGGCCCAAGAAAGTTGAATCCTACATCAAACCCGCACTTATTAACCTTGCCAAGCAAAACAACATTGATCTCATCGCAATCGATCCCAGCAAAGCACTAGTCGATCAAGGTCCATTCCACTGCATCATTCACAAACTCTACGGCAAAGAATGGTACAATCAGCTCAACGAATTCAAGCTCAAATACCCAAATTCAATCATCGTCGATCCACCTGAGGCAATCGAGCAATTACTTAATCGAGCTACGATGCTCGACGTTGTGAACCGTCTAAACATTCAACCAGAGCAATACAAAGTACAAATCGGTGTTCCTAGTCAATTAATCGTTCGCGAGTCGGACGAGTTAACAAGTGAGACTCAGTTGGGTTTCAAGTTTCCTGTAATTGCAAAGCCCGTAAGTGTTGATGGGAGTGGCACGAGTCATGAGTTGTGTTTGGTTTTTAATGATAAGGGATTAAGGAATCTGAAGAAGAGACAAAAGGGGCAAATTGTAATGCAAGAGTTTGTGAAGCACGGTGGAGTTATGTTCAAGGTGTATGTAGCTGGGAGGCAAGTGAAGTGTGTGAAGAGGAGGTCTCTGCCTGATACTTATGAATTTGACGAGGAAATATCAGAAGAGGGCTTATTGCCATTCTCGAGAATATGAGTGTATTAGAAATTGAAATGCCTTCGAGTGGGTTGGTAGAGGAAGTAGCAAAGGGGTTGAGGGAAGAATTGGGAGTTCGTTTGTTCAACTTCGACATGATCAAGGATTGTAGAGAGCATATGAATGAGAATGGGAATAGTAATAATAGATATTTGATAATTGATATCAATTACTTTCCTGGGTATGCCAAGTTACCTAGGTACGAGCAACTCATGGCAGATTTTTTCTTGGATGTTTTGAAACAGAATTGATCTGACTTTGAAGGTTATGTAGGCTTTTGGAATCTTTATTGTTTAGTTATGCCTCTGTTTTTGTTTTTGTTCTTGCGTTCTATTTCAGTTATCAGCCTAGAGTAGTACATGCTTAATATTTCCGCAGGATTATCATTTGATATTAAAAAAGTTGAGAAATTATCTCAAAAAAAAAAAAAAAAACTGGCCTCTTTTGCCAGCATTTGATATTAAAAAAAATGAAAAGTTATCTTCAACCAAGTCGTCCGTTCAGTTCTTACAAAAAAAAAAAAAAGAGTCGTCCTGTCATTGTACAAAATTTGAATTCAGAATTTTTGCCGTATATATGTTCAGTAATGGGTCAAAATATATGGGACCCCTCAGTTTTAAGTTGATGCCAATAAATTTATGAGTAGTGTTGTATGACATGTAGTTGTTGATGTGACATAAAATTAAAATTAAGAGATAAAAAAATAATTGTGTCAACCTTGGAACAATTATATCATAAATCTATGGTAAAAATTAATTTTGAAAATTTATAGGCCCACACTGATATTCCCTTAACCTACTAAGCAGCACCGGAAGAAGGAGAATCTTATTATGTCCTCTAGTTAAGTGTAATTTGTATAATTATTTGAAAGAGAGAGTATGTGTATTTATATGCCTGAAATATTGTGTGACATTGCAATATTCTTGAGAAATATCTTTATCGTTTTCAAGTGTTGAGGTTTTTTTCTTTAGAAAATTCCGAGAAAGTGCGATGATATCAAACCCAAGTAGAAACTTTGGATTCTTCAATCTTTTATGAATTGATGGATAATGACTATATCAACAAAAAAAAAACAGAGCACACCTACTAAAGGTATTTTTAGTAGTCACGCCTCATTTACTTGGTACTCCACATATTTAAATTTCATAAAACGCTAGAAACTCAAGTTGACTTAAGCGATAAAACAAAGCTGCGTCTATTATAAGTAATTCCACCATAGAATTTACGCTTGGTATAATAACAAACACTTGTCTCTACTCTTAATGATAATATGCTGTTATCGAAAAATAAAAAATGACAATGTGCTAAAACAAAACACCAAGGCATTTGCTTTCTTATGCCGACGTTGGTGAAGTTTCCAATTCTAGTTCAAAACATATGGTGCAAAAGCAAAGGCCTAATCTGAATAGAATTTGAACAGAGTTTCCAAACGGCTAAAATCTCACACACAAACTTGTTACTGAATTTAGTTAATCTAGATTTGTTTCCATCTTTCTTTTCTTCATCCTATTGGAAAACAGAACAAATTTTGAGAAACTTAAGTAATGCTTCTCCTTCACTCAACTTCTTAACAAAACACAAGGCAGGCTAATAAGAATTCCAAGAGATTGACAAAGAAAGAAAAAAGATGAAACTGATAAGAGACATATGTTCAAGGATAAACCAAAAATCAAAATGGTATTTGGATTCATATGGTTCAGGGGAGTTTATTTATGCTGTGAGTAGCAAAAGAGTGGCATAAAACCAATTTCTCAACTTACAAGAGATACAGAAATTGTTAAAAAAGAAAACACAAAATCATATAAGATAAGACCTTCTCATATAACCAACTCTCTAAGAATATGGCCCTTTCAACACTATTTAAGTTGCTTACTGCTAATTAACAACCATACCATGACTTTGGTTAAAGATCTTCTTCAGACAGGAGCAGTACGAAGGTCATGACCACCTTGTGGTCTTAATTCTGTTGATCTCTCCTTTTCTTCCTCACCTTCACCTGACATTTCCTCAAGTGATTTTCCCTTTGACTCAGGTACCAAGAAAGTGAAAAACACTCCAAGAAGGTTAACAACTCCAAGAATGATAAGTGTGTTTCTCACACCAATACCTTGTTCTGCATATTGAAATCCAAATGCCCCAACCATAGCCCCTGCCTTTCCAGCTGCAGCTGATATCCCATGACATGTGGATCTTAACCTTGCTGGAAATATCTCTGCAGGGACAACAAAAGTAGTAGCATTTGGACCAAAGTTAGCGAAAAAGAATGTTAGTGAGTATATCACCACAAATCCAGTTCTGTTTGCTTTTAGAGTCCAATGATGGTAAGGAATGGCTAAGACAAACATGAACACTGTCATGAATGAAAATCCCATTAGTTGAATTGCAAATCTTCCAATTTTATCAATTAGTGCCACAGTGAACCAATACCCAGGAACTGTACTGCAAAGAGCAATAAGAGTTTGGGCTCTGCCAATTTTGAAAACTTCCTCAAGTGCACTCATTGTTTTAGCCTTTGGAATCCAACCTATAGCAGTAAATATATCCTTCTGAAATAAGTTCTGACTATAAAATGCAATATCTAACAAGAACCAAGTACTTGTAGTTCCAAGCAAGTGAAGCCCATGTCGACGAAGAAATTTCTTTGTAAACAACCCGAACTCGTTCTCTCCTTTTCGATCACTAACCTTCTCTGGTTCTGCTTGAACTTCAACTTGTAGAACTTTTGACATATCAGCTGCTGCTTGTTTGGCATTCTTGGCAACCAAAGCAGTGTAACGAGCAGTTTCAGGCATTTTCATGCGCCAGTAATAAGTAAGCAAAGCTGGGACTGCACCAAACATCACAATTATCCTCCAAACATAGTCAGCTTCTGGAGGAGTTGAGGCTATGGCATCAATTTCATAAGCAGGGGCAGGGAATTTTGACTTGAAAGTTGAAGAAACAATAATAGCAACCATCCCACCAGCCAAAATTCCAAAACCTTGCATAGCAAAAACTGCAGCAATAAAAGCTCCACGGGTCTTTTTGTTTGCATACTCGGACATGATAGTGGCAGAAAGTGGATAGTCACCACCAATACCAAACCCAAGCCAGAACCTAAAGAAGCATAAAGTAGCCATAACTGATTTAGGATCTTTCCCAAAAGACAAGCCACAAGCTATTGAACAAAGAACCATGAGCATGAGAGTCATGCCATAGACACGTTTTCTACCCATTTTATCACCAAGCCAACCAAAGAAAAGCTGGCCTGCAAGAGTACCACAGAAAGCAACACCGTTAACAGCTGCTGCAACATTTGAAGGAAGCTTTCCAGGGTCTGCAGATCCTTCTTTATGGTAATACAAACGACCAAGCAATTTTGTCACAAGAGAGATGCAGAATAGATCATATGCATCTGTAAAGAAACCCATTCCAGCAATCACAATAGCTGTGAAGTGATACCATTGTGTTTTGGCTACATCAAGTGCATTGAGCACTTGAAGTTGCTCTTTTGCCATTCTTTAGCCTTTTACTAGAGCCTTTTGCTCTTTGTTTAAACTCCCTGCAGCTATTTAAACCTGAAAATTAGAGTCATAGTGAAAAATATCAGTTTTTGGCTTATGTATTCAAATTCCAAAACATGAACATGTGACCCAGAAATGTCAGAGTGAATATGCTCAAATTAGTTTGGAGGGAAAATAGAAGAAAAAGGATTAGGTAAGCAATAATTGGACCACACAGACTAAAACAGCAGCTACTAATTGAGAGCCTAACTAGACGTCAGACAACCACAAATAGAACCACAAAGTCATGGGTCAACTACAAATTGATATAAAAGACGTTTAGAAAAACATAATAATATAAAAGACTATGTAACTGAAGTTAGAGACAGCTTGTATTTTCGCATTAATTATGAATATTGTACTCTGGAGTTGAAATATCAATAGCATCTAATATTTATACAAATATAAGATAATGAAATTGACTCTTGTAACCACACAAAACCTAGAAACTCGATAGCTGTATTATGCATTAATTATGAATATTGTATTCTAGAGTTGAAAAATCAATAGCATCTAATATTTATACAAAGATAAGAAAATGAAATTGACTCTTGTAACCACACAAAACCTAGAAACTCGAGAGCTGTATTATGCATTTATGTCGGTCAAGCTTAACATCCAATAATTTGGAAATAGTGATGCTAACGTTATATTTGGTACGATCCATCGAATATATTAAATATAATTATATTAAATTAAATTATATTATAATTATTTTATATAATATGTAATAAAAAATTGTATAATATAATTAAATTAATTAATTATATATAATTTACTGACATAATTTATATTTAAAATAATTTTTTATTATAAAATTTATTTAAATTAATATTTAATTTATTTTTTATATTTTTATTACATTTTTAAAAATAAAAAAAATATTTTTAATTTGAGATAATAAAAAAATTAAAATATAGAATTTTATAATTAAAAATTCAAATTAAGTTGATTGTCCAGTACTGTTTAGACTCACACTCTCTGATCATAATATTTTACATAATCATATTATTTTTATACCATACAATTCAGTCTGATTTTACAGTAAAACTCATGACTATATATAAATTAAAAATTATACACTAAGAATATTTAATACTATGTAATAAATATATCGTAAAAATAATTATTATGAGATATATAAATGTAAAATTAGGGGTAGAGGTCGTGTGAGTGTTTTAATATTTATTTATAAAAAAAATAAAAAAAAGCTAGTCTTAGATTATTTATTTCTAATTTGGCTCATCGGTTGTCTTAGCCATTTCTGTAAGCTAAATTAGCTTTGTTAGTAAAAAAAAAAAAAAGTAATTTATTTTGCAAAATTCTTCGTGTCACCAGTACTTGTTCTCAGTGCAACTCCACTTAAAAATAAAAATGAATGGAAGTATGCAAGATTGCAAGTCTCACTGATGTGATATGTGACACAGATTTAAACACCATTTGATAACACAAACTTGAGTGAGTTTGCATATGTAGTAAATACATATAATATTATTTGTTAATTTTTCATTAAATTGGTCAACATTAAAATGGACTCACTTTTCTCTATGCCTAGACAACAACCATTGTTGTACTCATCACTTGTAGACTTGAAGAAAAATAAAAATAAAAATAAAATCGTGGGTCAAACTACTCGGCTTGCTAACTCTGCAACTATTAAATCCTACTTGTTTTTCAGAGCTCGAAAGTGGGAAGAAACTTGGAACCTGATATTCAAAGTATCTTTAATGCGACTATATTTCACACAACAATATAAAATCAAAAGAAAACAAAATTCAAAATTAGTAATAAGAGAGAAAGAGAATACTAATATTACATGAATTTATACTTATGTTTATACTCAATTATTTATATAATAATAAATAGTTGAATTATTTAACAATAAATAAATCACTTTCACAAATTTTTTTTTTTTTAACAATTTTTACAAGTGTCAAAATATTAGTAATTTGGGTGCAAATTTTACCATAATGATAAGAACAAAACTCAAACCGGGGGAAGTCCACCATACCAAAATACTCTTTTAAGAGTCGTTGATTTTCAGATAAAGGAGGGATGCAAATTATTCAACCCAAGTAAATCATTTATACGAATATGCAAAAATTGGCTTTCAAAACCCAAAATTTTGGAATCTAAGAATATTATTTATGAAAAAGAAAATGAACCCGCTCAAAACCCGTGATTAGTAAATCACTGTACGACTCGGTGTTTGATAAAATTGAAAAGTCTTCACACAAACACATGATTAACGAAGTTCCCTTTTCTTTTTGTTCCGTTTCTCAAGCCAAACAAAAGTAAGGGAGTTCTAAAAGGCAGCATGAAAATTATGATAAGTGAGAAGAAAAATTATGATACTAGTACACAAGCTTCATGAAGAATAAATAAAATTTCAACCATTAACCCAAAAAAAAGAAAAATAGTAAATCGAAAATTTGCTCAAACCCATTAAAGAACAAAAACTAACCACTAACAGAGAATGAAGAAAGAAAGATCCAAAAGGCATGTGAGCGAAAATATGATTACAACAAATTAATTGGAAGACAGAAAATCTTACACAAAACGAATTCTCAGGGTTTTCAAATAGTAGGGGCGAATCGAGCAGTAGCAGAAGAAGGCGTGTGCAAACGCAGAGCACAGAAACAGAGAGCCTTTGAAATAGAATGCAAAATCCAAAAGGATTATATGTTGTGTAGTGAAAGAGTGTTTAGTATAATGCCAACGGAACTTCTCTTTTTCCAAGGCAATTTATATAACAAGAAGAAGAAGAAGAAGAGAGAAGACTAGAGGGAATTAATGAGAATGGAGGGAAGGGTTTGCTCCGTATTTAAAGGCATTGGACAGTGGACTCTCTTTCTTTCCCACCCTCGCAGAGTGTACACAATTATCTGTCATTCACTTATTGTTTGATGTATTTGTTGTAAAAAAAAAAAAAAAAATTGTTAATTTAGATACAAAATTATATTTATGAACAACTATTTTGCTTTATAATTTATAATTTTTTTTTAAAGATTTTTCTATAAGATATAATATAAAACGATTTTTGATTTTAATTTTTATATTTTTAAAAAATTATTATTAAAATATAAATTAATTAATAAATTTTTAAAAAAATATTTTTTAATCAAATAATAAATATTTTAAAAAAGATTTTTTAGTTAGATTTTAGATTTATGATTTTTTTTTTTCATCAAAGAATTTTTTAGAAAGTAAATCTAAGTTATATGAATTTTGTATTTATAAGTACTAATTAAAAACAAGTGCTTTGCACGTGAATTATTTTACTTATTTTAATTAATTTTTACAAAATATTTGAAATAAATATAACATTAATTTTCTTATACTTTTAAATTAATTGTGAAATAAAAATAATATTTAAAAATATAGTAGTCATCATAGGATTAGAGTCCTTATTTAATGAAATCTTTATTTCATTAGTATATTTAAAGTCCTTAATTATAGTAAAATATATCCTAAAAGTTATAATAATTGATTTACTCTCTAAAAAAATATTTGATCAAAATAAAAAAAATTATAAATAATAAATTTGATTGAAAAATCTTATTTTTAAAGATTTATGAATCAATTCATATTTTGGTAGTAATTTCTTAAAATTGTTAAAATTAAAATAAAAAATCGTTACTAAACATACCTAATTAAAAAAATCAATTAAAAAAATAAAAAATTATGAATCAAAATAATTATCAAATAAGCCCGTAGCAATTTTAAATTTCAATCTAACACCTCTTTTTATAACTTAAAACCTTTTTTATGTAACTCAATTCATCCTTGAATTATAGGATATGAGTTTTAAATGTTTAAACAGTAAGGAAATGAGTCAACATGAAGACTCAAATTGACTAGCTAAGGAGTTGTTCTCATGAGAACAATAAAAAGAGCAAGTTAATTAGGCCAAGTGAGTAATCCAATCATTTTTCAAAAATTATGGTTAATACGTATATTTATAAATGCATGCATTTTATTTTGACCAATAAATAAGAAATTTTTAGAATTAATAGTTAAAATATTTAATTAATAATTAAAAAAAAACACTATTGTGTAAATATTTATAGTATAATAAATTTTATTGACAAGATAAAAAAATTTCAAAATTTAATAATTTTCTTTTATAATTTTAAAGAAATGTCTTAAAAAATGTAATAAAATAAATATATTTAATGTAAATTATTTAAAAAAGAAAAGTTATCATTAAAAAAAACATTTTATTCATAGTATTCAATGTTTTACTAACAATTTCACAACAAATATATGTTATCAATTTGTATTGTAGAGATATTTATTTAATATTGATATTTTACCGTGGACAATACGTATAAATATTCTGAGTATTTCAACCTAGCTATACGTATAATTATTGTGGTAGTTAAAAAAGTATTATTAAATTTTAAATTATTATAAAATTACTATTTAATTTCATTTGTTGTTATATAAATATCTTAAATTTGACAAAAAAAATGAATGTATGAGAATATTATGTGAATCTTTTATTAATTTTAACGATAATGATGGTAGACTTTTCCCGAAGATCAATGAAGGGAGAATCTAATAATAATTGAAGTTTAATAATAAATTTATAATAATTTAAAATTTAATAATTCTTTTGTAATAATTATATAATAAAAATAAGTATTTTTAACCATTTTGTTTTCCTATATTACGTATGCGTACACTAACTAAAATGTACTACAGTGTTTTCGTCGTGAAAGAACGAGTTAATGCATATTTCAAGGACCATTAGTTTCTAAATTTTTAGTAAATTTATAAATAAGTTTTTATATTTTTAAAATTTTATACATTAATTTTTATATTTTTAAATCTTATAACTTAGTTACAAATTTTTAAAAAATTATACATTAATATTAAATTGACTACTAAAATATATATATATGAATCAAATTTTATGACCTATATATAAAGTTTTAAAAATTTGAGAATAAATCGTATGATTTAAAATTTTAAAAACTTATATTTAAAGTTCTAAAAATTTAAATACCAAATTATACATTTTAATATTTTAATAATTTATGTGCAAAATTAATTAAAATATAAAAACCAATCATACCTTAAATGGTACTATTCCTTTATTAACAAACAATTTCACCACGACAACAGGGGGAAAAAAGGACTGGTGTACGGAAGTAACAGAGTTCATCTCCACAGAAAATATGCAAACATTACTTTTTATTAATTGGTACTACTTATTTTGGAATTCTTAGTGATATAATTTGAGCATTAAGGTTCCAAAATCATATTCATATTTAATTTAATTAGAAAATGTTCTAAAAAATTATTTAAGGAATTACAAATACATTATTTAAACCTAAAATGTGTGCACATTTTCATAAAAGGTTAAATTAAATATAATTTAAAAAAAAAGTCACAATATCACATGCATAAATTATTTCAAGTAATTAGGTAAGGATTCTCTAATATATTTTGGATATATTAATTCCTTGACCATTAAATGACAAAAAAAGTACACTAATCTTTAGAGAATAGTCTGATTTTATTATGAAGCTCTACTTGCCTGTGTAATATTTAATTTTGGCAGAATTTATAAGGATTAAGGATTCTAAGAATTATTATGTTTGTATTATTAGGATATTTGAGTCATTTTAATTTTACAATGAATATTTAGATTACTTTTTTTATTTATTTATAAAATTAGAACAATTGTTATTTTATTTTAATAATTTAAAATTTAATTTAAACATTATAAAATTTCAATTTTTTTTTATAAATTTTATATTTTATGAATTTTTTTTATAATTTATTTATTTATTTATTTATCATGTTTAAATCGAAACAATAGACTTCACAATATCAAAAATAGGGGCTACATAAGTTAAAAATTATTATATCAATGGCTTTAGAAATACACAGATGAACTCTCTTCATTTTACCATCGTCGGAGACTACATGAATGACGTAACCGTTGTCCAACTTTAAGCAATATAATAGAGGTGCATCTTTCAATTTTTAGTACTTGTCTCCGAAGATGATGATTCGGAGAGAACTCATCTATATGGTTCCCAAACCACTGATTTTGTAAAAAAAAAATTATCTACGTGCCTCTATTTTTTATATCATAAAATTTATATTTTTGATACAAATACGATATATATAGAAAATTGTGATATAGAAAAGTGATAAAAAAAATACCAAAAAATTTCATAAAATATAAAATTTACAAAAATAATGGACTAAAATGATAAAAAATAAAATATTATACTATTTAAATTAATTTTTAAATTGTTAAAATAAAATAACAATTTTATCTCGTTAAATTATCTTTATTATTAATTCATAATTTTTTTAATAAAATAATATTTTATAATTAAAAAAGTGGCTAAAGTATTTTTTTTTTTTTTTATAGAGAATGATGTCAATATCAATTGTAAAAATAAAATAATTAAAATATTTATTTAATAGAAGCAAAATAATTTTCATAATTTTTCACCCATTTTATAATATATAGTTACACACCTTAAGACTTAGGTGGCAACGATCTTATTTTAATCTTCATTCATGTCAAGTAACACGTTTGTCAAGAAAAGGGGTATTGACATATGATAAAGTACATTTATTTTGATAATTTATTTTAATAAGAAAGAAAAAATATTTGATGTATGAATATCAATAATAATTATTAATGATGTTGTATTTAACTTGTTTTGACACAAGTCATTCTAGCCGTTGTTTGGTCTGGAATGGGTTCTCATGGGCTGAAATTATTGCTTATTTTGTGGATTAATGTTGTGTTAATTTATTTAATTACAACATTGGGAGGAGAGTCCTAACCTTCATATTTATATTTTTAAAATTTTTTTTTTTAAATCAAACTTACAACTCATACTTAGAATGCAATTAAGTCAATAAAATATTCATATAAATTTTATTCTATTAAACTACAAATTATTGACTACTCGAGAATATAAAATTGCCTCTAATATAAAGTAAACAATAAATTGGGTGGTTTCAACTTTCAAGTATGTGGTAAAAATAAATTGGGTGGTTTAATTTTTTAAACTAATATATTTCTTACTAATTCAATTAATTGTAAAAATTAATAAATTTAAGATAATAAATAAAATTTATTTTATATACACTATAAAATAAATTTTATCTTCTTTACAATTTTCATAAATTAAGAACTTAATTTAGATAATATTTTTATTAATCGGGTTAATAATTTAAAGTTCTTCACTTTGAAAAATGATTGATCATTACATCGAGTAATTATATATTTTTTAAAATTTTAAGTTCTTAGAATACAAGAGAAAATAAAGCATGAATGTGCCTGTTATCATAAATACATAACATAATTATAAATTTACCACATTATCTTATGATTTCACCAATTACTAAGTATTAAATCTACCTAAAAAAGTTCATTATGTACATAATAATATGAACACCATTTATTATAAATAAATAATAGCAAATAATTATGATTGAGATCATTGTAGCAAAATATTTAAATATTTATCAATTAAAAATATAAAAAATATATTCATGTAGAATTAATATGTTAGATATAAAAATTAATTAAGATAGAAAGAATGCGTTATATTCAAAGGATTGTAAAGCGGGTCAAAGGAGAGGCACAATTTTATTTTTTTTTATCAAATTTTACTTTGTATAAGGTGGTATATGCATATTATTTATAAATATTGTTTGTATTAGTAAATTAAATTAGACTTGACATTAATGAAAATAAAATAAAATATTTAAAAAATAAAAAATAAATTTAAAAGACACATATTGGGGCCCTAGGTGATTGCCTAGAGTGCCTAGAGGTTGGACAGCCCTGATGACACATCATATATATTTGACATGAGTAGTGCTATAAACATCAAGTTGTGATATGCATTAAGCGACATATAAATTATTGATTAGATGTAAAATTAAAAATATGAAATAAATAAGTGATTGTAAGACCTCTTACTAGAGCCAACAATTTTTGGCACAACCCGTAAACTTGACACGACCCACTCACAAAACAGTTAGGTATGAGTTGAGCTTATATAGACTGGGTTGTAAACAAGTCGACTTATTTAACCTATTTAAAAAATTAGGTCATATTGAGTTAATTTTGATAACCCGTGACCCATATAAGTAAATCGAGTAAATAACTAAAATCATTAAGATAAGTAGCTAATTATTTCTAATCTAATTATTTTGTAGGTTTCTACCTTAAAATATTCTTAGGATGATATTCGAATTTATTTCATCTTTTATTTTTCTTGTTTTTATTAATTTATAATAATATGTTGTTTAGTTTGATTTTGTATATTTTGATTATTGATTATTTATTTTAAACTTGGACAAGTTTTTACTTGCAAAAATTTTATAATATATATTTTTGTTTGATCTTTTTGTTGGTGTTTGACATTTTAACACATTGACTTTTATGAAAATCATAATACTTATGATTAATGATATTGTTTTTATTTATATTAGTTAATATTTTAATATTTTTTTAGAAATAATACTTAAATTAATTTAATTCTTGGAGTTTAATTAAAATTTATTATATTGACAAGTTACATAAGTATATGTTTATACTTGATAAAATATATCAAATTTTCTTACATTATAAAGTATAATATATATCATTTGATATATTTAAACAGATTAACTGTGTTAAATTAGTCGACCCATTTATTAAACATGTTGGATTTGGATTGCACTTTTTGAGATGTTTAATAAGTGAGTGGGTTTGGGTCAAGCTTACACAAATTGAATCATAAACGTGTCAATTCAAACACGACACAACCCACTCATTTTATAGCTCTAGCTCTTACTAACAAAGTCAATTAAATTGTGCTATATTGATTGATATATGCATTAAATTGTGATAATTTATTATTATTATTTGATATTGTTATAAAAATAAAGAAGCTTCATCATTTCATCAATAATGTTGCTCTAGGTAGGGATTGAGCTATAAAAAATTCCAAAATCCAAAAAAATATTTAGCCATGTTAAAAATGAAAACCAAAAACTTTTACATTGAAGTTTAATTACAACTTAATATGAAAACTGTTTAACTTAAACAAAGGACAATAACAATAAAGTAAAATGATAATTTACATTATATATATAAATAAATAATAGTAATGAACCTAAAGTTAATTTCTAACAAATAATTAGTGTAATTAAACATATCAAAATTATTGTTATTGAAACTAAAATTAAAGAAGTTTAATTGTATGACATAATCTCATTTCATGTATAATTTTTAACCCCTCTCAGAAAAAAGAACATATGTTTTTTTTACTGAAGAGGTTAAAAATGAAACCAGTTGAATAACTGAGTTATTTATGCACCGGAGGGAACTAAAAGAGGCAAATTAAATTTAAAGAGTAAGTTAATGGTTTATACATTCAACACAAATAAAAGGGGAAAAAATAGGAAAAATAAACTAATAAGACAAAAAATATACAATTTTTTTATGACTTAAAATATCACTGAAGTCTCTTATATTGAGTAATTTGTATTGTTTAGTTTCTAGATTATAAACGGTTATATTTAGTTATTAGCTTTAAAAAAGGTTAATTAAGGATAACTTATATTATTTTAATGATTTTTCTATTAAAATTTTATTATTATCTTATCAAGTGATTAAATGCGATTAAAATACGAATCTTTAATGATGGTAAAGTCACAATTAATATGAAATTTTTCTACAAAATATTCGTTTTAATATTTATTAATTGCCACTATTTTATTGATTTTTAAGTTTTATTAAAAATTAAAATATATATTTAATTAAATTTTTATTTGAATATTATTATTGTTGATTTTTTCTTAAATAATTTCATATTAAATTTTATTTTTATCTTTATTAACGACTCGTATTTTAATCGTGTTTTAATTACTTGACATAAAATAATATTATTTTTTGTAGAAAAAATTATTAAAATAATATAATTTATCTTTAATTTGTCATTTTTTTAATCTAATGATCTAAATGGCACAAATAATCTATTATAAAAGATTTCTATGGTACTTCACCCATAAATAAAAAGAATTTTAAAATAAAATTTATAATATTGTTAAATTCGGACAATAAAATATTATCAAATTTTTTGATGAGAGGAATGAAAAATGAGTTACTTTTTAATTTTTTTTTTTTTTTTTTATGAATTGACTTAAGTATTTAAAATATTTTTAAGTTACATTATATTATAAGTTTAGACTTAAGAATTATAATGATATGTGTAATATATAACTCACTAGTGCTATGAGTAATGATCCGCTTAATATTTGAGGCTCAAATAATGTCCACATGTGCCTAGCTAGCTAACTTAAATATACATAAAGGTACTTAATTTTTGCTGAATTAAACCCATTTTGTATGGCCAAGGTGAAAAGTGACCAGAACATCTACCTTTTTCCATGTTATCTTTTTTAGTACAATAGAATAAAGAAAAAGAGAAAAAAGATATATTTATTTGTTACCTAACCTAATATTGGCAAATGGGCACTTAATGAATCCCATTTTTGAAGGTTACAATTTGTTACATCATGACTTAGATTATTTAATATAGACCGTCTATATTTCATAAGTTCAAATCTTAATAATACAACATTACCAAATGGAACTTTATTGAGAAAAGACCCAATTTTATCAAATGTATTAATGTCTTCAACAAGAATATAACACAAGCATCTTCAAGGTGCTCAGAATATGTTATATGATTTTAATTATATATTTTTTATTTGATTATCATTAGTTCCATTATTTTTAGAGTTAAGTCCACACTTTTGAGGTTAATTAGTGGGTACATGAATTCCAAGGGTTGACTTGGGTTCAATCTTACACCGTCAAAGCAATACTTTTATAGAAGTAGTTCAATTCATTCTAATATGTAATTAATCATTAGGTCATTCACGCCATGTGCCGCGTCATAATTCATAACCGACAAATTGTAGGCTTAATGCTCTAAATAACGAATTCAAAATAACTCTAAATTAACAAACAATATAATGTGCCTTACTAAGCTTATACAAATAAGTGTACACTAGTAAACTAATGCACCTGCATTTTCCTAAATTTTATAATATAATATAAAAATAAATAATAATAATTTTCTATTTTATTATTCGTTTAACATATTATTTATTTTATATATGATCAGAAAATTTATATCTAAAATTTACCTTCAAATTATTAATATACTAGTAATGAAAAAAAATTATTTGAATATTGATGTAAATTAGATTATACTAATATTTTATAAATAAAATTATCCATTATACTATGTGTTTACATTATTATTACTTATGTTATAATTGAAACAAGTTAAATATTTATGTATTGTATTATATATCATTTTTCTTTCTATTATCTACTTGTGTAGTATGTATATTTCTACTTTTTAGATCTAATGTCCTACTAGATTTTTTTTTTTTTTTTTTTATTTAATCTATTTGAACTAATCATTAATATTTTAGTAAAATTAAAATAGTGGCATAACAATTGGAAATAAAAATAGTTAAAGATTTTATTTTCTAAGGTTTTTTTTTTTTTTTTTAAATCATATTCGTTTTTAAAAGCTAACGTAATATTATAAATGATTTAATTTTATATAAAATTAATAATAGGGGCAAAATTTGTAATTAAAATTAAAAATTTAAATAATGCAGATAAATAGTCTAAAATTAAAAAAATAATGCACATAAATAGTCAAATATATATAATAATAAAATAAGATAAAGTAATTCAATTCACAGTAATTTGTTGATAAAAACTAACATATCATAAAATAACTGACACAACTCATAAGCTTGATAGAATAAAGCCATTTATAAACCTCTCCGGGCTCGGTTAAAGGTCAGACTGGCAACAACAAAAAGTCTGATAATTCTTTTTCATTTAAATTACTTTTTTTTGTTTTTGAAATAAATAATAAAGATAAAATTTTACCTTAATTAACTACCATTAATCTTATTAATTATATCATAATTTAATTTTTCTAGTTATATATTTTAAATTTTTAGCATTTTTTTAGTAGATAAGTACAATCAATTAATTGTTTTCTTCGCAATGATCTGTATCACAATTGTTATTATTATTATTTTTTTTTTTATATATTTGCAATATATTTTTTATAAATCCCCTCTCCAATCTCTCTAGGGTAGATTAAAAGTAACTTTGATAATAAAAGAATGGTAAAAAAACATATCTTTTAACGTTTTTTTTTCCTCTCTTCTATATAGACTTTCTTCCTATCTTTTTTATACGTCTCTTTGTTTTCCAAGAACTTATCTTTGTTTATATGTTTATTTTATTCAAATTTCAAAGATAAATATCTTTGTCCTATCGACAATTTCAAGCTTCATATTTTATTTCAAAGTTTCTTAAACAAAGTAGTAATTTCTCATCAGATTACTAAAAAATAAACTTTTACCTCTTTATTTACTTATTTTTTAAATTTATCATTTATATTTGAAAAAAAAAAAAAACCTTCAAATATCCATAATAAATTCTTATAAACCGAATCTAGGAATTTGGATTTGTGAAAAATAAATAATGTCCAATTTTATGTTTCATTGTAGGTCACAAAAGCATTTTTGAACCGCCCTAATGCTAACTGTAAATAAATGGAGATTGAGGATAGATGGCAATTGGTACTTAATGGTTGAAGCAAAAATATTGTGAAGAAAAGGGGAAAAAAAAAAAAAAAAGGGAGTTGTGATTCTTAAAGCAAGCAAAATATAAGAACTTAGCTGAAACAACTTATTAATAAAATATAGATTTTCATGTATTATTTTTTTTTTTTTTGGTTGTTAATTTTAATTTTATCTAATATTATATTATTTCACTTTTTATTATAATACTTTTTAATTAATTAAAAATTTTATTTTAATAAAAATTTTAATATTTTTTTGCCCTTAGATTTTCATTTATTTTTATTTTTATTAGTCTATCTTATGATTTATCACCCTATGTTTTAAATATAGTAACAAACTTAAAATTCTAAATCATATTTATTTTTATATTTTCATATGTTTCTTCTTTTAAATTTTGTTTTAACATTTGTAAATTTTGATGTGTTTCATTGAGCTTTGTATTTACTTAGATTTTTTAGTTAATAAATTTATTTTATATATCCATGATATCAATATTTATTAATTTATTATATTTGTATATTATTATTAAGTAATTTTTGTTATACGTTAATTATAATGTGTTAATTATATATATATATATATATATATATATATATATTGTGCTAATCATATGTATCTAACATAATAAAATATGAAAAATTCAATTTTGAGTTGACAAAAGACCACTATAATTTTTACTAATTTTGCATTATTATTTATTTAAATAAAAAATTTTATATAAAAAAATTAAACTTCAGTCCCCCACAAATACTATTAGGGGCCCTGCTCTAAGTCAATATTGGTTAGAAATAACTAGGTGGCAGCCAAATTAAACGGTTTTTCATGAAATATTAATAAAGCCATATGGGCAAATTAAATTTGGAAAGTTTTAGTATTTGGGTTTGAATTTTTGGATTGGTGACGCACCTTGCAAGGGAAGAATATGCAAATAAACTTTTTTTTATTTTATGGTTTTTTACTTTTTAATCAAACATACTTGGTGTGCTGAGATATTTGACTTAAATCGGAGGTTATATTCCATACGACTAAGGGAAGGGTTAAATTTAGTGGTCAATGAACTAAAAAGGAGAGTTGAAATCTAAGTCCGTAGATGTAGAGAATAATCAAACGTTTCGTTTACTAATCTGAGAATTAATCAAAATAAAAATGGATATGAATTAAAATGAAGAGAAAAAAAATATAAAATTTATTCCTTTCATTAATATTTATTAAATAATTATAAAAAATTGAAAAGAAATTAGTAATTGACTTAAATGTCATTTTAAAAATAATAATAAAATAAATAAATAAATAAATAAAATATTAAAATAAAGAATATTATATAATTACATCTTTTAAATTTAGGAAAAAGAATCAATATTAAAGAAGAATATGGAAACAATCAATGTGAATAATTTTTAAATTTGTAGGGTCCTTATTTCCTTTCTACCATATTTACCGTAAATGTTTCTCTTTTATTTCATTCCCTTTCATGATTACTAAACATCAACAAGTTAAACAATTTCGTCGCCAAAGAAATTTTAGGTTAAGGATACGAAGCTCATTTCGATATATAAGATATAATTTTTGTTATAAATGTGTGAAGAGTGTAATTATTTAAATAAGAATTTAGTCAATTTGACATGCTTTAGCTTCCTGTTACAAGTTACAACTGCTTTTCTGAAAGCCAAACTTGTGCATGTTTTGAAATTGTTGTTTTGGTTTCACATAGCTTTCTTAGAATATTAAAACGGACTTTTCGTGTCATTTAGAATTCTTTGTGCAATTGAATTGGTTTTGACTTTGTTGAATACTTTTTCCTAAAATTAGTATCACGCTGTTTGAACAAAAAAAAAAAATTTGGTTTTGACTTACATACCCACATTATTACAAGAAACAAAGTGCACATCTTTTTTTCCTACATATCTCGATTTTATGATCAATTATACAATTAGGTATATAGGATTATAGGTGGATAAAAAATAGGTATCGAACGGAAAATTGGAGTTCTTAAATAGTAACTAGTAAGATACGTAGAGTAATTTTCAAAAAAGAAATAACTACTCAATATAAGTCGAGAATCAACAAAACAAAAAAAAATATCATTAGAAAATGATATACTTTAGTCGTAAAATAACTATTTTTTTTTTGAAATTTATATTTATATTAGTAGTGACAATGTTGGCAGTTGACACAACATGCCAATACAACATAAAGAACCCACAAATACAAACACGATTAGGAAACGACTAAAACACGAATTGATTAGAATTTATCATTAATTTAATTTAAAAAAATAATTTTCAATTACTAGATATTAACATCATATATTAACTGCTAAAAAAACGTAGTATATGAAATTTTTTAAAACAAATTGAAAATAAACAAAGGATGTAGTTTAAAAAAAAATAGAATGATATAAGTTTTTTATTTTTACATAAACGAATTTACATTATTATTCATTATGAACCTTTTTAATCTTATAAAAATCTAAAATAAGATTTCATATTGAACCTTTAAATTCTACCTCTTTCTCTTATATGCTTATATATATTTTTAAGCATACTAGTAATAAGCATGTACAATGCACCTATTTTATTAAAATGTTAAAACTAATTGCTATTAAATTTTCTCAAATCTCTTTTTCTCTCTCTCTTTTTCATTTCAAATCTCATTTTTCCTTCAAATTCTTTATTAGTTCCATGGTTTGTAAGTATATTAAGATGCGATCACTCAATTTTAGTTTTAGTTTAGTGTGTATATTTCTTTATTTTTAATTATTTTTAATAGGAAAAAAACAATTAAAAAAATTAATTTATACATTTTGTTATACACATTTATAATTCTCGTATTAATATGTCATATATTTTTTTACTAATTTTTTTTAAGTACAGTGGTATATGCTTCTTGTGGGCACTGTGAAAACGTGGATTTAAACCACTCTAGTGTATATATGTGTATGGATGTGCAAACATTATTTAAAAAATATCACATTTTTTAAATAATGTGATATTTTTTAAAATTAAATCTAACTTTCAATAAAAAAAAAAAATACATAGTATATCATTCAAAGCATAATAAGAGTGTTAAAAAATGTATTTAGCAATGCTTAAGTTTCTATTTAGGTCGACCTTTATAAAATGTATATCCTAGCTCCGTCTTCAATAGTATTGTTATTATTATCTAAAAAATTGAGCATATATATACGTTAATATTTTAAATACTAATTATTTTTTACTTAATTGATAAAAAATAAGTGTCCTAAATAAATTATACAATAATTAAGGGGGTTAAGGACAATAGTAGTCATTAATATAATATATAGACAATTTTGCTCAAAAATTTATAATACATGATTTAAACTTTAATATATAATATAGATATTAATGAAAATTACCTCTCATTTATTTAAAATGTCCTTCTTGTTTTCAAACTACAATATTTATAGAAAAAAGTAACTATGAGATTATTTATAGCATAAACTTCTTTATAGGTAGATTTTTGCTTCTAACTCTCATGCAGTGCACTTTTTTTATAATATAAAAGACGTATGTTTAGCATTTATTAGAAAATGCAGTGTATTTATGCTTTTTTTATAATGTGAAAACATTTTTTTGTTGTTAAGAAAAAGGGCCAAATTTTTTCCAATAATTATTACAAAATAGGTGTTTTATTATTGTAATTATTAGGTTGGGGTGATTAGATCTCATAATTTAAAAAAATTAGTTAAATTAGTCCAATTAATATAACGTCATCGAAATTCTAAAAAAATCATTTGTTAAGCACATATCTAATTAAGCAAAATTAACTTAATAATTTCAAACTACAACAATTTAAAAAAAAAATTAAAAAAAAGAGACTCATATGTAGCAAAAAAAAAAACTTGGAATCTCTTTTCTCATGGTACTAAAAAAAAAAGTTCGATTTGAAAATGAAAAAAATAAAGGATATTATAGCTTTCTTTGGTACAAAAATGAATAAAATTCACTAAATATCCATGAAGATGATCACGCATCTCTCACATATATTCTTCTATCTTATTTAAATGAAAAATCACCATTTATATTTAATTTGACTATTTTTTTAAAAAATATTGGGACTAATTGAACCTAACCTAAAAATAACATGACTAAGTTGATCATTTTAAAAAATAATAGGAGTAATTCAGCCCTTTACTTTTTCTTATGGGGTTTAAAATAAAATTAATTGAGTAATTGGTTCATATAAAAATTGGTAGGTCGCTTAATTTGAGAAATTTTTTATTGCTTTTAGAGTAAGTGATGATATGTTACTCCAAATCAATGAAATATGAGATTAGTATAACCAATTTAATGCTTGATATAGAAAATAACCGATTAATAAGAAGTATATTCTAGGAGTATATCACATCTATTTAATTTATAAAGCATATTGCATGTAGTTAATGAAGTGTGGAGTTTTTTTTTTTTTTTTTTTTGCTAATAATTTTTTGTGCATGTTTGTTAGACTATGCTTCTTTCTAAGGTTTAATTTTATTTTTATTGTTTAATTCTTTGCTAACACTAAAAGAGTATTAAACTTATAATAGATGACGATAAATCACATGCAATACAATACAGGTCTACACAACTAATAATACTACTGACATGTTTATTATACAGTATTAAAAATCTTGAATGTATAATTTTTTATATAATCATGCGTTTTGTTGTGAAATTAGAACGTATTATATAATATAAAAATTAGGGGTGACAATTTTTGATACTACACGAAAAATCCAACTCGAACTCAAACTGTATTAATTTTGGATAAAAATTGGGTCAACCCGAAATGACACTAAAAAAAAAAGGTCGGGTCCGAGTTGAACCCGTTCTTAAAAAGAAGAAAAAAAAAGGAATATTTGCAAGTTGGGAGTGACAATGGATTATTTGCAGCTAGTCCTTTAACTAAACTACTTTAATTTTAAGCACTCTAATTTATCTTCTTTAATTAGCTAATATATTCTAAAATTACTTGTAATTTGCATAGCTGGTGTGAATATTAGTCACTCTTTAATCTAATGCATATATGCTGCTTAATTATTTATCCATTATTTAAGAAGACTAGTCATTTAATTGAGTCATTTTGCTTCTAATTGTGAAAATTATATAATGAACAGAAGCAATTAACTACAGTAGGAGTCATGAGACTATTTTAAAATAAGAGAAGAAAATTACTATTTTTCATCCAAGATGAATGAACTTCTCTAAAAAAAGAGTTGTATAATGCATTTTTTTTTCTTTTTTCTTTTTTAAAAAAAGTGTTCAGGTCCACATTCAGGTCGAGTTGAGTTCGTTAAACATGATCTGTTTTAAATTCAAGTCATGTTTGAATTTTTCGAGTTCGGGTTCGGGTTTGTCGAACATGACCTATTATTTGAGTTATCAGGTTTTGGTATGAGTTTGTCAAACATAACCTGTTTTGAAATCAGGTTAGGCTTTGATTTGTCGGGTTTGAGTCAGGTACATGACCCGAACGACCCAGATTGTCACCTCTAATAAAAATAGTTCGATTATGTATAAATTTTGTACGATCAAAGAGTGTTATGAGTCTAAATCTTATTATATACTTAATTTAATCTTTCTAAATTTATAATTATAAAATTAAGTGTCTTGATTTTTTATTTTATCTTAAATTAAAAATAATATTTTTATTTTTTTTAAATGTAATAAAAATATAAAAATAAATTAAATTTTATAAACATCAATTTAATATAATTATATTTAATGTATATCGAAAGTTTACTTTTCTCCATCAACGAAAAGGTCGTTGACCTATAATTGACAGCCGGCGTTTATGACTATTAGCTCGGTTACTGGATGAAGTAGGATTCATCGTTAATCTACTCGTACTATCTATATATATATATATTTTATTTATTTATTTATTTATTTTTTTTTTTTCATTTTTTCAAAGAACTCATACTAATTTGATGACTTCCTTCAACAAGAACTAAATTGCTACAAGGATGAAAAAATCGTTCATAATATTATGATGTTGTCGAGATTATAAACATCTCGATATTGATATATGATTTCTAGATCTTTTGACAATTATCGAGAATGTCGATATAACGTTGAAAATGTTGTTTTCGAAATAATGTTAGGACATTTTTTTGCCAAAATATTATGATTATAGTAACATTATTGATAAAATATTGATAAATTTTTTTTATTTATAATTTTTGTATATTCAATTAGAAGATAATTTCTTTAAACTTGGGACAATATTTTCGTACTTCTTTTCATATTTTTATTTACTTCTACCTCGTTGCTACACTTAAAAAGACTAGTTCATATAGATGTTTATTTATTTATAACAATTTTACAATTATAATTTAAATAATTATTTAATATTTTAACTTATTTTGTAATTTTTTGATTAATTAAATGACTTATTGATTAAAATAAACACCACAAGTATTTGTAAATATGTGTTTCATAAGAAAACTAGTTTAAAATATAAATAATTGATTTTTTTTATTATTTATGAAGTTTTATAAAAAAAATTATGATTGGAAATTTCACAATTTTTGTAAAATTTTGTAAGTTTTTGTAAACACCAGTAATATATTTGATATTTCAAACCATATGGAATATTTTAAACCTTAGATTGCTACAGAATGCCTCCTAGTTGTCTACTTTTAAACATGCAAAATGCTAAAATCACCCATTTTTTTTATACTTATTTTTACACCTAAACTTTCACTACAATAATAAATTTATTCAAGTACGATTGTATAATTAAAAAATTAAACATAACAATACCTAAATAACTTTATATACGGTTGGCTGTATTTTAAAAAAAATTAGTTTTAGGTACAGTTAAAGGTTATTACAGTACCCAAAAGTGAACCAAATCACGAAACATTTTTCAAAAATTTATCAAAATTTTCAGATACGGTTAACAATCGTACTTAAAACATTAGATTTAGGTACGGTTAACAATCATACTTGAAAGTCTATAGGTACGGTTAACAACCGTACCTAAACCTTAAGTAAAAGGTTTTCAAGTACGTTGTTAATCGTACCTATAATTCTATAGGTACATTTAACAACCGTACCTAAATATTTTTTATAAATCTTTTAGCAACTGTACTTGAAAATCATTAAGACAAATAATTAGGGCTATACAAAATCTTTATGTTATCGTTTAATCCTCTCCCACCCGTGCGAAAGTGACCCTTTCTTGCGCCGTCGCCCACCATACCCACACAACCCAGCGCCGTCGATCCCTCCCCGTCACGACAAGGTTGCCTTTGCCGTTCACTCCTTTTTCATTTCTTCTGGTTTTGTCCTCACCGCCACTAGTCCTCTTGCTTTTTTCGAGTCTGTCCTGTCCTCTTCATTTCATTTTTATTTGCATTTTAAAAAAATTATTAGATGTTTATTTTGAATTTTCCCTTTTGAATGTTTAATTTGGGGATGAAGATGAAGTGAGTCACGAGCACTGGAACGAAGCAGAAGACGAGTACTCATTCGTTTATGTAAAGCTTGAAAAGGGTTCGAAGAGAGTTTTGGTCAAGTGTCTTGTTTTACACGACAAGTTGATGGTTGATGCTTTGGCTGATGGGGCTTCTACACCCATTCATCTTGAAATTAAGTAGGGTTTCTTTCTTATATCTTGTTTCTTTTCATTTGGGTATTTGTTAACTTTCTATTTATTTTCTTTGTTTTGACTTTAATTGTCCTTAATGGGTTTTGGCAATTTTTAATTGTTGTGTTGCCGACTTCGTTGCATAGAATAGTGACAACAATTATTCTAGTCAATTCAAGAATTAACTATATTGTTGTTTCTTATAACTATATATTTAATTATATTTTTTTAGTTTACAGAAAAGAAAACATACACACGAGAAGAACTTGATATTTATCGAAGAGAAGTATGTCAATTTCTTATTGATAGTATTGAACGCATGTAATAACTAGTTAATTATATAATTAACATTTTAATATTAATTAGATTTAACTTATATGTATATATAGTTGGTTTTTGTTAGTGACATGAGCTCGTTTATTTTAATATTATTGATGTAATATGAATTTTCAATCAAATTATGAAATGAGCATGTATAGTCTCAAATGAGCAGGGTATACAAGCAGGTCAAAAAAATATTAAAACCAAAAATTAATATTTAAAAAAAATTATCTTTTATATACGGTTGTTAACCGTACCTAAAAATTATAAAATTAAACAATAATCGTACTTAAAATTTTTTAGGTATGGTTAAAAACGTTTTCGATAAAGTTAACAACTGTACCTATAGAATTTTTGGTACGGTTACTAAAATATTTTAGGTATAGTTAACAACCGTTATTACCTATAGACTTTTAGGTACCGTTACTAAAACTTTTAGGTACGGTTCCGTACCAAAAACGTTTTAGGTACTGTTAACAACCGTACCTAAAAGATGTACCTATGGTGACAATGGCTATTGGTACTTACAAGTGTAAAGACAACCGCATCTAAAATCTTTTAAGTACAGTTAATAATTGTACCTAAAACTATTTTTTCTTGTAGTGCTTTTATATTTTGCCAAATGTCAAAACTATTTTAAAAATTGAACAAATAATTCAATTTTTTTAGATAATGTTAACAATTATTAAATATAATTAAAATGAGCGCAAAAATATACGTTATGATTATAGCACTAGATTATTGGCAGATTATAGCACTAGATTATTGGCAAAAATAATTTGGGATGTATTATAAATGAGATGGTGCAATAATATTGATAATTACTGTAAAGTTTATATAATAGTATTCAATAAAAAACTATCATATTAATTATGATTGATATATATTATTATGATATATACTAATGCTCTATTAGTTATAATATTTTTTTTTAAGTACTAACTATAATTTAAAAGGCCTAATCCAATTATAAACCTATTATAATTTACAAAATGTAACTTGCTCAGAATTTTTTTCAATTAAAGAAACTTATTTATGTGGTTCTTTTCGAAATATTTTATTATACACTCGCATATTTATTCACATACTCATAATATGTCGGTACGCGCTTATAAGTACAATATAGTTGACTGTTTACGTGTTTTTTAATATAATTTAAGATTAGGGTAAACACATAGCGAGTTAGTATGCTAATGTGAAGCTTTTTATTTTTCTTCATCGTAGATGTGAATATGCATGATATGCATCACATCTTAAACTAAATAAATAAATACTTGTGAGCTTAGGATATTTCAAAAGGAAAATTGATATATCGAGTAATGACAAAAAATAAAGAAAGAAAGAAAGAAAAAAAACTTTGACATGTTGGTACACTAGAACTGACTCTTGGCATAATTCATTGACTTAATGTCAACACTATATACAAGATAACAACCATTCGGTGGTCCCTTGCTTACAAATTTTGACCTCATTGTCTAGTTGAATTGTCAAGGTTTGCTTCTTCAATTATGTCCTGCTGCTTAAATCAAGCTAGGGAGTGGAAGTTGGCCGTCAATTTTTTCCTCGAAATCATATAATTTTTAAATTATAAAAAATTATTTATTTTTAACTAAGATATTTTTCTATAATAATATAAAATTAATATATTTACAAACACAAAAAAATTAATAATCAATTTCAAAAAATGATTTGTGTAAAAATCAAAAGTATGTCCCATGAATATGCGTGACACCGTATACGTATGTATATAGATGACCATTATACATAAAAATAATTTAGACAAATAATTTTTATCCATTAATTTAAGTTCATTTTAATAATCATTTTTGTTTGATGTAATTTTCTCATTGATTTTAGAAGTTATCCATTAAATTTAAATTTAAAAATATAATAACATTCATACCAAATTATCTTGTAATTATGATGATTTGTTAATACAATTTATTAAATTTTTATATATATCTTATTACTATATATATTTTTCTATGTATCATTTACATTTTCAACAATTTTATCCTTAGTATTTTTAATTTTAGACAATTTTATCTTTAATAATTTATTTTTTTTAAATTTTATCCTATTATTTAATTCAATTATAATATTTAATATTCATTTCTAAATTATTATACTTAACAACAACGATTTTAGATTGCATCTAAAAGTTTTAAGTTATGGACCTAATAAGTCTAAGGGGGTGAATAACTTATTATAACAATTATGACTAATTTTAATTTATAAACTAATCATAGCAGCCAAACATGAAATCACAGTATAATAGCAAAAATAAAGAAAAGATGACACCCAAATTTTTAGGTAAAAACGATTTAAGTCAACACGACTTAAGAGGAAAATCATCGGTCTACTGAGACCACTTAACCTGTCCACTATGAAAAAATAATTTGTTCAAGTACAAGAGGTCTTAAAGTACCCTTAAATGATAAAGCTCTTGTGTACTTTATTTACGAGCCGTCACTCTTTTTTTCAAAGTCTCCTCAAGATAGGTGAATAGATCTGAACCAACGTTTCGAACAACTCTTCTCAAGCTCTTGAACAACTCTTCTCAAGCTTCACGGAACAACCTGAAAGGTTAGCACAAATAACACAAGTGCAATGCTTGTTCTAGAGGGACTAATGCAATGAACAGTCCTATCAAATACTTCAGTCAAATAATCATATATAAGTAGAAGCAAATTGAAAATTTAAAACAAATATAGTTTAAGCACAGATCTGTGTTCAATGATTCAAGATATAATGAATAGGCTTAAATATAACATAACCATGCAAATATAATAGATCAAAGATAAATGAATAAAGCAGGCATGAATTAACATAGATGTAAAATTTGAAAAGATGAATCTAAGCATAGTAACATGAATAATAAAATCAGTAAATTAAGAAAGTCAAAAGCATAGACATCTATTTATATGCAAACAGTGATGTATTATATTATCTTGTAAAAACCTAATAAAAATACGTCACTTGCTGATGTGTCAAAATATAATAGGCAATTAAGGGCTGATTAAGATTAAAAATTGCATGTAAAAACCTAATTATAGGCGGCGAGATTGATCCGTCAACAAAAAAAGTTACGATAGTGAGACTTTGGATCGATCCAACACACACGTAAATCGCTCCAGATATAGGGGGATTGATCCGTCTCTCCAGACCTCCAAAATAAAATTGCGGAGATTGAACACGATCGGTTGAGGATCGATCCAACTATAGGGGGATTGATCCAGATCAAAGAGATTGCCCGTTCAATTTTACGCAACGAGGGGAGAATCTATATAGGATTGTTTTGGGATCGATCTGTCTCAAGAGGGATCGATTTGTCCATTTAAAAGGTTTATAAAAGTTATTCAGAATATCATAAATTAGGTAAACAAAAGCGTATATGAGATGCACTTAGATATGTATGTAAGATACTTGAATATTAGTCATTGAAGTGCTGTGACCACTATGAGAGCTATGGTATCTAGATACTTGTTGGGAGAAGTCCTAATGACTAAAACATTATAATATAAAAATTATGTCCGTAAAACTGCTAACACTCGTGGACCTCACAAACTCTCCCATTGGCATTTTCGTGGAACAAAACACTCTCTTATTGCAAGTTCACTCAAAAGATATATAAATATACAATTTAATCCTAATTTTCATAGTGAAACTAATCTAAGATGATGTAACTTTCCCGGTAGACACCTTTGCTTTGATACTGCTTAACATGAATTATAATAACAAAGAAAAACATGCTTGCCAAGGCATTGTGTTAAGCGGTTAGCAGTAATAAATCATTTAAAAGTATAACATAGCAATCAAGGCATGGGAGATATCATAAGATCGAAAATAAAATCGTTAAGGATGTATATCATAACAATTAAAGCATATCAGTACATTATGCCAACACAGTACATGAGTTTGGCTGTAATGGCACAGAACTCTGCAGCACGTTTCCTCTGGATTATATTGGCACTAATTAGAAGGTTTAGTGCTCTATAGAAGGGTTTCATGCTGTATTGGTTAAATTTTCCTAAACTAACAACCCTATTATTCTGAATTCCCATTTCAGCGTTATACTCATCATCAGACACTTGTAAGAGATTGAAATTGGGGTTTTAGATAGGAAGAATACCTAATAGGTGGTTGATTATATCCACAGTAAAAGGCACAAATTGACCCTGTACATACACTTGATTTTGTTCAGGACCTGGATCACTTATTCCTAAGGAGATATTTGCATAGAATCCCGAACCAAGTTTTGGGAACCTATTTGTTCAAGATTAAACAGTCTAAAATAAAAGAAGAGCATGACATATTTGTATTGAAATATGATTGGAATTAAGTTACTTAAATAGATTAGAGTTTGTATTCAAAAAAGAAATAAAGCAAAATAAAAAGTCTAAAATAAAAGAAGAGCGTGAAATATTTTCATGTTAAATCTCTTTCTCTCTTTCCCTCTTCTCTTTAGTCTCTAGCACTCTAGGTCTTCAAGCAACAATAGAAGTGATCTCAAGGTAAGAATATAGTCCAAAAATTCACAATTTTTAATAGTTTTTATATGTTTTTATTAAGGGTTTCAAGAGGAATAAAAAATTCTAAATTTTTATGATGAAAATCTACATAATCTTATTTTTTTTAAATTTTCGTTGCTTTTTATGTATTAAAATTAAGAGGGAAAAAAGAGGCTACAACAAAATCTCAAAACCTTAAAATTCTTAGTTAAGTGTATGTTCTGATAATTTAAAAATAGTTAGATTTTGAATTAAGACTTGAAATTTTTATTGAAAAATATAGACATGTTTTAAAGTCTAATGATTTTTGAATCACTCAAAAATGTTTTGTTTTTTAATTTTCATGAATATTTGAAGTTAGATTTGAAAATCTGAAACTCTGTAATTTTGCATTAACATCAGAAATAAAAATAATTTAAAGTAATTTTTTTATTCTAAAATTTTAATAACAACTTTACATATACGTTATTGATTTTTTATGAAAATTTTGAAGCCAAACAATTTTTATAGAATATTTGATATTTTTTCAATACGGGGTATTTTGACTATGAAATTTCCTGACATATTTTATAAACTAATTTTCAAGTATGTTTTGAATATGATTCCTCTATCATTTGAAACTAAATTTTTTAATTCAAATAGATACATGTGTCTATTTTGACTCCAAGAAATTTTACGAAGAAACTAATTTTTTATGTTTAGTAATAAATCATGTATTGAATATGATTCCTCTATCATTTGGAGTCAAAATATTTTATAAACTAATTTTCAAGTATGTTTTGAATATGATTCCTCTATCATTTGAATCTAAATTTTTTAATACAAATAGATACATGTGTCTATTTTGACTCTAAGAAATTTTATGAAGAAACTAATTTTTTATGTTTGGTAATAAATCATATATTGAGATATGTTCAAGTTAGCTTAGATTTTTAGGTTATAATAAGTTTCCTATATTTTTCTTGGGATAATCTTCTATAAGTATAAAAGGAATTTTAGAATATAAATTATTTATCAAAATATCATAATTTATGAAAATACACGAGGAATAGAATTTAAGAACGAATAAAAAAATAGATAAATATATCCTTATAGTTAAGATTATAAATTGATTTTTTTTATTCTTGAAAATTATAAGATAATACTGGTTGTGCCTAAATTATATGGTATTGTAAAATTTTGTAGCATATTTGAGGTAAGTAAACTGACCCTACTTGAAATATTAAGTATATTTTTATTTGCTTGTTTGATTATATGTTTGTTTGTTGTTATAAAAAGTGCTTGCGTTATATTATTGTTTGGAGTAAAATAATATTTTATGAATGTCTATGATCTGTCTTAAGTTTTATATGTGAAATTGAGGATTATTTGATATATGCATTATTTCATGCATGTCATCATAAGCATAAGTTTTATAAAAGCTTTTATTTATATGAAGCATTTTAAAAGAAATAAGATATTTCTAAGTAAAGTTTTCAAGCAAACATATATTTTGATTGGATACCTGAATCATCCAAATATTAGTTAAGTGTCTTGGAGCGACACAATATGATAAGTTTCTGAACAGTGTGCGTGAAGTATCTCTAGTGTAAGTTAGGGTACTTGGGAACTAAAGAATCCTTACCATTAGTTTGGACACATGTGTGCATGTGAGAATTATGTATGAAATTCTAATTTTTCTAAGTTATAAGTTAAGACTCACTTGTATATGCCTTTCACACGTGCTAGTTGCCGACATGTGACTTATTTAAGGCTCCATTATGATAAATATAAGAGATGATTCATGGTACTCCTAAAGAAATAAATAAGCACTTTAAAAAGTGTTTTTAAGAAGTAGTAATGTATTATAAGCTTTCCTCTATAAGCATAAGTATGTTAAATAAGAAATATAAATGCATTATAACTTTACTATATAAGCATAAGCACATTCTTGAGGAGATATAAGTGCATTACAAGCATTACTCTTTATACATAAGCATGTTATAAGAAAATATTTATAATAAATATGGTTTTTATGTTGTATTGCTTAATGTTTCAATTACAGTGAATTTACTTATTGAGTAGTATCACTCATCTAAGTTTTCATTCACCATTTTTCAAGGATCTATGAGAAAAATTTGGCAACATCATTGAAAATTGTTGGTCCTCTAGATTGATTTTGATCTAACGTGCTAGGTTTAAGAAATTTTGTTGCGAACTTGTATTATTATTGGATTATATATATGTATGTATATATGTATATATACATATGTATATGTATGTATATATATACCATGTATATATATATATATATATGTATGTATTATTGGATTATATATATATATGTATGTATTTACATATATATATATATATATATATATATATATATATATATATATATATATATGTCCTTACAAAATCAGTTTGCTTTGAAATAGTATCGTCAACATTAACTTTGTAATGACTTGGCGATGTGTCATGCAGACCATGACACGAGTGTGACCCAACGTGTAGGAAAAGCACACACACACACATCGGTGCTGAGCACATCTTTTGGTATTACTCTACCTATTGCACGGCCCACACGCGAATCTGTTGTTCATTAGACCACCTCCTACCCTCAAATACAGTTGCACATCTATTTCACCAGAGCCAGTACATCAAATTCACCAACCGCTCCATGTTTTCATGGCTGCGCTCACCCAAGGCCAACCATATACCTTCTACAACATCCAATCGTTTATGGGCCTTATAGAATTGAGCCAGCACACTTTGTTTCCAAACTCCCTTTGCCATCGAGCAGCTCCATAGAGCATGGTTCAAAGTCTCCACTCCTTCCTCACTAACCTTGCATCCCAGCTCAACCTCCACATGTCTTCTACGCAGTACGGCATTACAGGAAACACATGCTTCACCACATGCCACATAAAATGTTTTATTTTTTGCATCACCCTCAAACTCCGAAGTCCTCTCCATAGTTTTCCCTCAAAATTGACTTCTTAGGTATTTAATGTAGTGTTTAAATTTCATAATAATTACTATAAGAAAAATACATGCTAATTACAACAAGAAAATTAATTTTCCCTAATATATATTCACTCATTAAAGTTTGAAAACATGCTGCAATCAAACTGTGTTAATAAACTATATAATTTCATTTAAAAATTATTAATTTATTTTAATTTGTGACAATTAAAAATTACACAGTTAATTGTTTTTTTTTTTTTTTGGATCGCATTACACAGTTAATTGTTGGTATTCGATTAAATCAACACTTGTAATTTCTAATTAATTTATTTAATTACATTAGCTTTCAATGCTTAACCATTGACCTATTTCATTTTTCATTAAAAAAAAAAAACCTAGTTATAGTTAATTGGTACAATGAGCGTTTTAAATGTGGATCCCTGTAATTAGGAAATGGTGAAATGTTATGGATAAAATTCATTTTTGCACATGAATTATTTATATTGAGATATGTGATAGAATTATTTAAAAAAAAAAAAAATGATTCATTTTTTAAAATACTTTTATCATATATCACAGTATAATTAATTTAAATATAAAAATAAATAAAAATTGATGTATCTTTATAGCATCCCTCTTCCAGTCTTCCTAAATGCTACATCTATTAAAAAAGCTGATCACAACTGAGTAGCAACTGAACAGCTGACCTGGCTGATTTGGGCCACCGACCAAGCTATTAAAACTGAAAGGAGCCTTCTTTTAGGAAAAAAAAAAAAACAACTTTTTCTCAATTTTTTATAAATTTTTACTAAATAAAAATCGATTCACTATCATCTCAAGAATATGAACATATAGTAGCATCAGCATTTTGGTTTCTAAGTATTCTATAGGAGATTTTAGAAAACAGAAAGACACATGGATGAGCTTTATTGTACATTCTATGTTTTCTCTCCAATTTTCTTTTCCAAATGCTGTTCCTTAATAAACTTACACAACTTGTATTAAACTAATAACGTACATCACTATTCTACAATAGAAATAAACAATTTAAACTCATTTTCTTGAAATTTAAAAGAGATTACATCAATCTATCTAAATTCTTATTGCATCACAAGTATCGATAAAATGATCAAACAACAAACCCATCGGTTGAAATTTGACAAACATACTTTGTTAAATCTCTCAAGTAAATATATATATCAAACTATTACAGCTGTAAAAGAATTTTGCTTTTCTACATTCTCAGTTTGTTCTTCATCATCCTCACACTCACCTGTTAACTCCTCTAGTGATTTTCCTTTAGATTCAGGAACCAACAAGGTAAAAAAATATTCCAGCTAAGTTAACAAAACCCAACATAATCAATGAATTCTTTACACCAATACCAGGTGGATATCCCTCATCAGTCTTTTAAGGGTCTTTACTTTGTGCTTCATATAAGAACCCAATCTCCAACTATATAGCGCCACCCTTTCCAGCTGCATACAAGCAGATCTTAGCCTGGCCAGGACAAAAAATGTAGTCGAATTGAGTCCCAAATTTGCAAAGAAAAACGTCAGACCATACATCACACAACAAACCCAATTCTATTTTCCTTCAAGGTCCAATGATGATAAGGACTTGCAATAGCAATCATAAACACTGTCATGAAGAAAAAACCCAACAATTGAATTGCAAACCTTCCAACAACATCTATGAATGGCACTGTAAACCAGTAACCAGGCACTGTACCACAAAGTTCTATAAGTGTTTGTACTCTTGCAATTCTATAAACTTCATTAATTGCATTCATATTAGCTGCTTGAGGAATCCAACCCACTGCTGAAAAAATATCCTTTTGGAATAGATTTTGGCTGTAAAAGGCAATGTTTAACAAGAACCAAGTTGATGTAGTGCCTAGCAAATGAAGACCGTGTCGAAGAGCAAACTCTTTAGAGAACAAACTAAAAGAATTTCTTGGTCTTTGATGAAACTTCTTGTTCGTCTTCAATTTCTACTTGTAATACTTTAGACATATCTTGTGCAGCCCTTGTAGCGGTCTTCGCGACAAGGGTCGTATAACAAGCAGTCTCGGGCATTTTCATACGCCAATAGTATGTTAATGCAGTCGGGATTGCTCCAAACAGTAAAATTATACGCCAAACATAGTCAGCTTCAGGGTTAACAGAGTAAGTTGGAGCTTTATATTTGTGATCAAAGGAAGTAGCAACAATTAAAGCCACAATCCCACCACTTAAAATTCCAAAACCTTGCATAGCAAAAACTGCAGCTATGAAAGCACCCCTCCCCTGTCTTCTTATTTGCATATTCAGACATGATTGTAGCTGAAAGTATTTGATCTAATAAAAATGATCGCAAACAAAGGCTAACGAATTGTGGCATAATGAAATCAACCCATTAAAAATGTTAAAGTAGGTGACTTTCCTTTGAATGTTTATTTAAAATAAACTACGAAATATAATTAAGTTTAAGCAGGTGACTTTTTAGCTATAAATTCCAATGCTAATAATATAAAAAAAAAAAAAAACTTGCTTGAAAGTTGTGATTACCATGCACCATTGATTGATTAATTAGAGGGGATCGGAAAACACCTTATCATATTATCATACTCTAATGATAATCACCAGCCAATTTACCATCTAATGTAATTGTGATTTAAAATACTAAAATATCGTTATATCTATATATATAAGTTAGTTTTTAATTATATATAAAAAAAATAATATAGTTTTTAATTATAATTGATTTTCGATTTTAAGTCAATATTAAGTACGACTCTCAATTCTAAATAAATTTTGGGTCAATTATATATATATATATATATAACAACTTCTCAAGAAATGGAGAATCTCATAATTTGCCTATATAAGTATATCTTGAACCTGGTTTTTTAGCTGTGTTTCAGGTAAATTAGGTTAGATTTGGTTGAATTCGTTTACGGCTTAATTTATTTAGTTTTAATGTAGACTCAAATTATTTTATAAATGGATTAAGATAAGTAGATCTATTTATGATATAATTTATTTAATTTCAACTCAAATTTAATTAAAATTTTTAAATTTATGTTAGATTTATGAATTATAGATTAATTTTTGTTAATGGATAGTATATGAGTTGACCCGTTTACTATATAACTCATTTAATTTCAACGTAGACCCAAGATATTTAATAAATAAGTCGTCAACTAATTTACAACATAACTTATTTAACTTTAAACTAAACCTATTTAAATTCTTCGAATTCATGTCAAGTTTATGAATCGTGTAAAAAATTATTAGCCTTAATTTTTTTTTTTTATACATTTTTTTGTCACATGAATATAAATGCATGCATATACATGGATGACAAATGATCTGATACTTGATGTTGGGTATATTATATCACCCAATAATTTTTTACACTAACGTATTATAATTATGAGCGAGTAAATAATCTAATCAATCTGTCTAAACTAAAAAAATTTAATCTGATTTGTCAAATTTAGATCGAATTGGATTGACAGATTTTATAGTCAGATCAGAATTGAATTTGAAACTATACAATCTGTTCAGATTTAAATTGACAAATTTATAATCTACTGCAATCTGATTATGACTGAATTACTATTAAAATTATAAACAAATGTATATTTTACTTTATAATATCTTATATTCAAATATTATACTTATCACAATTACATTAAATTATTATTTTAGTTTAAAAATAAATATAAATAATATATATCTATAATAATTTAATAAGTGTTAGAGTAATAGCTGCCTTTTAATACAATTGGTAAAAACTTAACATTTATATAGGAAATACCCTAGTTCAATTTTCTCATTTACAAATATCGTGTGCTAAAAAATAATAAGTGTTCAATCATACTTTTTATTATTTTTTATTAGAGACGTGCCAATTTAAAATTCAAATATTGTATATATTATACTTTATATATGACAATAATTTATAATCTCAATAAGATTTAAAAAATTTGATATATTTAAATTTAAATTGATTATATCATCGAATCGAATTTAGATTGAAAATATTCAAATTAAAAATCTTTACTTTGGATTAAGATAGGGTTAATTTTAAATTAGTAAAGAACATGCAATTTTGCTATGATGCTCACTCGTAATTATAATAGTTGTGGGTTGCAATATCACAACCAACCTCAGGCACCATATCATTTCTGGTACTTGCGTGACATTGTATGCATATGATAGTTTTGCTGAACTTTGTATAATATTTAGAACTTGGTATTTGAAAGTACAAATATGTGGAAAATTTTAAGAAAACACATATTATCCAAACCATTAAAATTTTCCATTAAGAATTTAGTTCCTTTAAGCAACAGATTCAATAATCCAAATAAACAAGTTTGTATTAAAAGAAAGAAAGTATGTATATATATATATATATATATAGTGTAAACAATAACTATCCATATCGTGTGGTGTGTTTTAGGATTTGATGAACATTGATTTAATTTTGACAAAAGACACAATACTCTTATAAAATTACTAATTAGATTATAAAAGCGTGTGGAATGCCAGCTTAGTTAATTATAATAATTAATTATGTTTTTTGGAAGTTACATAATTATATGATTGTTTGATATTGAGAATACTGTAGAAAAACAAGGCAGGTAGAGCGATCAAATAGAAGAAACGTTATAAGCCTAGCCAATAATAGAGCAAAACAAAGTTGACCTTTGAAAATAGATAAGAAGAAAGTGGCCGGCAATGAATTATAGACTATTATATTGGTATTTTATTAAAGCTAGCTAGGTTTCTTAGTCAATAATTAATTTCCATGTAAATACAAACCAAGCCTACAATTATTAGAAATATTGCACGTTCATACTGGAATGAAATGAAACCGCCTACTTCTTTCCTAGCTTTAATATTATTCTACGTACACTTAAATTCATATTATCGGTCATGACAAGTATAAGTAATGTAGACTCGATGACATTGATGTATTACTATTATTATTATTACATTAACATACACATAAAGTCATGAACTAATTTCTACAGAACACACCTTGGTCTTGCACTACAAGCTACCAGCAGGCAGGCAGCAGCCTAATATAATTGGAATGAGATTAATTTTAAGAAATTTAAATGTAGAAAATGTGATCATGTTACTTATAGTACAAGTTACGTTCCCGCGTGGATTCTGGCCCTAGTTGGTGTTATGTTATTTGATGGAATAATTAATAAAATAGGAAATTAATGAGAATTGAGAACGGGATTTCCTTTATTCTATATTGCTTAAATTTCTTGGTGATGAATTTCACTCCTTGCTTTCTCTCTAAACAATATCCTTGAAAGCTTTTTTTCATAAACGAAAAGCATTTGAAAGTAATTATTAAAACAATAATATAATAACACAATATTATATTGTGTGAAATAAATATTGCTAATACAATTTTTTTTACGGAGAAAATTGATGATTCTCTTGATTGCTGATCAAATCCGTAAAATAAATTTGGTCCTTAATTTTACCTCTAACTCTAAAATAAATAAGACTTAAAATGTCTCTACTACTACGTACTGACGACTCAAGAACAAAATTTTAAACAATTTCTAGATTGACTCTTGAGGAATAAAAATAAAAGAATCACCTTGTTGTCGGAAACTCTAAATTTATATAAAAGCTAGCGGATATCATATATGATTCCAAGGCAGTAACCGAGTGAAACCTTTATATTTAACTAATGGGTGACAAGTTAATTATAAACAACAACTAATGTGTGAGGATATGAAATAGTAGTCCCTTTATTTTTTTAATTAATTTGTTTTTATTTACCGCTCTAGATTATAAAATGTGTTAAAGTTTCTTTATTTATAAAAAAAATGTGATAGCTAAGGATAAATTTAATTTTTTTTAATAAATATAACATAATAGCATATGTGACACATGTTTATCTATATTTAATTAAGTAATTTTTAATTTTTTAATTAAAAATTATTCAAAATTTTCAACTCAAATAATTTTTTTCCGTGAAACTTAAACAAAGTTTTTATTGATATAATCCTACTCAAAGTTTTATTAGCTTTTGTCCAAAGTGACATATTTCTATTATCATATGCCACTGAAACATCTATAACTCTATATTCCAAGAGAAAATAGACTTGGTGGGGGAAAACCCCTCGTTATCTTTTTTATATACTCTTTGTTTTTTGGAGAGAGAGCACAGAGCTCTCTTCTAATAAGAATGTGCTCTCTTTCTGAGTAGATTTTATTTTATTTTTAATTTTTTTTTTTGCTTTTCTGTTAGGTTTAATAAATTTATCATAACATTGTGTATTCCTTATATATACTTATTCTAGTGCAACTTTTCGCATTTTTTAATTAGTTTTGGATAATTTTTCTAATCTAAATATAGATATAGATTTATTAGTTTTTTCATTAGAGTTGTTGCTATTTTAGATACTAAAAATATAGACTCAAGTAGATTGATTGAAGATTATCAAAAAAAAAAGAAAGTAAAAAGTAGATTGATTGAAGATATAAAAGTACCTTAAAGAGCAATCCAAAAGGGGTGATTATTGTCGGTGTTGTCTTCATAACAATGAATAAGAATGTTTGTGCATTAATGTGTTTTATCAAATTTTATTTTGTGTCATTTAATTAGATTATTTGATATACTACAATTTGAATGAATTAATACAAATTTTTATTTCTTAAAAAAAAAAAAGCGGGCCACTTTTGATGTGACATGTGCCACGTACAACAAATACATAAGCAAAAATACTAAAAATGTGGATAAAAAAGAAAATATATGTTATCTATTAGCATGGACGAAAATATCAATATTGATGAAAAATTTAAGATTTCAATTATATTGAAATATCGAAGATATTATCAATATCGATAGATATTTAAAGAAAATTTATCAATATTTTAAAAATTATATATATTTTGAAAATTTTGCATTATTTTTTTAAAATTACTAAAATAAATAGTAGAGACTAATTAAATTATTATTTTTTATTTAGACATTATATTTATGACTCAAGTATACAATATTGCTATAGAATTATGATTAATATTATTTTTTTCATAAAGACAAAATATTTTTTTTAATTCTATATATCTATATAAATTATATTGAATTTAAATAAAAATGTGAATAATAATAGTACAAAATTGTTTTAAAAATAAGAATTATATAAATAAAAATACAAATTAGCAAGATAAATGATAAAATGATAATTGATAAATTATAATTAAATAATTATTATTAAAACAAAAAAATGAAGAAAATTGAAATTGATTACATTTTCATAAATATTGACTTATAAATACAACAAATAATAGGTCATCTATCTTTAATTTGAAAAAAAAAAAAAATCTTAAATTGATATTTCACAATATGTTCATATCGATATTTTTAATATTTTTAAAGTTTTTATCAAAATTTTAAAAAATTACAATAAATCTTATGAAAATATCAAAAAATTTTCAAATATTGTGAAATGGGATTTTCATATCGGTACAACTACTTTATGAAAATTACGATAAAAAATCTGAAAATATTAGGATATTTTTATTATGAGTAGTGTTATATGATTTAAATTGTGGTATGTATCAAATGATATGTCAAATATTAATCAGATGTGACATAAAAAATTAATTGTGAATCCCTTACTAATAAAAAATTAATTAAATTTTATCATATAAATTGATGTATAAATTAAATTAGTGATAAAAAAATATTTTTGTTATATCAACGTCGACAGATACGATTAGCTTGATACAAGATATTTGTAGGTAATATTGACTGGACTAGCTATAATAATATATTATCAATATTATCCTTCCTAATACCAAATTAAACCAATAAACGTGCACGTTATTCTTCCTGGATTTTTTATTACAAGTAAAATGAGCAAGTGTGCAACGAAATTCGTCCACATTGTTAAGTTTGTTCACGTGCAGGTGACGTGATATATATGAATGTGAGTAGTCGAGTACTTTAATTAATTTAATGTAAATTATAAAAAATTAGAAAAACAGATGTATTCGACACCCATATATGTGTTGAAATCCTAACAAAGTCTGTTAAATGTAGCTATTCTCCGTTATCTTTTTCCTCTTTTCTTTCTTTTTGATCGTTAGAAGCTCTCGTGTCTTTTGTTATATGTAGCAACTGACCGAACCAAAATAAAAACTTCAAAAAAAAAAAAACTTGTTTAAAGTTCAAACCAAATAGTTTCAGCAGCCTAAATCTAAGACAAATTGAATCTCATTTTATATAAATCATTTTCTTTCAATTATTTAAATAATTTTATTTTTAATTTCTTTATTAAAAAAAATATATGTTCATTTTCTTCTAACATTAAAAAATATATGTTTATTTACATTATAAAAAATTGATTATATATGTTTTTTCTCAAGTGAGGTTAAAAATGAAATTTTATATATGAAAGGAGTTATGCCATATAAATAAACCATGTATAAATGTACTTCTAATTAGAATTGTCAATTTTTTTTTTTATAAATGAGCAAATCTCAATAGGGATTATCCGATTGGAAGTAAGGATAGGAACAACAAAATAAAGAATGAGGAATGAGGATCCGTATTTTATAATACAAAGCTGGATAAAGACAAAGATTGCATTCGTTACCCCGTTTCCCAAAACTATATACCTTATTTTTATTAAAATATAAATTTATTTATATTTTTTAGTTTTTTTTTTAATAAATTTAGTTACACAGAATTCAAATTAATTATAAGTAATGCATTATATATTATATATTTTATCTTTAAATTATGTTTTTATTATTTTAAAACAACAATAGTTTTTATACTATTTATAAAATTCAAAAAAATTAAAATAATATAATTATTTTATAATTTATTCTTATTAATTTAAAGTAGTCAATAATAAAATTCTATTAATATTATTTAACATAAAAAAATTATGTGTTTATTATTACATATTTTTCTTTTCTTTTTTTCATCATATAATATTATTTATTGGCTCAAAATTTTACTTTTCTTCTCATCATAAGATATTAATTATTAAATAGTTTTTTTATATATATATTTTTTGTTTTTTAATAAAAATAAAAATTTACTAAAAAATTTAAAAAAAAATTAATAATTTTAATATTACTTAAATCTTCGTTTCATATTTAATAATTTTCGTTTCTCACTAAGATCTCAATATATTTTTGCAAAAGTTTTAAATAAAAATAAAATATAAATTTAAAATAGTGAACGAAAAACAGAGAGAAAGTCCCCAATACATAACTAGAAATTCAGACCAGATGAATATAGCGGCACAATTACCTAAATTAATGATCACATAAAATTAAGAATTTAACATCAAAGCAAATTACAAATAGGCCCCTAATTCCTTTTTCTGTAACACCTTCCAAAACAAATATATACGTTATTATTGTCTCACAACTTACAAAGTAATAGTAGGGAAAACTAAAAAAAAACAGAACAAACTTGGAAATTTAATGACAAAACAAGCTTTAGAAAATGTAAGTAGAAAAATTACACAGGAACAGTTCTGGAAGATGATTGAGTCTCCATAACCTCAACTCCATCATTCTCATTCTCACCACTCAACTCCTCAAGTGATTTTCCTTTAGATTCAGGAACTAACAATGTAAACAACATCCCAGCAAAGTTAATAAAACCCAACATAAACAATGAATTCTTAACACCAATACCAGCAGGGTACCCTGCATCTGTCTTTTTAGGGTCTTTGTTTTGTGCTGCATACAAAAATCCAAATGCCCCAACTATAGCTCCAGCCTTCCCTGCTGCAGCCGATATTCCATGACAAGTAGACCTTAACCGTGCAGGAAAAATCTCGGCCGGTACAACAAATGTAGTTGCATTGGGTCCAAAATTTGCAAAGAAAAAGGTGAAAGAGTACATAACAACAAATCCAATTCTGTTTTCCTGTAATGTCCAATGATGATAAGGAATTGCAATAGCAAACATAAAAACAGTCATGAAGAAAAAACCCATAATTTGAATCGCAAATCTACCCATGTAATCAATTAAAGCCACAGTAAACCAATAACCAGGCACTGTACTTCCAAGTGCTATAAGAGTTTGAGCTCTTCCAATTCTATAAACTTCATGAATTGCATTCATTGTAGCTGCTGGTGGGATCCACCCAATTGCAGTAAAAATGTCTTTTTGGAAAAGATTTTGACTATAAAACGCAATGTCTAACAAAAACCAAGTCGAAGTTGTACCTAACAAATGAAGACCATGTCTACGAGCAAATTGTTTAGTAAACAAACCAAATGAATTAGATGGTTCTGCTGTTAATTTCTGTAATTTGTCCTCTTCAGCTTCAATTTCAACTTGCAAAACTTTAGACATATCTTGTGCAGCTTGTTTAGCATTTTTAGCAACAAGGGCAGTGTAACGAGCTGTCTCAGGCATTTTCATACGCCAATAGTAAGTTAAAGCAGCTGGTAAAGCTCCAAACATCAATATAATACGCCAAAGGTAATCAGCTTGATCTGCTAAAGAGGCTTTTGGGTCAACTGAGTATGGAGGAGCTTTAAATTTATGATCAAAAGCAGCAGATAAAGTTAAAGCCACAATCCCACCACCTAAAATTCCAAAACCTTGCATAGCAAAAACTGCAGCTATAAAAGCACCACGTGTTTTTTTGTTTGCATATTCGGACATAATTGTAGCTGAAAGTGGGTAATCACCACCAATGCCAAAACCAAGCCAAAATCTGAAGAAACATAAGGTTGCTATAACACCATTTGGAGAAGAACTAAAGGAGAGACCTGATGCAATTGAGCAAACAACCATAAGGATTAGAGTAATACCGTAGACCTTCTTCCGACCTAATTTGTCTCCAAGCCAACCGAAGAAGAGCTGGCCGACAAGAGTTCCAACAAGGGCAACACCATTAACAGCAGCAGAGATATTGGGAGGTAAAGTTCCAGGCTTTGGTTTGGTTGGATCAGTGTAGTAAATACGACCAAGTAATTTGGTGACAAGAGATATACAAAAAAGATCATAAGCATCTGTGAAGAATCCCATTCCTGCAATTACAATTGCTGTGAAATGGTACCATTGTGTCTTTGCTATATCAAGTGCATTAAGTACTCTCAATTGTTCTCCTGCCATGAGTACTATAACTCAATAATTACTATTTGTATCCACGTACAATACTTCCTTCCTGCAAATCAAATAGGTTTAAAGTGGTGTCAATGAATTATGTTTAATTTGTTACAAGATGTTTAACTTCAAATGGAGTGAAAATTAAAAGGTATATATACTTAAGGGTTTTTTTTTTATTTTTATAAATGGTGAGTGTTGATCAAATTCTATAGTCTTGTTGTGCATGTATGAATTATGCAGGGACTTGATATATATAAAATGAAGGAAAACTATTACAAAATTCAATATTCAAAGTAGATGTATATTTTTATTTTTTTTATATCTAAATTTCTAATACAGCGATGGAAATTGATACATAGGTCAACTGAACAACTGTTCACAGTCTAATAAAGAAACAAAAATAGACCAATACACGCCTATTAACGTGTTTTTCAACGGGAAATTGAGTTGTGTAGTTCAATTATTTAAAAAAAAAAAATTAATATGAACATTGGCCAAAATCTAAAAGTATCTATATGACCATTGACGAAAAAACGTACTAAAAAGTATTTATATGGACAATTTTATCCCAAAAGTACTTTTTACTACTAATAATTGCTTGTTCTTATGTGTGTATATATATATATATATTTTTTTTATTAATTTAATACTACTATATTGCCTAGACTTCTAGTGCGCCCACCATATAATATGCAGAGTATGACTTTCTACATAACTAAAATTATTGAGACAAGTTGGAAATATACGAGTAAATAGTATGGAAATACCATTTAAGCTACCAAAAGTGGCTAAATAAAAAAGAAAAATGTAGATTTTTTAAGTTGTATGTTTATAACAATTGAAGTGCTTTGAAATAAATTAATTTAGCCAAAAACTAATTTCAAAAGAATTATTATGATGTTTTCCAATAAAATTATTTGAAATAATTTTGATTGTTATTTCAGTAAGTATTTTAGCATGAAAGTATACATAATCTAAAATTACTCTCAAAAGTAAATAGTATTTATTTTTATTAAAAGCATAAATAATATTTTCCAAAATTGTAAAAATAATTCCTTAAAAATTATCAAGCATCCTTAAATATAAAAGTACATCTATACATTTAAAAATATTTTCAACCAAATCAGTAAGTAAGGAAAGCAGTTAAAACGGATTGACGTGTGTGTTATATGCTTCTGAGTAAAAGGAGAAGCAGTTTAAAAGAAGCCCTATAAATAATTACTTTAAGGATGAAATGGTACATTAAACTCGTATTTTAAAATGTGAATTAGAAAGGTTGCATGTCCTTCCAAGGTGTGTGTATATATATATACTTCTGCAATTAAAGAAACTTTTTTATTTGATCTTTTGCAAAGAAAAATGAAGAACAAAAAAAAAAAAAAAAACTACCACAACTATGAAGGTCTATATATTTGAAGAAGGACTCATCTTTTTGCTCATGCTTTTGATGTTAAAGAGTCAAAATAGTCTCTTAAAAACGATAGTAATTTAGAATTGAATACAATTCAATGAGGCCACTATATTTATAAATAATACACTGATATGTTATTTGAGATATTCATCACAAATTTACGATGAACAGACTGATAGCACAGTGTCAGAGACTGACCTGCTTCTTGGATCTAAGGTAAGCTGATGATGCAGGAATTTAGAAAACTGAAGAAGAGAAGTACAAATTAACCCAGTTAAGAATGGCTACTTGTGTTACAGAGAAATGTAGCTGGCTTTATATAAATTTGCTTTACGGCATCTTTTGGTATATACTTTCTCATCTTTTGTTTTTTAATTATTATTATTTTCAGAAAATTAATATTGTTTTAAGTCAACGTTATCATAAAGTCATTTGCAAGTTGCAACTATTAGCCAAAAAAAGGGTCGCTTGCAACCTTTTGCAATTTCCAGCCATTTCAATCTTTCAAACTAATTAAAATATGTTTAATATTATTATAATACCGAGTTTTGCTCTTTATTTTAAAAAAATTATTTTACTATTTATTGAAATATTTATATAAACTCTGATAAAATAAATTATATAAAAATGTTAAGCAGTTTATAAAATTTAAAAAAAATTAAGTACATATTAACTTATTACAGTTTTTTTTTTTTTTTAAATTAAACAATAATTTAATGTGATTTAAATTTATGAATTTCTTACCGCAGACAATTAGGCAAATCACGAAATAGGATTAATTGTGTGAAAAGCCTAGTTTTAAAAAGTTGCCATAGAGGTATAAAAATTTAGGACTGTTAAAAATTATACAAGGATCAGGAACCAACGTTCAGCCCATAGTTAAACATGCAATGAAATTATACATTTTATAAAATAAAAAAAATTAGTTTTTATTTAAAATACAAATCATGTTTGTGATGAGAATACAATTATTAACGTGCATCGATGCTTATAACTTGAGATAAGAATACTTTTTATAATCCATAGTCAGAAGCACGTAGCAAGTTTTTTTTTTTTCCTTTTCTTTTCAATTTCTTCTATTTCAAAAAGGAAAAAAAATGATTTTCTTTCTTGTTATATATAGCTGAAATTTACACTAATTAATTAAATTTTAAATTTCAAAAACACATATATGATAATCCTTGTTGAAAAAGTTTTTAATCACGGATCAAATAAGCCTAGAGGGGGGTGAATAGGTTATTTTCAATTTTTAACAAATATTAAATGTGTAATCTAATCACAACGGCCAGACATGCAATCGCGTGTAAAGATAAATGCGGAATAAAAAACAACACACTATATTTTTAGGTGGAAACAACCTAGGCCACAACAATGACCTAAGAGGAAAACCACCGGTCCACCGGACCACCTAACTATCCACTATGAAAATCAATGTTCAATTACAACCATAGAGTCCAGAACTACCCGTCGCAGATAGATCCCCCTTTCTGTAATTTAATTACGAGCCGTCGCTCCTTTCACAGCCTCCAATAGCTAGATGTCTGGATCCAGACCAACGTTCTGATCTACTTGAGTCACACAAGATCAATCGAACCCGTCACCTTCGGTAATTTCGAGTCACACGAAATACCGAACCCCTCACCTGAAACATTAGCACAATAACACAAGTGCAAAGTGTGTCCTAGAGCGGATTCAAACAATAAATATCCTAACTAGTAGATTTAACAACATGTGATGTAAAAACAGGATCAGCTAGCAAACTCTAGAACAATCATATAAAGCTCAATATCATGCAAATCAATTAGGCATATAAATAAAACATGAGAACGCCTAAGAATGATAGATGAAGAGAAGAAGTTAAAAGCACAAGTCAGATTTATATAAACTTATTTCGATGTGATGAATTTTATGCACAAACTAGCTTCCCTTAAATAGAGTCCAATTTTACTTCAAATAGGATTTGCAATAGACTATAACTCTACTCATATCAGGATTTAGTTCTCAAAAGAATTCTACTCATACAATGATTCTATTCATATCAGGATTTATTTCTCACAAGAATTCTACTCATACAAGGATTCCACAATTCTACTCAATTCAGGATTTTGCTTTCACAAGAATTCTACTCATACAATGATTCCACTTTTAAAACAATTCTACGCAAATAAGGACTCTATTTTCACAACACTTTTATTCACACAAGGATTCTACTTTCTTAACACTTCTACTCATACTAGAATTCTGCTTTCTCATTAAATGAGTCAAATTGGTAAAAGTAACACATGGGTCGAATTAAAAAAGAGTTCTAGTAGAAGTGAAAAACTGGCTCGATCGATCTAATGATTGGCTCGATCAATCGATCCAATTCTCGATCGATCGACCAGATTGATCGATCGATCTAGCTCAACCCGAGAGCACCTAGATCGATGTCGTTCTACACTCGATCGATCGAGTGATCGATCGATCGAACCATATACTCGATCGATCGACCAACATGTGCACAATTTATTTTTCGTTACGATCCATACTAAGTGTAGTGCACAATTGTGTGAAGATGTATGCATGATAGAATTTTATACCTGTCATAGGAGCGTTGCAAGCTTGGTGACTCCATCATGTATCGTCTGATTAAACGTTGAATTCTTAATCTATATTACAATCAAACATTTTGTCCACGAAAATTGCTAATACAAAATAAACCTTACACTTGTTATATAATTAAATTATATTTTGCTGGATTTCATTTCCTAATTAATTCAAGATTGCAAGCAAAAGGGATTAAGAATGTTTTTGTAAGAGACAACAAGATTAGAGCTAATTAACGAAACAGGTTAATGGCTCCAAAGCAATAGGATTCACGGCTCAAATAAACAAACAAATTGAAGCCGAATATATTCTCTATTTTTATTTTGAAAAAAAACAAAAAAAAATTAGTGAGGCTAGCTAGTGATAAACTGATAATGTTAATGTTAAAACATATGAATTTCACGCTACAGCTTCTAATTGATAAAAAGTTAAGAAGTATTGAGCTACCTTTTATGCTTCTAGTGGTTTCACTAAACCGGATCTTCACAAGCCGATTAAGAGGGGGAAAAAAAGGTCAAAAAGATATGTAATACAAAAAGGAAATAGATAATACATTTATTTTTATCTTATATTTTATGTTAATGTTTCGATTTTAATACTTGATGTAAAATATTAATATTAATTTCAAAACACATGATATATGGTCTATTATATTTGATAAATATATAGTAGTGTTGATTATCTTGTGATAATTGGTACTATTCCACAATTCTTTATTTAAAAAATATTAATTTTTTTTTAAATTATAAAAATAAAACTCTTAAAATTTATATTAACAAAATTAATAATCTAATAATATTGAACATGTAACATTAAATATTCAACATTAAATAGGTTTAAATTTACTGTAATTTAATTTAAACAATATTCAATTGTACGAACATTCAAAAAAAAAAAAAAATATATATATATATATATATATATATAATTTATTTTTTAATTATAAAAATATAAAATTTAAACATAAAAAATATTATTTTTATTATTATAAATTTTAAGATTTTTTTTTTTCTAAGACCTAAGGTTGTTAATTTGCTCCCATGAATTTTTTATTTATATTTTTAATCCCTGTGGGGACGGAATGGGCTCCGTCCTAATTATATTTATTTATTATATAACAAATAAATATAATTAAAATTTTATGATATTTGAAGATTCAATTAATATCCGAATTAACTTCCAACGAAGAATCCCACGTACACCAGTCCCCCCACGATCTTTAAATGGAAGATGGGAATAGCCTCTCCCCTCCATCTCATTCAGTTCACATCCTAGTTGACTTATATGTCTTCTCTAGAGACAAATAAGAAATTATAGAATGAGTTAGTTTGTGATTAATTTGATAATTTCCAAGAAATTACTAACCATAGAAGAAATTATATTTTAGTTAGCTAGTGAGTAGTGTGTACGTTCAGCCTACAATTTCCTAGCAAATACTAACTATTGAAGCATATATAGTTTTCAAGGATTCATACTTATGAAAGAACAAAAATATTATAAAATTTCAAGCGCTGTGTGAAACCAACCATTTCCTTTTAATTTCCAAGAATGTTGATTGATGCTAAATTCTAATTCTATATGTCAACCTAATAAATCATGAAGAGAAAAGTAGGGATACATATTAAATTCTATAAATTAATTCATAATATTATGAATAATTACGTCATATTAATAATTACATGGGCCGAAAACTCTAATAGGACTTATTTATTTATTTATAAAAAGAGGTATTTTTAGTCTCTTACTTGTGTAGAAGTGATATTATTATTAATTTATTATTTTATTAAGTAAGACTTTACAAACTTTTGTTTGATCTTTATAACATTTTACAAAAATAATTTTTTTAGATTTCTTTATAATCATATTAAATTTTTATTCTAACTAGAAAATATTTTATAGCTTATTATTTGTATTGTATTAGTTCATGGGTTAATTTTTTTGTTTTTTTTCTTGATTAAAAATAATAATTTTATTATTTTTTGTAATATTTTAGATAATTTATTTCTATTGCAATATTAGGTTAGATAAATTTAATTTTAAATATTATTTAAATTTTTTATTGGCTCTAATACCAAAAATTTCTTACACAACTTTTCAAACTTGCATTGACATTAATTAAATTTCTGTTATTTAAAAGTTATTTATTTGATATTTTATAAGGGATATCTTTAATGTTTTCTTAAAAAAAAAAAATGTGCTATATTTTTTCAATAAAAAAATTTTGTACTGTCTTTTTTTCGTAAGAAAAAAACTTAAGTATGGATGATTAAACTGCTAATTTTTTTTTTTAAAATAGTGGACCTTGAAATTATTTTTCCTAATTATAAGATATAATTCTTATATTTAGAGGTTTGTAATTTTTGATTACTTTCATTGGTCCTTATCAACCGGACTACTCTTAAACTTGTACGTAGCAGGTTTGATACAAAGTATAAGAGAAATTTACGGTATAATTTTGTACAATTATGTGTTTGAATTTACATTCGTACAATTCGTAAATATTTTAACCCAATTAAGGTAGGGGTGTCAATCGTGTCGTGTTGGTCGTGTTCGTGTCGTGTTTGTTCGTATTCGTGTCGTGTTTGTTCATGTTATTCGTGTCGTGTTTTCGTGTTGGTTGGCACATTAAAAAATTTACTTAAATTTTTTTTGTATTACTTATTTATAATAGTAAAAAATAACAAAATCTTTAAGAACATAAAAAAATTATTGATCAATTCTTACTAAAAAAATATTCGTGTCGTGTCGTGTTCGAATCGTACTATCGTGCCGTGTTCGGATCGTACTATCGTATCGTATCAGAAATTACCACCCTAAATTAAGGGCTATAAAAGGTCATCTCAATTAATTATTTTAACTTTTTAGACATTTATTGTAATTAAATGTTTTTTGTCTTTTGTATAATAAAAAAAAATTGAGAAAACAATAAAAATAACACACCTTAAAATTTATAATAACAAAAATAATATTATTTGTGTTAAAATTTATAATTTTATAATTAAAAAAATGATTGATATATCGTTTTTCTTTGAACATCTATTTAATTAGAATTGAACGACGATAATTTAGACCCGTTCAATGTTGAACGTTCAATATTACACGTTTAATATTATTGAAATGTTAATTTTATTATTATATATTTTAAGAGTGTTATTTTTGATAATTTTTAAAAAAAGTTCTGTCTCTTTCTCTAACTCAATTCTAATTATTAGTTAAGTTTTTTAATTTCTTTATTTTGGATGAGTAGACTAAATATTATTGCTGTATATGTTCACATATATATAATAAAACATGAATAATTGAGAGCCCCGAGTTGTGAAACAAAATATTTTCTCAAAATATAACTACTGTTAGTATGAAATTTATTAAATTACGAACATCAAAATTAAAAAATCCTCAACAAAAAAGAGATGGCTATAAATATCTTTAAACCCAAATTTCTATGGCCTTCGCTCTGCTAACAGAAGCAAACAAGCGACTTGTTGTAGTTGCTAACAAGTTGCAAGCATCAAAATCATATGACTAAATTACTAATAAAGCGCGAGTAAATTAATGATAATTTTATTTAAAATATTAACAGTAAAGTATAATTAAATTATATGGAAAATTGTGACAAATAATTATACATACTATTTACATAATTTATATAATTTTATTGTGATAATAATAAATATAGTTTGTACAATATTACTATTTAAATTTAAACTAAAATGTCAAAATTATAAATTATGTCCTACAACAATAAAAGTTGGCTAATGTTGAATACTAATGTACTACTTTGATCTAAATGTAGACTTACTTTTTGAATATCAACTTCACGCGTATAAATGATTGTAGTCATACCTTTCTCGGCCTTTTGGCTAAGATCAAGTATAAATGATTGTAGTCAACTATAATTTGTCTATTAATTTTTTATAAATCTATTATCACGAGTTCATGAATCTGTTCTTTCAGACACGAAAGTAGCTCATACATTCTATCTCGAAAACATATTTACAACAACAGTGAAACATAATAAATAATGATTATATATATATTATATCATTATTAAAATTTATAGTAATATTAAATGTATATAATCACTAATCACATTTTTACATAATAATTGCATAATAAGTAGTTGTATATAGTATTATTGATTACTTATATATACTTTTAATTAATAAAATTACTGTAAAAAATGGTTTCAAATTTCAATGACCCAAATTATGTCAGAAATGGTGGTTGGTGACTGCCTAATTTTGTCAAAGAAAATAGCCACCAACAACTGCCAAAGAAAAAGAGAAAATAGAGCAGCTAAGCACCAACTGGAGATGAAGAAAAAATGAAGCTGCTGAGCTCATTGCATATGTCAGCAGCTACCATTTTTCCTTCATAAATAGAATAAGCATTCCCTACAGAAGGATCATCCCAAGCATTCCAAAAAATAGAGAGAAGAGAGTTTTCAGAGAGTTTTTGAAACTCGCTGCATAGAGAAGAAGAGAAGGAGAGAGGGAAGAGAAAAGAGAAAGAAAAAAGAGAGAAAAGAGAGAGAGAAGAAAGAAAAAAAGAAAAAGATATTTTATTTAGGTGTATTGGGTTTTGGGATTTGTGAGTTGAGTGTTGTATTTAAACACTGTAATATTATCTAAGTGTTATTTCCTTATTCCTGCTCTACTTTATTTATTGTTTTACTTCCCCGTAAATTTAGTTGTAGGAAATTACCAATTTTTTCCCAACAACTAGTATCAGAGCTTCAAGGTTGTGAAATCCTTGTACAAAAAATCACATTGTGCAAAGATTACTATTCATTAAATAGTAACAATTACTGTACAAATAGCAAAAATACTATTCACCGATCATTAAAGTAAAAGTAAATAGTAAATTTACTATTTATGTCACTATTCACACATCATTGTTTTGCGATAATGATTTTTTGAAGTTACCAGATTTAAGTGGGAGCAATGGCAGCAGACGAAGGAAAAGTTAGGATCGAGAAATTCAATGGGTCAGATTTTGATTTCTGAAAAATGCAAATTTAAGATTATCTGTACCAGAAAAATATGCACAAACCTTTATCATGAATAAAACCAGAAAATATAAAGCAAGAAGATTGGGATCTTATTGACAGGCTGGCGCTAGGAACAATCCGGTTAACTTTGTCTCGCAACATTGCTTTCAACATCGCAAAGAAAATGACGACGGTAGGTCTAATGAAAGCCTTATCAAATATGTACGAAAAACCAACTGCCTCAAATAAAGTACATTTGATAAGAAGGCTATTCAATTTAAAAATGTCAGAAGGAGCGCCAGTTACAAATCACCTCAAGGTTCTTAACTCTACTCCAACACAGTTGAGTTCAGTAGGCATTAATTTTGATGACGAAATTTAAGCCTTGATTCTCTTGTCCTCTCTACCAGAAAGCTGAAATGGCACAGTGACAGCAATAAGCAATTCTTCAGGGAGCACGACAATGAAATGGGATACTGCTTGTGATTTGATTCTAAGAGACAAAAATTCGTTGAAAAGAATCTGGTGAGGCTTCATCTTCTGCCTTACATACAGAATCCCGAGGAAGAATGTTTGAAAGAATCTGGTAAGGCTTCATCTTCTGCCTTACATACAGAATCCCGAGGAAGAATGTTTGAAAGAAGCTCAAGTAGAGGAAAGTCTAAGTCTAGACGAAGTAAGTCAAGATTTAGCAGAGCAAACATAAATTGTTAAAATTGTGGACAAAAAGGACATCTCAGAAGAGATTGTCGAGCACCGAAGAAAAATAATGGTCCAAAAGAAACTGCAAATATTGTTGGGGAAACAGGTGATGCTCTTATCTTGAGTGTTAGTAGTCCGATTGAGTCCTGGATTTTGGATTCGGGTATATCATTACACTCTACCTCCTGTCGCGAAATCATAGAAAATTACACCGGTGGTGATTTCGGAAAAGTTTATCTAGCAGATGATGAGCCCTTGAAGATTGTGGGTAAAGGAGATGTTCCAGTGAAGTTGCAAAATGGGACTGTATGGAAGCTGAAAAATGTGAGATATATTCCAGGTCTTAAAAGGAATTTAATCTCAATAAGACAGCTTGATGAGGAAGGTTATTCAACAATCTTCACGGATCGCACATGGAAGATAACAAAAGGAGTTATGGTTTTAGCTCGTGGAAATAAAGTAGGTACCCTCTATGTGACCTCAAATAGTGGGAGCACTATAGCAGTCATGGACGCAGATGAAAAATCAAATCTGTGGCACCAAAGGCTTGGTCATATGAGCGAGAAAGGGATGAAGATACTCCTGTTAAAAGGAAAACTATCAGATATGAAGTCGGTGGACATTGGTTTGTGCGAGGACTGTATTCTCGGCAAACAGAAGAAAGTTAGCTTTTCAAAAGCTGGAAAAACATCGAAGTCAGAAAAGTTAGAGTTGGTTCATACAGACGTGTGGAGACCCGCTCCAATTAATTCCCTTGGAGGCTCATCGTATTATGTCACCTTCATTGACAACTCAACAAGGAAGGTGTGGGTTTATTTTCTGAAAAATAAATCAGAAGTCTATGATGTTTTTAGAAAATGGAAAGCTATGGTGGAAAATGAAACTGGCTTAAAAGTAAAGTGCCTAAGGTCTGACAATGGAGGAGAGTACACAGACAGAACATTCAGAGACTTTTGTGCAAGCAATGGAATCAGAATGGAGAAGACTGTTCCAAGGACACCACAACAAAATGGTGTGGCAGAACGCATGAACAGAACTCTGAATGAACATGCCAGAAGCATGAGAATACATGCAGGCTTGCCTAAAATGTTTTGGGCTGAGGCCATCAATACAGCAGCTTACCTGATCAACCGTGGACCCTCTGTTCCTTTGAATGAAAGATTGCCAGAGGAAGTTTTGAGTGGTAAAGCGGTAAACCTTTCACATTTACAGGTTTTCGGTTGTATTTCATATGGTCATATTGATTATGCTGAAAGAAGTAAACTTAACACGAAGTCCAAGAAATGTATCTTTATTGGATACGATTCTGATGAATTTGGCTATCGCTTTTGGGATTATGAAAGACGACAAGTTGTCAGAAGCCAAGATGTCATATTCAATGAGAAGATTGTATATAAGGACAGGTCAATAGTAAAATCTGGTGGCATTGACAACGATACTCAAACAAAAGAATATGTTGATTTAGAGGAGATCTCTAAAGATGATGTGCATCGAAAGGTCCACAGTAACCCTGAGAATGAAGTTATTCTAGAACCAGGGAACCAAGTTCCACAAGAAGAACCAAAGAATGAAGTTCCACTAGAAGAACAAGAAAAAGTTCCACAGCAAGAGGAACCATGCACACCTAGAATGAGGCGCACCACCAGGCCACACAAACCAACACAACGTTACTCATCCTCCCAAAATTTCCTGTTATTGCCTGACAACGGAGAACCAGAATCTTATGAGGAAGCAACACAGATGTATGATTCTGTCAAGTGGGAGTCTGCCATGAAAGATGAAATGGACTCACTCATGTTAAACCAAACATGTGAACTTGTTAAATTGCCAAAAGGCAAGAAGGCTCTTCAAACAAGTGGATTTTCAGAGTGAAAATGGAGCATGATTGGAGTAAGTGACATAAGGCTAGATTGGTTGTTAAAGATTTCTAGCAGAAAGCAGGGATCAACTACACTGAGATTTTCTCTCTAGTTGTGAAGTTGACCACAATAAGGTTGGTATTAAAGTTGGTAGTTGCGAGGAATTTACATCTTGAACAGTTAGATGTAAAGACAGCATTCCTTCACGGTGATTTGGAGGAAGAGATATATATGGAGCAACTGCAAGGTTTTGAGATAGCAGGAAAAGAAAACTTGGTATGCAAGTTGAAAAAGAGCTTGTATGGTCTAAAACAAGCTCCAAGACAATGGTATAAAAAGTTTGATTCTTTTATGAACAGCAGTGGCTTCACTAGATGCTAGGAAGATCATTGTTGTTATGTAAAGAAGTTCGACAACAGTTATATTATTTTACTTTTGTATGTAGATGACATGTTGATTGTTGGGTCAAACATGCAAGAGATAAATAATGTGAAGCATCAATTGTCAAAACATTTTGCAATGAAAGATCTAGGTGCTGCAAAGCAGATTCTTGGAATGAGGATCAATCGGGATAAGGCATCAGGAACCTTAATGTTATCACAGGCTAAGTATATCAGCAAAGTACTTGATAGGTTCAACATGAAGGATGCAAAACCAGTGAGCACTCCCTTAGGTGTTCATTTCAAACTATCCAAAGAGCAGTCACCAAAAACTACAGAAGAACGTGCTCAGATGGAAAATGTTCCATATGCTTCAGCTATTGGAAGTTTGATGTATGCCATGGTTTGTACCAGACCAGACATTGCACATGCAGTGGGAGCTGTAAGTAGGTACATGAACAATCCAGGCAAGACACATTGGGAAGCTATCAAGTGGATTCTAAGATATCTACGAGGTACCACAAATATGGCACTATGCTTCAAAAGTGGAGATATGGCTCTTGAAGGCTATGTGGATGCTGACTTAGCTGGAAATGTTGATAATAGAAAGAGCACTACAAGGTATGTTTATACTCTTGGCGGAACAGCAGTGAGTTGGGTTTCTCAACTGCAGAAGATTGTTGCTCTCTCCACCACTGAAGCTGAATATGTTGCAATCACGGAAGCCAACAAAGAGATGATTTGGTTGCAAGGTTTCTTGGAAGAACTAGGCAAGAAACAGGAACGCAATGTGTTACATTGCGATAGTCAGAGTGCCATCCATCTTGCAAAAAATTCGTCTTTTCATTCCAAAACGAAACACATACAACTACGGTATCATTTCATCAGGTCGCTTCTAGAAGAAGATGTTCTCAAGCTTGAGAAGATACAAGGAAATGATAACCCAGCTGATATGTTTACGAAGACGGTAACAATTGATAAATTGAAGTTGTGTTCAACTTCAATTGGCCTGCGGACGTAACAAACCCAGAAAGAGTTGTTGCAGTGATCATGTGTGGAAACATGATTAAAATCAGTTTTCAAGTGAGAGATTGTCAGAAATGGTGGTTGGTGGCTGCCTAATTTTGTCAAAGAAAGTAGCCACCGACAGCTGCCAAAGAAGAAGAGAAAATGGAGCAGCTAAGCACCAGCTGGAGATGAAGAAAAAATGGAGCTGCTGAGCTCATTGCATATGTCAGCAGCTACCATTTTTCCTCTATAAATAGAAGAAGCATTTCTTGTAGAAGGATCATCCCATGCATTCCAGAAAATAGAGAGAAGAGAGTTTTCAGAGAGTTTCTGAAACTCTCCGCGTAGAGAAGAAGAGAAGGAGAGAGGGAAGAGAAAAGAGAAAAGAGAAAGAAAAAAGAGAGAAAAGAAAAGAGAGAGAGAAGAAAGAAAAAAAGAAAAAGATATTTTATTTAGGTGTATTGAGTTTTGGGATTTGTGAGTTGAGTGTTGTATTTAAATACTGTAATATTATCTCCCATAGTGAAAGTGAGTTGCAGCAGCTCCGTGGAGTAGCCCAGTTAATTTTTGGGATGAACCACGTAAAAAAATTTTGTGTGTTATTTCTTTATTCTTGCTTTACTTTATTTATTGTTTTACTTCCCCGTAAATCTAGTTGTAGGAAATTACTAATTTTTTCCCAACAAATTAACCATAATTGTATGATTATCATAATGCCAAAAAAAAAATTGAAAAATATTAAAAATTTTAGAAAATTGAGTAACCATCATGAAAATATAATCTATAACGGTTACTCTTTAAGGATCATCATTATAAATTGATAATGTCTTTCATTAAAATTCTCAAATGAAACTTGAAAAAAATAACTAGTGTATTTTTTAATGACATTTAATTGAAACGATTGTCTTAAAAAAAAAATTAAATTATATGCTACTTCCTTGTACTCTATTTAAACACAACACATATACTGGATATTGACAGGACAAATGACAAAATATCAATGACTTATATTAATGAACATGTAATCTTAATAAATTATATTGCCAAATGGTATAAAACGCTAGTAAGTCTATATAGACTTTCATAGTATATTTATAATTTCTAACTTTTAATTTTTCATATATATATATATATATTTTTAATTTTTCATTTTTGATGTAGTGTAAATTGACTTACCCAAAAAATACTCTTAATAAATGGGAAAAAGGTTCATGAGATCCTTTAATTTTTATAAAATAAGTAAATTAATTTCGTAATTATTAGAGTAGGTATTAGAGGTCACATAATTTTTTAAAATAAATACTTTAATTCTATAATTTATAAATTATGTACTACAAATCTTATTCATATAATTTTTTTAAAATGAGCATTTATAGTCTAATAAAAATATTAAAACTGATGACTTATAATATTTAACTTTCATAAATAAAGGGACTATAATTGTTCAATTAAAAAGTTATGAGACTAAAATACTTATTTATACATAATAGCAAAATTATTGTAATTTTTTTCAAAAATTATAAAATTTTTAATACCTAATATAATAATTACAAAATAAATTACCTAAATTAAATAACTACAGTATTTTTAGTAACTAACTTCCTTTAATAAATAGTCCCAAAACAACATTCCCCGTTGTATTTTGGAGCTTCGGCCATTCAAATCGCAATGTGCAATAAATAAACCATTTTTTTCATATGTTTTTTATGATATCTTTACTCAAGTGTTTTACTTTTAACGCTAAAAGTAATATATGTTTATTGTTATTAAAAAAAAAAAAATGCTTACCACATTTATAAAAATAAGTTAAATACATGTTTTCACGTTAAAAAAACTACGTTTTATATGCACTTAATCCTAGTTTTATCTCTTGCCGACACAAACATATCCTTACGTGTAAATTTATATTTATATTAATTATAGTGTGTTATATAATAAAATCATTTTAAAATAATTATTTTTGAACAAAATTCTACCATATGTCATAAATCATAATAAAATTAGTGTGAGTTGTAAATATATGTAAAAATTTGTATGCATTTAACATTATTCATATATTATATACTATAATATTATGACCAAAAGAAAAAATATACTCGTAACCTGAAATTTTGTTAACTTTTTTTTTTTTTTTTTTTTTTCCTTTCATAAACTGCTCACAACTATTAATTTGTCTATTAAGAAATAATGATTAACATTTAAGAGAGCTTCAGACAGCTAACGAATCGGTTTAGCTTAGATTCGCTGACCTAATATTAAGGTGCACCTTGTGAGATTATTCTATAAATAATGAGACAATGGGTCAGCTTCTAATATTAATTAGACAGCAATCCTTTAAATCGCGCGCTTCTGATAATTGTGATATCCCTTCCAATTAATAAATAATATCCCAAGATATTTCAACTATTTTGCTTTGTGCCTGCCTAGTTAGCATTTTTCCGTATTATACTCACGAATTAAAAAAAAAAAATTTCCTTTTTAATGAATAATTTTCAAATCTACAGAAATATACTCATATTTTGTGTTAAAAAGTATTATAATTTTATTATTATTACTTCTACAATAAAATAATATAAGTAAGAATCAATTATATTAAAATTTTAGTTTTTATAATTTATTTAAATATTAATATTTTTGTTTTTGATTCATATAAATAGATAATAAACTATTCAAAAAAAACTACATATAAATTAACTATTTAATAATAAAATTTATTAATTATAAATTTTATATATGAAAAGAAAGAGATTAAAGCTAGATTTTTTAGATCAAACGATAGTAATTAAGATAGTTTAAACCTGTGAGTTGAAATGAGCAAAAATAAATTTTATTTGTCATCATTAGACAGACTACGCTAAAAGAAAAAAACTAATTTTGATGTTAACTTCTAATATATCTTTAATTATAAATAAATTATTGATATTTATATTACTATAAAAAAAGTTAGATAATATCTTATTATTTTTATTAAAATATATAATTATTATTACCATTTTTTTTATAATGTATTTTTTAAAATTAAACGAATAATACTCATTTATATATTTTTACCATATCCGTATTTCATGCAAATTATTTGACATATTTTTATATAAAAATAAATATATTACATTCGTATTTCTGTTTGTTAGAATGATACACATCCCGTATTTTGCATACTATGTGTACCTATCAATTACTCTGAAGATATATTTATAAAAATTAAATATACATTGTGTTGATGCCGTCCACTGAAATCAATAAAGTATGACTTTATCTTAAAAAAGAACAATTCAATTTTTTGTGAATTATTGTGATGACAACTAAAAGCAATGAATTTAGTCGAGAGAGTGACATAGAATAATAAAGCAGAGTTATAAAAATAGAGGAGAGGGGGATTGAGATAAAGAGATAAGAGGGAAAAAATGTGAATGAGTGATAGAGGGTTCACATATATTTTATTTTTTATTTTTTATTTTTATTTTATTAACTAAGCTTCTTCTTCTTCTTCATCTTTTTATGTTTATTTAACATTTTTATTTTGACTATTTTATTAATTTAATTTTTTTTATTTTTAATATAAAAAAGAAGATTACACATTTATTATCGTTTCAATTATTTTTGAAATGGGATTTGGAAATACTATTTTCAAACTTGAGATATTTTTTATATTTGATAAATTTTGATGGTATTATTAACATTTACCTCTGCTATAAATATTACACAAAGTTTTATTTTAAAAAACCTCACTTTTTGTATTTTAAAATTTTTATTTTCTCTAAAATATCATAAAATGATATATAAATTTCATTGATCGATGATTTTTTTATTATTTATGGAAATTGACTGACCATAGTTGATTTGACTATTAGATAGAATTGGGCTTAATCCTTGAAAAGTCAAATAAAAAGTAGTCTTAATCCTTGTAACGTCAAATGAAGTGGTCTGATGATTTAGACGATGAACTTCATCTAAAATTGTGATGAAATTAACTTTATCTTATTCGCTGAGGTACTTCATTATTTAAAGTTTGGATGAAGTATATATTTTATATTTAACATAGTGTACATCATCTTGGATGTAGTGATTTTCTTATCATATAGGAAGTTTTGTAAATTACTGTGTAATTTATTTTTGTTCATGTCTCTTTAATTAGCTAATTAAGAGTATATTTAGTTGATACTAATCATAATCGTAATGAAAATTATTCAAAATATTACGGTATCTTGCTAATTGATATTAAATTATTAAATTTATAATTGATGTTAAATTATTTTCTTGATAACATAATTGCTACTAGATTATGGCCAGTGACCTTTATAAAAAAGAGATACGTGTAGTAGTGTTGAATTTGTGCAATTTAATTAAATAATTGTCAAAATATCTTAAACTGCTTTGCTCAAACCGTGCACGAAAATTGCCTTTTAATTAGCTGACTTCTCCCCTATGCAAACACCAAACAAACTCATACCAAATTCGGCATTATATTAATTTAGTATAGTTGGGTTATGAGGCTAACTATATTTTATTGCAATCTTACTTTGCAATGTAAAAGTCAGCCCCGTTGACATACAGCATTGTCAACTCTATATATGAGATATTATATCCCACTTATTATTGCTAAATATTTTTCGCCAATTAAGCTAATAAGCTGACCTTTCTCAATTACAAGCTTATTCCATTAAAACAGTCCTTATGTTTACAGAGAATTAGTTTGACATTTGATTATAATATCGTCAAATGATCAGCTTGATAGCTCTGGTTAGGAACCAAGTTATAATTGTTAGACAATTTAAAAGGTAGTATTATTGTTAGTTTTTTCCATGTATAGTATTCAAGTATTAAAAAAAAGAAAAATTAATTAGTCCAATTCTCTGTCAGCAAAAAAACTTTTTTTAATACAAAATTATCATATTTTTGCTTAATTTATGATGCATAGTATATAATATATGTTGTGTTTAATTTTCTTTTAACATTCTAAAACTTTATTGCAACGATTGGTTCATAGTTATAATTTATAAATCATACTGTTGATATTAAAACTGAAATGAACACAACTTTAATGTCCAAGAATCAAATAATTGAGATTATCTTATGAGATATTTAAACCTTTAGCGTTCCATTGTCAGAAATTAATTTTTTTTTACTCTTTTAAACACATTTCTTATGATTCTAAATTGATAAATGATTTCTATAGATTTCGCATTGGGTGTTAGAATTTTTAACAATCAAATAAAGTTCATATTATTTATTTTCATTACTTTAATTAAATGACTTGAGTAGTAATTAAGAGTGATTGTTTAATTATTTCATGCTTGACTTCTAGTGCATAATGTTATATATGGAGTTCTTTTAGAAAAATAAGTTATAATAGTCACTTAACAAAAAAAAAAATATAACATAAATATATGAGGTTTAAAAAAAATTGGATATGTATACAAATAAAAGTGTATATATATATGTATAAATCCGAAATCTTAAAAGCAGTAATATGACTATTATAATCTAGAAGAAATACTTGATAATGTATTAAAAGCATTTTGATTCATTTATAGGCACATACTTGATAATGTATTATTAATGAGTTTGATTGGAGTATGATATGAATTCTTTTTATGCATATGCAAATCTGTTTGCTTTATTCTTTACATAATTTTTGTTCGCATATACTTTGTTGAGCGCATAAATTCTTAGGGTTTGTGTAATATTAAGAGTGAATCTTATGAGACTTAGAGTCTAAGTAAATTCAAATTCTTGACATTGAGTTTAAGGAATTTGATATGAATATGTTGGAGTATTGAGACATAGATGAACGATATAAATTTAATTTACATGATAGACTCTAATGTATGTTAAGAGGTTGATCATAATTATGCATGAAACTTGAAAATTTTTGTTGATTTAAGTTCATAATTTTGTTCATTTTGTTTAGTAGGATATTTGTGGATATTATTAATGAAAATTCTCATCAGAGTATAACTCATCCACTAGAGTTATCTAGAGATTTAAATGCTTGTTACATATACTAAATGCAACCGTAATATTTATAGAAGTGATTTAGATTAGTATAGTCTAGTTTATTTATTTTTCTTTTAGATTTTTGGATCGTTTTACTTGCTAGAAACTAGTAAGAGTTAGTTGGAGGTTGTGATAATGCATGAAAAAGCACTAATATTTCATAATTTATTGCGCTCAATTGTAGCAAATAGATTTAATTACCATATTTTTATTTAATTATTTGCATAAATCTATCAATTCAAAATTGCAAGTATATTTTGGTATATTTTAGCTTCAAAAGAGATAAATAAAGTAAACACACAAAAGAGAGATACTTGAAACACTCAAATATCAACCTAAGAGCAAAAATAACTAAGACATATAAGCCTTATATCAAAAACCAACTAGTATGTAAGGATTACATATGAAGACATAAAAAACATGTGTCACAATAGAGGTTTTTATGTGCCATGGCGAAGAGGCCACTGGTTTCACTACTGGGCAATTTTGAGGGTTGTGTGTTGCATAAGAAATTTTTGTGTGTTGGGACAAGCGTGCATTTTTTGAGACTCTTAATTATGTATAATTCTTACATATATAAAAAAAATCCTTATATTTTTAGCATTAGATACACGTTTTGAGACAATATTTTACGAAACTTTTAAGATTTTTTAAAGCTTTTTCATATCCAAAGGGTTGTACAAAATTAGGAGTCTCAAAAACACATGTACGCACTAGCACAAGCCTCAAAATTATCTAATAGTAAAACTCGTGTCGTTTTCATTACGGCACACAAAAACCTCCACCGCGGCACATATTGTTTTTCATATATTCGTATGTAATCCTTACATAGTAGTTAGTTTCTGATATAAAGCTTACATGCTTTAATCATTTTTGCTTCTAAATTGTTATTTAAGTGTTCTAAATATTCCTCCTTGACCTTGTGAAAAGACAGTCACGAAATAAATTGTTCACTAACTTCGTGAAGATTACCCAAAATCAAGAAAATCATCTTGTATGTTTAAGTTCTAACGCCTCCATGAGGTGCTAACATAACCATGATCCGCACACTCATAAAATGTCCACAGTTTACATTTTTCCCGCGGCCAATCTGAAAGGAAGCATCTTCTCTTTTTCAATGTGGAGTGCAGAGTGTTTGAAGGTTAATAAATACGTAAATGTTAGAAAGGCACAGGGTAATTATTGTATGAAGTAATTAGATTTAAGATTTAGTGATGCTGGTTTTGTTGATGTCAACAACCCCATGTTCCAATAAAAGTTAAAAATAAATATAATTCAAAAGTTGTATAAATTACCTTCTTTCTTTTTCTTTTATTTCAATAAACACATTATTATTATTTTAAAAATTACTTAAAATTAAGAGAAAATAAATTAGTATTAAAAGTGTTATTTTTATTATTATAAATTTTAGATGTGTTATTTTTGTAATTTTCTTCCTTTTTTTTTATGTTTATAAAAAGGTGAAGGACTTTATTCAAATAGAATTGAAGAAACACATTTAATAGTTAAAAGTTTCATTTTTTTAAAAAAAAAATATTTCAAAATGGTTGATGGAGCATATTTATTCTCTAATCAAAACTTAACAAATCAATAGTAACTAATGTTAATAACTTTTTACCAGTTAGTATTGATAGAGCATTAAACTTTGGCCTAAATATAATTTACCCTAGATGTGTGTCAAATGAAGTAAACTTCATTTAATTTCTGCATTTAGGTCCAAAGTTGGAGTCTATTTAATAACAATTTTTCAGGTAGGAAGTTCTAGTATATTAATTTTTCAAAAGTCCAATTTTATAGAAATTAACTTTTTCAAAAATAAAAATAAAATTTAATTAGAATGAATAAAAAATATTGATAAATAAACAAATTTCTCTTCTTTCTCCGCTCTTCACTTTAGGTTCGGTACTTTTTTAATACTTATGTATTAACAAAAGTACTCCAAGTTGTTCTTGTTATTAAAATGTTTCAGTTTAATACTCATAGTATGAAAATGTTTCAATTTAATACCAATTTACTTTTTAGTACAATTATTCTGGATAATAAATACTAAATCATAACTATTTTAAAAATATGGACTCTAAATTAAAACTGTTTTAAAATATGATCAATTTAAAATACTTATATAGTGTAAAATCAATATTAAAAAGGTACCAACCTCCTTCACTTCTCTCTCTCCCCATCCTTCCACACTGTGCCTCCTCCAATGAACCAATTTCGCTTACTAGACTAGTTAACACCGTCACACTTGCTCTAAAACCATGCCGTTGTTTAGAATTAGTCGGAAACCACTCCAACGTCATACTCAAAGCATCTTTAGTAAACCATCTTTTGTTATTAGATTGAGTATTTGAAATTATTTTTGAATTTACAACCAGAATTTTAAATAACAAATACATAATCGCTTTTATCCCTTGTCATTTTTCACTCTTCAACACCTGAGTATAACCACCCAGCAGCCAAATCCCATTCCACACTATTAAATGTTAATATTTAAATTACCGTAACGCCTCAGCCTTACTCGAATCTATCAGCCCCATTTCAACCCAAACCCCAAATTCAAACCTAAGACTAAAATCTCAATAGATTATTTGTTTAAAGGCTCCGTGATTTAGCAAAAATTTCCATGTTTTTATCTTTTGATTACAAGTGTTCCTCACATGCCATTATATTTCAAAAATGCCTTTAAAATTTGCATTCTTGCTAATAACATGATCAATTTAATGCCAGTCAATTTGGAGGGTATGGTAACGAAATACCTATTTGAAACAAAATTAAGTACTGTCAATAGTAACTTGACACAAAAATATATATATGATAGTAAGTTAAAACTAAAACAATAATTTTAGTACCAAATTATATACTAGTCCTGAAACGAAAAATAGATCCTCTTAAATTTGGCAGGAAAAAAATGCCTTGGATGGGTCCTCAGCCAGTATCATCGTTGTCCTTTTATTGTTCCACTGAGCTCAAGTAGCAGCTATCTTTAAGTATCTCATCACTCCTCAGCCTGGAACATTTATCCTTTTGCACCAAGAAATGACTGACGATGGAAAAACATAACAAATATATATCAATGACAAACCTGTCACTGGTTACTAAAATAGCCTCAAAGTTCAGGATAATCCAAATTCTTTTTTGGTACCAAAAAGAGGTTCAGTTTTTAGAGATCTGTAGAGATCGCCGGGGGCACCTAATTCAGTCAAATCAAGCTCGTCCAAACCATGCTTGACTCGTCCAAATTAAGTATCCCAGGCAACTTTTGGTGAGAATTGAACACAGGACCTTGCCTATGACAAAATAATCTAATTTAAAGAGGGAGAAAATAGTAAAATTTCAACGAAATATCCACTTGGATTCTCTCATACATATTCTTGGAAGGACCGAGTTCTCTAGAATACTCAAAAGAAACATGGATGCAATAAGAAAAGAGATCATATATCAAGTCATCAAGTTCTTTGTATATCAAAAGCAACCTGCCCAACATCTCTCCTCTTTTATTTATGATCTATGACCAAAAATAACATATCAAATAAAGTTAGCTATTGCGATAAAAGCTAACAATACTTTTATGCACATTGCAACCCTTTACTTGAAATTTAGTAGTGGTAAACCAACTTTCTGAAAAAAACTTAAGCTAATAATATTTTTACGAATGTGATCGAGATTTTAATAAGTTAAACCCTTTACTTGTACAAGTTGTCAAACAAATTAAAAACTCTAGAGTTTGGACCGTTTTCACAAATGGATGGAGATTATAAATGGTTTGAGTTTGAGAAGAGTGAATGCACCTTGATTTTAGCCGGTGTACTTGGCTTGGCTGAAATTGTTCCTCTAAAGCCAAAGCCAAATTTTGGTTTCTTTTCTGTAGGCTTCAATATTTGGAAAGAACACATTAAAGACTCATCTACACTCATCATGGCTCCAGCATTATCAAACTCTCCACAATAATTAGGCGCTGAAAATATGGTAACAAGTTGCCTATTGGCAAAGAACTCATAACCATCTTCCACAACCTGAAAATTATGATATCACCCACTTGTTAATTAAGGTCCCATACATTGTCCGAACTTTGTAAAATTTCACACTAGGGTGGGTGACCGCACAAATATACTAGCTTTTGAAACTGGTACACTAATGTCCACTCTCTATTTTTTAGAGCAGTTTAGTCCACTTATTAATTTTAAAAAAGTGACAACACAAAAACAAAACAATGTATTTAGCTCCTTTAGCTATTTTTTTTCAAAATTACTCATTTTTTTACCTGCATTTGACAATTAAATTTTTAATATGAATAATTGCTTAAATAGCTTTTACGCAGAAAAACATAAAATTGTTACTTTCTCAAAGCTAGTGAACTATACTGCTCGTATAAATAGTTATTGGAAAGTATTCCAACTGCAATAGCTAATGGACTGCTGCAGCATTTGACCTTTAACATTAATAGACATTCCAAACCTGATGCGCTCGACAAATCAATTCAAGATCATGCTTCCTTAAGAATTCTGTTACCCTGTCAGCACCAAATGTGAATGAAACACCACGATCATTTGGTCCCCAACCTTTTATTTCTTTACTAGGATCAGACCAAAGGAGATCACATAGTAAACCACTTTCTGGAACATCACAAGGTCGCTTAATATTTCTTATTTGATTCAAATTGTTCAATTCTGGAGAAAGTCCACCGTGCATGCAGAGTATCTTCTCATCAATAATAGCTGCCACAGGAAGACAATTGAAACAATCTGCAAATGTTTTCCAGAGTCTAACATTGAATCTTCTCTTACACTCATCATAAAACCCATATATGCGATTTACGGAAGCACATTCATGATTGCCCCTTAAGAGGAAGAAGTTTTCAGGATATTTTATTTTGTATGCAAGGAGAAGGCATATTGTTTCAAGGCTTTGTTTTCCACGATCTACGTAGTCCCCCAAGAACAGATAGTTGGAACGAGGAGGTAGTCCACCGTACTCAAAAAGCCGAAGAAGATCAGTATACTGACCATGAACATCACCTGTATCACATAATGAGTATCCTAATAGTACATCATGATTTGTACCATACAACAAAAGATAATACTGCAAAGTGTGATGTTAAAAATAAAGGAAACTAAGAGGCAGAACTAGGGATGTCAATTGATCGAATTCGATCTAAACTGTTGATGATCCGACCTGTTGTTTAAAAAATCCAGCCCGATCTAATCTATTTAGATCCGTAATCATATAGATCGAATCTGTTATTGAACAATGGAACATATGAATATTCACAATCTGATCCAAACTGCTCCATTTTTTTCTAATACATTATATACTTTAAATTGATAAATAAAAATAAAAGTAAGAGAAAATTATAGATTTGTAAAAAAAAAAATTATTACTTATTTATAATTAATAAATTTCAACTTTTAATGAACTTTTTTATTAATATTATAATCTATAAATAAATAAAATTGTAATAAAAAATGAACATCATTAACTTGATCTTATATAAAATTATAAAAGAATAATATTATAAAATCTTCTATATAAATAATTGTGAAAATTTGGGAAGTATTTTTAGAGTGTGTGACTTCTTTATTTTTAAAATTATAATCGATATGTCTCAATTTGATTTGATCAAATCCGATCCGAAAATAATTCGTTTTGATCCGATCCGAAATGAATCATATGGAGCAGATATATGTGAAGCTCCAATCTATTAGATCTTTTTGTCATCCCTAGACAGAACACAATAACTGAATTGGAATGCAACTGTAAAAGGACTGGTTACAACTTAAATAAGAAAACATGAAAGAGACTTGGCTAAGAAAGAGGATTCCACTAAACTCTAAGCTACTCCACTCTCAGAGTGCTTCAAAAGAAATGACATTCATTATCCCATTTCAACAGCATTCTTAAGAATAGCCCCAACCAGAGGCGGATGTATATAGGAGTTAGAAGGGGTATCAAAGAAAATTTTAAGAGTAATATTTATGAAGTATCTATAAATTACATGAATAAAATATAAATGTACCCTTGGATTTTAAATTTTAACCTATTAATACTTAAGAACTTACTACAAACTCAATAAATTGAACATATTTGCACTAAAAATGATATATATATATATAAAACATCTTTTTTCCATTTAAAAATAAGTAGTAATTGAGAAGTAAAATTATTTTTTTACTGTTTATATGGTCTCTTTTAAATTCAAATTCTAGATTCGCCATTGCCCTCAACTCTTTAGCATAGGTGATAAATAAGAGTGCTTCACAAGCAATAATCATGGTTTGATCCTTGATAGAGGCAAATTTGTCCAGCTTCCTTCAGTCAAGTGGTATGAGCATGCGCTTAAAAATCGCTTACCAAATACCCAAGGGTTAAATTAGGCTTGACATTGAAAAAGATACAAAGATAATAATTCCTAAGGAACAGAACAACCAAACAATTACGCCGATAAACTTTTATAAGACGTGTATTGTGCGCAGAAGATGGTTCGTCTGCTACATACGCAAATTATGTTAGTCGATGATGTATATGCAGAGGATTATTAGGATTTTGGTATTTGAGTTAAGATTGTGGCAACTTAAATTCCATAGCATATAACTCATAGAAGTAGAGTTAGCATGCAATTCTAGTAAAAAACCAACTTAACAACTAATTGTAATTATGAACTTCATCATATCAAAACTTCATTATGAACAGCAATACAAAGTTGTGGTCAGAACATATTCACGTTTATCACTATGAAACTTTTTAATTTTTTTCTGCTCAATTATAAAAAATAGAGAAGGATAAGTGCTTAATTGGTATCTTATTACATGAGAAACCTCATAGTAATAATTGAAAAGGGTTGCCTCAAGAAAAGAAATAATATGAATCCATATATACCCAGAACAGAACAGAACATATCAAACAAAAAATTGATCAATAACCAAATCAAAAATCATGATGTAAGCTAGAATAAAATAAAAAGAGATTACTGGGTTGACTTGAATGTACCGCAAATTTTGATGGGTGCTTCAAGCTCTAAAAGGACGGGTTGCCTCAAGAAAATATCCCTTGAAACCATACAAAGCTTCCAAATTTCTGCTTCGGAAAGCTGTACTTGTTTCCCTGAATAACCTTTAACTTCAAGAAGCCTCTTAATTATAGAGTCAAGAGCAACAGTTTCCATGTCTGAGCTCTTGTCTCATTCAACCTTCAAATTAAAACTCTCAAGACCCAACAAGCGGCGCACAAAGCATAAGATAAGAAAGGCAAAGGAGAATAAAAATTGAAACTTCGGAATTGTGGGTATACAAAAATTCTCATCCTTAAAGAACAAAAACACATGAAGAGAGAGAAAAAGAGAGAGCTTTAAATCAGATGGGAATTTGGGTATTATGCTTCAGAAACAAAGGTTGTCCGCCAAATTGTAAAGCAAAGAATATATTCCGTTAAAGAGAAATCAAACTGAAACTCAAAACAAATACTTAAAAAGTGGATTTTCCACCGAGTTATATTGCTTACCGCCTTACCCCATAAAACCTAAAAATATTTGCTTTTACTCAATTTAAATGGTTGAAGTATTGTAGCACTTCTATTTTAACTAATGTAGATGAAGACACAAAATAATTAACAAGTCAAGTAAAAGGATCAAACTTGACCCAAAAGAAAAAAAATTAAAGGATCAAAGAATTTTATTTCCCCAGCTCAGTGCCCGTACGGGTGTCCAAAGTTAAGTCGGTCCCATTTTTTTTATTTTTATTTTTATTTTTATTTTGCTAAGAAGGTTCAATTTTTAATTAAAACCAGAACTAGCACAATTGGTTCTTAAAAAATGCAAACTTAACTAAACCAAACCAAAAAAAGAATAAGATTATTTTGGATTGAATCGATAGATTCTTGGATTGTGTCCTTGCATTAAAAGAAATACAAACTTTAAGTTGCATATATATATATATATATAATTGCTATTATTTAACTTATAGAGTTCTAAATTTTTTATATAAAAAAAACATAGAATTTGAAACAGCATGTACAAACTTGAATATTTTTGTCTATATCATAGATACAACTACAAGGAAAAAAATTTAGGATTGTACATGACTAAGATTACATGTTAGGATATTGAAATTTTAGAATGAAAAAATAATAAAAATTAGTTAATGAAAAAATTAATATAATAAAAAATATATATGAGTTGTTTTAATTTTGATTGATTTTTGGCACCTCAAAACTGAACCAATCCTTAGTTACTCAAAAGCTGAAATTAAATGAAATCATTAATATTTTAAAACCAACAAAATTAAATTTGATTGATTTAGTTTAATTTGGATAGTTTTTACGACCAAGTATTATTGTGAAATATCTAAGTATGTAAAGTTAAAGATTCAAACTTTAAGCTATATAAATTGTATCATATTATCAAAACAAAAAAATTATTTCCCCACCTAGCATAGGGAGTAGGGACTGAGCCACACCTATCTTAACAGGAGCACGTGCCCCTCTCAACTTTTCGATATTTTTTTTTTTGTATTATGTTTACAATGTGCTTCTTATTTTACAAAAATATATAACAATGCTTTCTCGGATTCTCAAATTTATTATTTTAATATTTTTTTCATTATTTTTTTATATTACATATTCATTAAATATTTTTCGTATATTTTTTTCTTATATCCAGATATTATGAATTTTTTACTTATAATAGAGTAGTAAATATTTAACATGTTCTAGTAAATTTTATTAGTTCAATTTTTCTATCCCAAGTATCATTTCTTAAAAAAAAAAAAAAAAAAATCATATTTTTATCTATATTATCTTTTCTTTAAAATAAAAAATCATACTTTTTTTTATCTTCGTTCAATTGAGCTATCTTTTGTTGTATTACACATAATTATATAACTATTTATTGTTATTTATAACATAATAAAGACTCAAAATAAAGGAATATTGAAACCCAAATAATATGGACAGAAGTCGAAAAACTTTAAATAAATAAATTACAATATTATCATTTAATAAACTAGACAAAATTTTACGAAAGTTGTACAAAATTTTTTATCATATTCTATAAGTCATACAAACAAATCATTAAAAATTTTATAAATTACATAAAAATGGCAGAAATCATAGAAAGTTAAACAAAAAATCAAGAGATAATAGAAATACAGACATAAGATATTTCAAAATGTTTTTCCTAAGAAATGAGTTTTAGGAAAAAATTTGAAAAAATTCAAAAATTAAAGTTAAACCTTAAAGAAAGCGATGAATTTAAATAATCATCTTTTTCTAAAATAAGAAAAATGTTTCTAAGAAAAGATATAATTTATTATGGTATAAGTAATAAAGAAATAAGTATAACCATAACAAATGCAAATGGAAGATTTAACATACCATTGATTGATAAAAAATAATTATTGATAAATTTCAAAAAATTTAAAACAAATAAAGAAAAAATAGGATACATCTACCTTAAAGAAATACAAATTCTAATTAAAGCACACTTTAGAGAAGTGATTGATACACCCATAAAACTGACATTATTAGATAACAGAATAATAAACATAAGAGATACTTTGTTAGGAATGGTTCATGAAAATTTAGGATATTAAAAATTAATATTCACAATACACCCTAAATTTGTTGTTAGCATTAAGGACCAAAATCTAAATCAAGTATTAAGCTTAGCATATGAATTTGAAAGAGAAAATTTAATGAAAGAATGAAATCATCAATTTTTAATACATTATATAATAGGATATTCATTAACTAATAGTCATAATAGTTCAATATACGAATATAATGAGTTTGTAGAAATAGAAAAAAAAAATTCAAAAAATAGGAAAAGTAATAAAACTAGAGGTAATGACAGATTTTGAAATACCATAAGAATGAATATTAGATATTAAAGAAAAATTCCTGGTAGAAGAAGTAGCATTTATAGAATAAAATTTATTGAAGATAATGCAAATGTCAGTAAACTTGAATGGAAAAAACAAGAAGAGATAAAAGAATTAAAACAGAAGATTAAAGAATTAAAACAGGAGGTTAAAAAAATAAAAATTTTGTTGATACATGAAATAATAAGAGATTAGAGAATGTTAAAATCAAAATTATAAGAAATAAAGTTAGAAGGAAATGGAAGTATAAAAATCATAATGAAAGCTTTAATTCTTTTAGCTGAATAAGAAAATGCAACATGTGAATCAAATACCAAATATTTACACAGTGTAAATGATATGCAAAAAGAAGTTCTTGAAGAAATAAGAGAACATAATCATACTAAAAAATAATTAGATATACATAATGAAATAATATGATTAAGACAAGATGTTAATAATATACCAAAAATTACTAAATTAAAATTTGATCCTTTGAAAGAATTAAAAGAAGAACCTCCTAGGAGATCTGACGCATTGATACCTAAAAATGATAAAAGAAAAGATGAAAATATATCCAAAGAAAAATAAAAATATATAATCCCAATATAATGGAATATAGAAGAGAATTAGAAGAACAATTCATGAACCCTGAAAATAAGGATATCAAAAAATTAATTAGCCTTTTAACTTTAACAGATAAAGAATTAAAAAAATATTATGAAGAAAAAATTTGTACCATTAAAGAAGAGGATGATATGACCATAATTAATGAAAATGAATTTAAAAAAGAAAATATAAATCCAAAAATACATATGGAATCAATATTAGCAGTTCCAAGAAGATTAAATCCACCAAACCTAGACAGAAGAGAAATATCTGACCCATATAGGAAAGAAAGATATAGACAAAGACAAGAAGAAATTGAACATTTAAATAGAATAAGACATCCACCTAAAATGGAAGAAAGTTTACATTGGAGAACTAGTAGTAATATCCCACCAAAATTTAGACCACATGAAAGTTATAAATCTGATATTTTAGATCTAGATTGTATAAGAGATAGAATAAAAGTCTTAGATGAATGAGTTAGTGGAATGAGTATAATCATACAAACTTTTACAACCACACAAACAAACCCTTCCACTTGTAGAGTATTAGTAGCTCGTAAAATGACAAGAAATGTAAAAGTCTGGTTTACAAATCTAATGAAAAGATAATATTTATTGATGATAGAAAATGCATCTACAGGTAGAGAATACTTAGAAACTATAGTAAATGAAATATAAGAATTTATTGAAGAAGATAAAGGTAGACGTATCACAGAATCTAGTGAGAATGAAATAAATGAAGCCAAATGGTATTTAGCTAATATGAAAATATGTAATATGTGCTATATAGATTCATTTATCTGTGAATACGAAATGTACTATCACAAACTACTACCCTCTATGCAAGAAACTTATAATGAAATATTTTTTCAAAAATTACCTAGAACATTACATAAAACAATGACAAAATGATGGAATAATAATAGAGAAAATAAACCTGATACATTAGAATGAAGAATTAGAAGCCTTAAAAGTTAGATAATTCTAAAATGTCAAGAAAAGAAAGAATATAAACAAGTCAAAGGTAATGATAAAATTTGTTGTGATATTAAAGATTTTAGAATGTCAATAAAATATGGATGTAATATAAAACCTTATAATAAATATAAGAAACATAAAAAATATAAAAATTCAAAAGATATAAATTTAAAAAATAAAATTTTCAAAAATACAAAAGAAGGTATAACAGAGAACCTTATAAACAAAGATATTTTAGAAGAAGAAAATTTAATATACCAAAAAATAAAAATTATTGTCCACTTGGAAAGAAAAAATGTAGATGTTGGATATGTAATGAGGAAGGTCATTATGCAAACAAATGTCCTAATAGACTTCAACATAAAAAAGAATTTAAAAGGGAATTTTCACAAAAGACAAAAATTTTAGAAGAATATTTTAGAATGGAATTAGAAACTATAGAAGAATCAGATATGTATGATACGTGTAGTATTTATCTATTAGAAGAAACTAAAAAAGAAATAACAGATTCAGAAAAATCTGAATTTAATTCCGAATTTGATTCTGAATAATGGATGAGTTATTAAGTATAACAAATCCAAACAGCACTTATATAAAAATAGAATTAAAATTTAAAGGATATAATAATTATCATTTACATGCATATATTGACATAGATGTAAGTATGTGTATGGCTAGTAAATATGTATTTTCAAAAGAACTTTGGAAGCAATCACAAAAAGAACTAATAGTCAGGATAGCAAATAATACTACAATAAATCTTAATAAAATTTTAAAAGATATAGATATATTAATAAGAGGAGAAATATTTCATATACCTACAATATATCAATAGAAAATTAGAGTTGGCATGTTATTAGGAAATAACTTTTTAAATCTGTATCAACCTTTTACTCAATACTTAGACAGAATAAGTTTAAAAACTCTAGAAGGTGAAACTATATATATATCAAAGATAAGAAAAGCTTTAACTGTTTCATCACCCACTTTAATATCCCAACATAAAAAAAAAAAAAGAAAACGTGGTGAGAATATAGAGCAGCAAAAATCATATTTAGAAAATATTTTTTTAGATATAGAGGTTAAGTAAAACCCTTTTCTAAATAAAATTCAAGAAGATAAAGCCTTACAAGAGAAGAACATTGTTAAAAAAAGTATATTCAGAAAATCCTTTATATCTAAATATTACTTCAGGATCATTTCAAGGACTTGAGTTAAATCATCACAGTAATGAAAAATGAAAAAGAATATTTAGCTGTAAAAAAGTTGATGACAAAGATAAATATCTTTGTAAGTTTACTTCAGGATCATTTCAAGGACCTAAGTTAAATTATCACAGTAATAAAAAAGAATATTTAGTTGTAAAAAATGCTATTAAAAATTTGCAATATATGTTATAAGTTCAAGGTTTATGGTTAGAACTGATAATAAAAAATTTGGACATTTTTTAAGAACTAATATTGCAGAAGACTATAAGCAAGGAAGACTCATCAGATGACAACAATGGTTCAACTATTATAAGTTTGATGTAAAACACTTGCCAGGAACAAAAAATAGTTTAGCAAATACTTTAATTAGAAAATTAGTACCATTAACTATTTTTATGATTGCAGGAATGGATCCTCTTGAAATAAAGATAAAGATCAAAGAAAAGGAAATCCAGATTCGAGAAAATAAATCACAATTATCAGAGATCAATTAGAGGTATTACATCTCAAAGATCTTTAATTCTTAAAAATAATTCAAAAGGAAAAGAAGTTGAAACTTCTATAGAAATTAAAAAGGAATGAATAAAAATTCCAAAAATAGTATTAGAAAAAATTGGCTGTAACAACCCAAAACTTAGTAAAAATTCAGAAAAGAAAAAAGAAAAAATCATCTGGGCAAATGAAGCTGAAATGGAAGATTCTAAAAAGGTTTATATAGTCTATAATGGACCAAACCTTGAAATTTATAAGAATTGGGTAGAGGCCAGCAGAGCAATAGTAGGAATTAGTGGAGTAACTCATAGAGCTTTTACCAACAGAATAGAAGTTGAAGGAAGTTATGCCAATTATAAGACACCAAAGCTTATAAATTCAGAAGAGGTTGTAAAGAATTATTCTACAGCATTGCAACAACAACCAGCTTCAACCAGTAGGTTAAAAACCTTAAGAAAAGTGGTTAGACCACCAATTTTATTCAAAGAGACATCTCCCAGACAAATTTCAAAATTTTAAGAAGAAAAAGATCAATATAGAAATCTCAGCAAAATCCAATGGTTAGGTCTATGCAATTTGGCTAGAAAGTCTACCCAAGAAGACATGAAATTCTACACTACAGAAAAAGATTATCAAGTTGGAAGCAAATTTAACATCCTCGAAAGAGCAGATCTTATTTTCGTATACAGAGCATACCATACAGGATTAATCGAGAACATTTATCTAGGAATTAATTTAAGTGAATTAAATTATTTTCCTGAAAACTTTAAAAAAGCCATAAAAAATTTTAGAAAGAAAATTAAGAAAGGTGATAAGCCTGTTTATCTTAAATTTTTTAGTTCTTTAATGGATTGGAATAATGATGGTTGTATCAGCCCTTATCATTTTATTAAAATAGGTATTGCCAATAATAATAGAGAAGTACATAAGCCAAAGACATTGCCAAAAAAGGAATTTAATATAGAAGAACTATGTATGTCTAAAGGTTAAATGTTAGGCCAAATTTATTACGAAATTAGGAAGATTTACAATTTTATTGAAATCAGAGTAAATTATTCCACCAATAAGGTAATCATCATTTCTCATAGTAATATGGCTGTCACTGAAGAAGACGGTGAGAAGATCAGCAGATTTGAAGCTAATTTCAACTTCAACAAATTAGAAGCTAGTCAAGAAATAAGAAATAAGAAATTTTTTTTGTTTCTATGCCAGGAAGGTTACCATAGATTATAAATGTATTTACTGCATAAGAGATAGAGAAAACGAAGAAACATCATCATCTACATCATCAAAGCTGTCGGTAGAAAAAGACGAAGAATAGTAAAAAAGGCCCATCGGCAAGAAAGCAACAAACATGAATAAAAATGTAGGATCCACGTCAACTGACAGCACAAGCCAAGAAACAGTTAAAGTAGGTACAGTAAAAGTAGTAAAATTATTGTAAAAGAGATTCTTTCTTCTATAAAAGGAACTCTTATTTTCACTTCAACGACACTTCAATTACACTCTCTATACGATATATCTCTCTTAGGAAACACTTTGAAGAATTCAATTTTTCTTTGCATATGTATTATCTAGAAATTATGTATTTTTAAGTAATGAGCAGCTAAGCACCATTTTATGATTTTTCGTTAGTTTTAGGTTGTAATAGTTATCATATCATGAATAAAATGGACTAAAGTCACTATTTTCTCAATTTTTCTGTAAGTTAAATTTTGTATACCAAAAATATATACGGATGCAAGGGCTTCTCTGTAACAAGGTAAGTTTTGAAGATTGAAGCAAGTTGAGTCATATTAGGTATATCAAAAAAAGACAAATAGAAGAAGGGAAGACCGTGGTAGACCCATCAAATTTAGGTATGATAATTATAATCTTATGCTAATTTAGAATCTTGAATGTTTAATATTTGTTTACAGCTTATTTATAAAAAGAAAATCATGATCAATATGAAATTATTTGAAAGAAAATTTATGAAAAATATAGAACAAAACTTTGATGATAAATGTTATGAAACATGTTTAGAAAATTTCAAAAGATTTGATACTATTTTAGATTTTTATATTGATTATATTTATAGTATTTTATATTTAATAGATCACCCTGTAGGAATAATTTTAAGAAATTATTTTATGCAATTTTTTGTTCGAGTAAATGACATAGAATTTGATAACTTAATCTTTAGATTTTATTTATTTAAAGAAGATATAGGAAGTCAAAAGTGAACAAAAAATAATGAGAGACAATATTCAAAAATTTATAACAATATTAGAATTAATGGATTTAACAAACCAAAGAGAAGCCCAATATTTTGAAGAACAACTTTTATCAGCAAGATTTGAACAATGTAATTTACACAATGAATATCATGATCAGAATTGTAATTGTTTAGAATATAGATATAAAATAAATTTATTTCTCAAAATAATACAATTTTTAGAAACACTTAATTGAAAATATAAGTTTAAAGGAAAAGTTTAAATTTGAACATTGGGAGCACAAAATTGGTATTAGGGCCATAAACTTGGATAAAATGACTAAAATAAGAATAAAAAAAATTCAAAAATATTTTTAAAAAATTAAAAGAACATTTCGAAAAAATCATTCTGTAAATCTTACAAAATTTTTAGAAAAATTTGTAGAGCTTACTGACTTTTAAAACAAACACAATTAAAAGAAAGAATATTTTGATAAAGCTAGCATGAACACAAAAATTAAAACTCACCGTTCCAAAAACCTGCTATTTTTGTCCGACAAATTTCATCAAAACCATGCTATTTAAGTTTTTCTTACTCGTTTATAGCTATTCATATCATGCATTATTGCTTATATCTTCTTTTTTACGTACTTGATTGTTATATGTGCTTATTATAGTTTATGATGTTTAATTTATTTAATTTGCTTTCTCCAACTTGAATGAATATTGAGTTATATCATTCAGTTTTATTTACAACTTAATTTATGTAATTTTGAATTTTTATTTATTCATTTTTTTTAATCAAATTTTTTAGATTTTATTTAAATTGGATAAAAAATACACATAATATTAGTGGTTTAATATCAAAAAACATTAAAATTTATTAAATTTTTGCATCTACCACAAAATTTTCCACAATATTTTGTAATAGCTCGATTCAAAAAATCATTAATTTTTATTATTGTCATTCACATAGGAACAAATTCGTCCACTATTGGTATTGAGTTTATGCCTCTCAAAACACAATTTCTGGCTACACCCCTGTTAATAGCTATAAACCCTTTATAACACCTTCAAACAAGCATATATATGTACTTTAAATTTCTAAGGAAATGTTTTGATGTTCTCTCTAGGCTTGATTGTTACCCCATTCCCATTTCCCTTTCGCTAGCCAGATATCTCAATGTGATCCACTGGTCCTCAAGACCACCTTAACGTCCAAAATGGATGAAAACACTTGAAAGGATCTTAATGCATTCTTATTGGAATCTTTATGAACTTCTAGCAATCTTCCTTCTGTAAAGCAAAAATCAAGAAAATAATGCCACATGTTGCTTCTGCCTGCACCTTCCCGACATCCAAGTGATTCTCTCTCTAAGTAATTTGAAAAAACATGCAAGGAATGTAGGATTTATGTACTAAAAAAATGACATCGTCACGTAAATTGATATAATTTCTTAACCACAAGAATGGAGTCCGAATTACACAGTAAACAAAAGCTGGCAAAAGAGTACTCAGACCTTGGTGATGAAATTTGTCATTTTAATTGGGTTGATTACAAAAGCTCCAAGAGACATATGCACTCGATGTGAGGTGTGTGCGGGAACATGTCCACGGGCTGTAGACTCTTCAACTTGTAACAGCCTTTGATATTTTGCTCTTTCTACAAAAAAATCTCTTGATCACTCTAATGACTTAAAATCAAAGAGATGAAAGCTAGCAAGCAACTAATACATACCACACCATGACACAGGTAACCAAGGTCACGAGCACATGTGGCAGGATTACATGATACGTAAACAATACGTTGTGCCTTGAGCTTTAGAAGAAACCTAATTAACTTCATGTTCATTCCTGGTCGGTTTGGATCTGCATGGTTGTGCCACATTAAGAATAACACAATATAACATAATCATCCAAAGAGGAACGTAACAGAAAATAAGAATATATGAATAGCATTCTAAAAAAACCAGTTGGCTGCATATGCCCTTTTCTGTTCAGATTGTAGAATACAGTGTGCAACTAATGAAATTTGGTTATCTAGAAGTGAAAGAAAAAAGGAAAAGAAACTCAGCCTCCCCTAGTTAGAAATCTTATCCCATGCTTAGAATCTATTTTTTTCAAGACAGGAAAAAATAATAAATTATTGCATTCCAGATTCATGAAAAACAACAAGAAATTTGCGGGAAAACAAATTTAAGTTAGATGAAATGTGCGATTTTAACAGCAGTTAACCTGAAATGACAACATCGGGTTTAGGAAAATTCTTCCCAAAACTTGCATCAATTTTAGTAAGATCTCCTTGGACAAATGTGGCATTATGGATTCCATTTAGCTTAGAGTTCAGGCAAGCATCTGAGATGGCTTGAGGAACCACTTCATATCCATAAATATGTTTGGCCCTAACAAGACAACAGACAAGGTGTCAAATTGGGAATCAATAACAGATATACAAAGGAATTTGGAATCTTACCCTCTTGCAAGTGTCAGACCAATGGTACCAGTTCCACAAAACAAATCAAGAACAATCTCTAAGCCATCTCCTCTGAGACCAGCATACTCTTCTATAAGTTTATATAAAACGTCGGCCTAAACATCAAGATTTATTGACTGAACATCTAAGGTAGATCCATTGACAAAAACTCCTATAGTAAACTAGTAATTGAGGAAATGTGAGATAAAAAGTGAGCATTGGCTTGTTTCTGTCATGAGTGTACCTGATGGGTATTTGTCTGGAAGAAGGAATTGGCCGATATTTGAAATGTAAGCCCTCTTAAGATCTCAGTAATGTTGGATTTCCCATATAGAGTGTATTCCTCTTCCCCTAGAGATGTGTTACCAATAGAAGTATTTACATTATTAACCATGCTTACCTGCCAACCATGACTAGAAAATTAATAAATAACTTGTAAAACAAGTATCGTACAGAAAAGTACCCTATGTATTCTATTTTTGAAGATAAATAAAAGATATAAACAAACCACTTCAGGGATAACTGAAATTCTCTCAACCAAAGGCTTCAGCAGCTCTGGCTTGTAAGATGAGGTCACAAAATTAACCATAAGCTCAGGTAGACCTGTCTGTACATTCCTGAAAAGAAAAAAAATTACAACCATTAAGATTAAATGCAATACAAAGTTTTCTACGATAAAGTTGATATCTACCATTTTGTGAAATACAAGACACATGGCCATTATACAAGAGTTACCAAAAGGACAATGAGTTGACCTCTGTACTGATACATGAATGATTTATAAATTAGCCATACGCTTGATATTTAGTATGCTCAAAGCTATGATATGTATTATTGTTTAATTGTACTCCACTGTTCATTTAAAACAAATATGCAAATAGATCAGTGCAGTATCCAGAAAAATATATTCTTTGAGCATAAACAAAAATTTTATTTCTTCATCTGCAATTTTTTCTCAAGGAAAAAAGGCCTTGAGATAAATAGTCAAGTAAATACTGAAATCTCAAGTGGTACAATTAGATTACAAAAATGGATGTGACAGAACAAATAGTTGAAGTGTTGTACAAAAATCAAGAGCCATTCTATCCACACGTTGCCATAATATTTTGGCATGAAGAGCTCTAGTGGTCCATTGTTCTTCAAAAGGAGCATTTTATTTTATTATTTTTGCAGTGGTGCACTCTAAGTCACTAAACTGCTACTTTTGAAGAACAAATTGACATCTAGGGGCCTTTTTCTTAATATTTTTCTCATCCGCTTTTGTTTTATGCTTCTCTTTTATTAATTTTTATTTGAGAATTTCCAACCTTCTTTTTAGTTTGTTCATAAAAGAAAGTTTCTCTATGCAATGAATTATAAAAGAGATTTCCAAAGTTGCAAACACAAGTGTATTTGCATATATATGAGAGCTTCAGAGTACGTCTCGATGAGATCTGCAGCAACTTACTATACAAGAGAAAAATAAATTGTATAATCCCACTGGAGATGATATCGTGATAATAAGCCATAGTACTTACCTTCCAGTTCTCAGCATTAAATGCTTGAGAAATCCTGCATGAGAGTGAACATCATAAGGAGAGAGGCATAGTTCTTCATCTCTCCAACAATCTTGGATAGATGCAAGAACCTATTATCAGAAATGAAAGTTAAGGATAAAGGATACAAGATTTGCACTTCCAATAATCAAATATAAAAGGATGCCTATGCATATTGAGTGAAGCCTAATAAGAGTCATAGCACGTAATACCGATACGACCATGTAAATCCTGACGGAAACTATAAGAGCTGATCCTTGAATTCTTGGGACATGCAAAGGATACTTTGTCATAGAAGTAATTTCCTAGGCTAGCATGAATCAACTAGGCAGATATTTTCAGTATTGGCTAATACAAATCAAACAGGGAATACCTCATTGGCTGGCTCACTTTGCAATAAGCACTTGTCAACATTGAGAACCTTATCAAAAAAACCAGGAGCGTGCAGTCCCAAGGCATGCCTTTCACATCCATCACTCATCTCTGATAATGACTCTTTAGGAAACCATTTTTGAGTTCCAAATGAGAACTCCATCTGCAAAATAAAAAACTATCAGATAAGAATCGCTTCATTTCTCTTACTAATACAGCAATAAACTAACCTTATTTCTATAATGAAACTGGTTGTCACAGGGAACAATAGGCCTCATGATTCCTAGAAATTCAAGTTCTATATTAGAAAATTTTCCAACATGTATCACCAAATCATGGACTTGTTGCTCCTTGGCTCTGAGTTGTGCCTCATAAGACAAGTTTTGCGTTTTACACCCTCCACAGTAAGCTGCATACTCACAAGGAGGATCCACATTATCCCAATGAGGAGACACTGTCTTTATCTTAGTCACCTGAAAATTTTACGCTGCAAGAAATTAACCACCCCTTCTATGTCATTTTTGTACAACCTTCTTCAAAAATAGAAGCAAGCTTGCATCTAAAAATTTAAGTTCACCATTAATATGTAAGTTTAGTTGCATGGACCAATATGCTTATACAATTCAAATTCATATCAAAGAACTTTGCTACTGTGTTATACTGCTTAGTACAACTTTGTTGCCAGCTGCAGCCATCAATTGAAGAAAATGATTAAGCATCTCCTCACAGTTAATGGTTACTTTACCTTCAAAAATGGGCATCAAATTACCTAGTTACATCACAAACTCTCTTTCTTCAACAATATTGTAGACAAGCACACAGTGGAAACTGGTTTGTTATAGATATTAATGTTATTAGTTATAGATATTAATATGTGGTCAGTTGTAGTGTTGATCAGTAACACGTGTATAGCTGATATATAAGTACTAATAATGTAATTCATTCATCAATTTTCATATACAATACAGAAGTTTCTTGTTTCCTCTTTAACACTGTTTGTGAGTGTTTTGCATGGTATCAAAGCGGTCGTTTGATTTGTAGGGCCGTGGCTATGGGTTCCAAGCCTTCTTTCCGAGATGTGATCATGTCTTCTCTTGTAATTTCTCCGATTACCAAACCAGCAACCAATACGCATGGAAGTGGTGATTGTGAGTCTATGCCTCCGAGTCTTCAACGAAGTCGGAGTGAAAATCAAGCTGAGAAAGAAATTGTACCACCGTCTATCTCTAGAAAGATTGGTAATAATGCAATTCTTGATGTTCTTTCTCCATCTTTTTCTGCTATGCCACCAAACAGTATCTCCTTTTTATTGAAATTGGATGAAAATAACTGCTTGATTTAGTGTGAACAGTTGATGTGTTTTATCATGGCCTATAGGTTGGAAGGTTTTATTAATGGGATGTTACCCAAACCTTTACCATTCCTTGATTCTGAATGCTTGAGTTCAAATCTCCAATTCACTACGTGGATTCAATATGATTCCTTTGTAAAGACATGGATTTATTGTTCTATAACTCCAGGCATGATTGTAGTTCTGATTGGTAATTTGTTTGCTAGAGAAAAGTGGTTAGCACTTGAAGAGTGGTTCAGTAATACAACTCAATCCAAGGTTATGAAATTGCGAGAGAAGCTACAAACTCTTGCTAAGAATGGTTTAATTGTGAGTGAACATATGTTGCGTGCCAAGACTTTGTCGGATCATTTGGCCCCAGCAAGAGAAATAATTCCAGAGCGTGAACTGGTGTTGTATATTCTGAATGGATTGGGTCCTAGGTATCTTACCTTTGTAACTACATTCAACATGACACAAATTCGTGCTACTGTTGGAGTCTTGCATAGTCAACTTGAGAATTATGAGAGAATGCTCTTAGCATCAGAAAGTACATATCAAGATTCTCTAGTTCAAGCAAATGTGGCTCAATTTAATCGTGGTGGTCATGTTTCAAAGAGCAACAGTAATAGGTTCAGTGGTCATGGCTTTCAAGCAAATAAGCCTCCTTAATGGAATTTCCATAATTTTTTAAAGCAACGGCAAAGTAGTAATTCCTATTCATTTCAAAAATGTAATGTTTCTAGTAATTCTGGTTTCAAGAATTTCAAGAAAGGAGCAGATAGGCCAGTGTGCCAAATTTGTGATAAAGTCAATCATGTGGCTTATTCGTGCTTTTAGCTTCGTGATGCTTTTATGGGCAAGTATCAAAGGGCTTCCACGGGTGCCTCTCCCATTGCCATGAGTGTTTTTCGTCTACTTAAGGTGAATCCCCAGTCTCAACTAGCACGTGGCTTTTAGACTCTGGAGCCAATCATCATTTGACACCAAATCTTGATTGTGTATCCAACTCTGCTCCTTATCAAGATGATGAAGGTATTACTGTTGGCAATGGTGATAAGTTACCAATTATTAATGTAAGCTCTAGAATTTTGCATAGTGGTGATAATTGTTCTTTATCTGTATCTCACTTGTTGCACACTCCATATGCTCACACTAATCTCTTATCTATTCAAAGATTATGTGCTGATAACTGTGTATTTGTTGAATTTCATTCTGATTCCTTTTATGTTAAGGATGCCACTACTAAGAAGATACTTCTTCGAGGAAGTAGTGCAAATGGGCTTTATGCTATTCCAGGTGCAATGGGTGATTCTCTATCTTCTATTTCTGCCTTTTGCGTGCAAAGATAGGTCTGTTGAGTTGTATCATCAATGGCACAAGCGCCTTGTCATCCATCATTTGACACAACAATGAAAGTTCTACAACTTCATGATATTAGTATTAATAGTATTACTAAAGATTCTACATTTTGTACTATATGTCAAACTGCTAAAGCTCATAAGCAGCCTTTCAAACATTCTCACTCGAGATGTTTTGAATTCTTTGATTTGTTGTATCTTGATCTTTGGACTTCTCCAAAGCTATCCTATAATAATGAAATGTATTTCTTATCTCTTGTGGATGATTTTAGCCGATTAATTTGGATATTTCCTCTTCATACAAAGGATCAAACTACTGATGTGTTTCTTTCTTTTTGAGCTATGATTACTACTCAATTTTCTACTACACTTAAAGCTTTGCAAACTGATGGAAGAACGAAATTTAAGCTCCTAATAAGAATTTTGGAAAAGGAAGGTGTGGGTCATAGGTGCACATGTCCTCACACTTCATAACAAAATGGGGTTGTCGAATCTAATCATCGGTGAATTGTTGAATGTAGATTAGCGTTACTTTTACAGTCGCATATTCCATTCCAATTTTGGGTCTTTGCTTTTAAAACAACAGTTTAATTGCTTAATAGGACACCGTCAAGAGTTCTTAATGGCTTGTCTCCTTATGAGGTATTATATAAGAAGAAATATGATATTTCTCAGCTTAAGGTATTTGGGGTGCAATGTTTTCCCTGTTTACGGGTATATAACAGTCACAAGTTGGAGCATCGTTCTACTGAATGTATTTTTTTTGGGTATGGTGCTAAGCAGCAGAAAGGATTTATATGTTACGACAAAGATCATGATAAGTTCTTTGTAAGCATACATGTGGTATTTAATGAACTTGTTCTTCCTTATGACTCTATGTCTAGTAATGCAGACTATACTTTTGACAATCAACCTGTTGTATCAGGTACCCACTTGGCTCCTTCGTGATACTACTTTGGCTTCTTCTTCAAATGTCCCGTCCTCATCTTCTTTATTAACGCCTTTATTGGGTTTTGATGTGGGCTTAGACAAGTCTTAATCAATTTCTTCTTTTTCAACTACTGTGCGTACTATGCCTGAGCAGTCTATGTCACCAACTATATCTCAAATACCCATTATACACACTAGTCCTAGTCAACCGTTGCCTCCTTCCATTAGCATATCTGTGCCTATTAGTCAGCATTCTCCTTCAAATACCCATTCTTTGATAGATCATTTGGAGTTCCGTTCTTATAACAATTCCAACACTCAAATACACATTGTACAATCTGTTGATCTTAGCTCCATTTCTAAAGTACCTCCTTCTCTTCCTCACTCAGCTTTAAATACTCATGGTATGATCATAAGAGCCAAAGCTGTTGTTACTAAACCTAAACTCTATGTGTTCACTATACATGGAGTTCTAGTTTTACCTGAAGCTAAGTCATACAGGTAAGCTCTTAAAATTTATGAGTGTAAGAGTGCCATGGAGTTGGAGATTCAAGCTCTTTTACGCAATGGGGTATGGGAGCTAGTGGTTCTTCCTAAAGGCAAGTGTGCTATTGGATGCAAGTGGGTGTTTTGAGTGAAGCTTAAGGCAAATAGAACTCTTGACAAATATAAAGCCAGACTTATGGCCAAGGGGATTTTTGCAGAAAGAATGTATTGATTTCTTTGAATTTTTTTTTCTTGTAGTTAAGTTTACTACTATCCGAGTTGTTATTACTCTTGTTATGCTCAAAGGGTGGCCTTTAAGGCAAGTTGACGTGAATAATGCCTTTTTAAATGATGATTTGGATGAGAATGTGTATATGGTGCAACTCCCAGGTTTTGAACAAGGTTCCAATTTGGTATGTAAGTTTCATAAAGCTCTTTATGGGCTTAAGCAAGCTCCCAAAACTTAGTTTGCAAAATTAAGTTGTTTAATTCAATTTGGTTTTGTGCCTTCCAAGTCGGATACGTCTTTATTTGTTCAGGACAATGATAAATCTTACATAGTTGTCTTAGTCTATGTTAATGATATTATCGTTACTGAGAGTTCTTCCTCTGCTATTAATTGCTTGATTAGTCAGTTTAATGATGTGTTTGCACTTAAGGATCTTGGGCCCTTGAATTATTTCCCTGGTCTTGAAGTCACCATGGCTGATGATATGTTGTATCTTAATCAGCAAAAATACATCAAAGAATTACTTGATAAATGAGGTTTATTGGATACCAAGGAGGTTGATACCCTAATTACTACTAAAAAAGGTCTAACCAAGACAGATGGTTCTCCTTTGGAGGATGCCAGTCTTTATCGTAGTTTGTTTGGTAGTCTTCAATATTGTACCCTTACTTGGCCTGATGTTTCGTTTGTTGTTAATAACCTTTGCCAATTTATGGTGCAACCCTCTGATGTTCATTGGATTGCACTTAAAGAGGGTGCTTAGATACCTGAAAGGTACTTTGCTGCATAGTCTCATGTTTTTTTAAGTCTTCCTCTTTGAATTTGATTGCTAATATGATCGTAAATCCACTGGTGCTTATTGTACTTTTCTTGGCTCTAATCTGATTTTTTGGCACACTGTTAAACAAAAAGTTGTTGCTCGCTCAAGCACAGAGTCTAAATATCGTGCTATGGCTACTGCAGCTGCTGAATTTTTATGGCTTCAGTCACTTTTCTCTGAATTGCATCTTCCCATTACTGCTCCTCCCACCCTGTTTTGTGACAATTTAAGTGCTCAGAGTTTAGCTAAAAATCTGGTTCATCATACTCGGACGAAACATATTGAGTTGGACCAACTTTTCTTAAGAGATAAGTGCTTCACAATCAACTTCATCTTGGCTATGTTCCCTCTCATGAACAATTGATAGATATTCTTACCAAACCTCTTCCATCCCCTCAATTTCACTCTCTTAAAATCAAACTCATGGTTCTGCCAAAACCATCAGTTTGACGGGGGCCTATAGGAATATATTGTAGACAAGCACACAGTGGAATATTAACTGGTGTAGTTTGTTATAGATATTAATATGTGGTCAGTTGTAGTGTTGATAAGTAACACTAGTATAGCTGATATATAAGTACTAATACTGTAATTCATTAATTTTCATATACAATACAGAAGTTCCTCTTCAACACTCTCTGTGAGTGTTTTGTAATTCAGAAGGAAAAAAAAACACAAGATTCCAGTTTCCTTCTCCAAATCAAAATCAAAATGTTCTCAGAATTCAAACAAAAATCAAATAACTTCATACCTCAGCATAATTTCCCTTCTTACGAGTGACACGACCGATGAAACGCTCACCAGGGAGTGCACGGTCGCACATGACAACGAACCCAGTGTCTGCAACTTTGCACAGACCTTTCCCTTTGAAAGCCAAAGACTCGCACACCAGTTCAAGCGTCTGGCCTCGCATTGGAAAATACGAACTCGACTTTTCATTATTGTTCTTGCCAGTGTTAGGGTGACCTAGCTCCGAGTCTTCTGTATGCAAAGAAGCTAAACAAGTAGTTGCGAATGATGAGCGAAAGGCTCGTATCCGCAGGCGCGTGGTGGTTAGATGCCTCAGACCGTGGCTTGGCAACTGCAAGGTCCCCATTTTCTGATGTTCTACTTGGCGTAATATGAGACTTTGTCCTAACACAAGCCCATTGTATTACCTTTGGACGGAGCCATTCTTATGGTGGCATGTGCTCTCCTAAACTTTTCTTTAATTTTATTATGTATAATATTTTATATATGTGTTTATTTTACAAAAATATATAATAGTATTTACTCTTAAATTTATTATTTAAATATTTTTTTTTTTTGATCATATTAGGTATTTATTTCACATTTTCGTATATATTTTACTTTTATTTAATTATTATACAATTTTTATTAATTATAAATTTATAAATAAACATCTTATCGTAAATTTTACTAGCTCTATTTTCTTACTTTAAGTATTATTTCTTATAAAATTCATAAATTTTATAAATATAATTAGGTAACTACTCATTATTATTTATGTTATATAATATTGTATGTTTTTTATTTTCCACATATTTGAATATTGTATGTGATTATTATAAGTTATGTTGTTTAAGTTCTTTAAAAAAAATTATCAATTTAAATAAATATCGAGCTATTTTTATTTACAATTTAATTTATGTAGTTTTGAGATTTTATTTTTTATTTTGGTCAAAGTTTTTAGTTTTATTTAAATTGAATAAAGATATACGTTTAACATGTAATATTAGTGGTTCAATGTTAAAAAAAAAAATTAAAATCTGTTAAGTTTTTGCATCTACTATTAATTTTTTCACAATATTTTGTAATAATTATATAAAAAAATCATTAATTTTTACTATTGTTATTTATATATAATGCCAAAATCGACTATTTTTTCTATTAAATTTATGAGCAGTGCCTTTTCTGAACACAACCTCTAGCTGTGATCAGGTACATTGTAAATGAATCTGGTACGTTGTAAATGATACCTTTTCATTTCTACTTAATTTGCCTATAATTGGATGATTAGCCAATTATTTATAAGCTTATCTCATATATAGCACCACAACTTACCCCTAATAATCAGTTACACTTTTTACAGCAAATTAACTCACCGATGGCACATCAAGCACGCACTAAAATCAAACACTACACATAACCTAGTGATTTCCTTGTAAGCTTCTCGTTAATATTATGCCAATTGCTCAAATAAAAGTAAGGATTACTCTTGTAAACCGGTATCATTTCTACTTAATTTGCCTATAATTGGATGATTAGCCAATTATTTATAAGCTTATCTCATATATAGCACCACAACTTGCCCCTAATAATCAGTTACACTTTTTACAGCAAATTAACTCACCGATGGCACATCAAGCACGCACTAAAATCAAACACTACACATAACCTAGTGATTTCCTTGTAAGCTTCTCGTTAATATTATGCCAATTGCTCAAATAAAAGTAAGGATTACTCTTGTAAACCTTTCCCTAACTCACAGCATTCAAGCATTCACCATAAAGAGTAATTAGATAATCCAACACACGTACATTCAAATTAAGAACTGTCGGATCAAAATATTAAGGGAAAGTTTGTGGCCAGCTTATGCCTAACTATGTTACCCGAACTCGGGTACTCGTGTCAGATATACGCACATATTCAAAGGTTGAGTATGTAAATTTTAAAATTTTAGAATATGAGAGAATATGTCTCCAATATTTAAACACCATACTTAATTACAATAAATTATTTTACTAAATTTTATTTAATATATATTTATATTAAAATTTATATTTATAAATGTTAAGTTAATATTTTTTTTATGAGAAGACTTAGGTGGTTATTGAATTATATTAACTTGATTTGATTTTATTTTTAATTTATATTATTTTTATTAATAAAAAGTTAATTATTGTGTTAATATAATATAAAAGTCTGTTTTTTGAAGTTATGAGTTTTTAAAATATAAAAGTGACCCAGCTTATATAACAATAACAACAGGAATAGAAACAAGGCCTAATTATAGAAAATTAAAAATCCTAGTTTCTCTGATGTCCTACATGCTACCTCATTCTTCTTCAATTTTTGACGTTGAATTCTTCTTCTTCTTCTTCAGTTCTTTAGTTTCCTCTGCTTCTTTCTTTTGGTCTTCTTTTTTTCTTTTTCATTCCTCAATCATGGAAACAACTTCGGTTGTCGTGTTCAAAAACAAATTTCTAGATTGGACACATTTTGTACCAGTGGTGTTGTGTTGACACCAAAATGTAGGATAAACCACCGAGTTCAGATAACATAAATGCCTAGTTCGTAGCCTCTTGTGCACTGATTTATGGCTGAATTGCGACTTGTTCTCAATCAACTTGCAAGATTCATGACGAACATGTGGTGAGCTACCAGTTAACATGTTACGAACCCATTTGGTGGCTAGATTTCCCTCCATCTAAGTAACCCTATAGTTCATTTGGTTCATTGACTATAATTAGGGACGACAATCGTTTGTTAACAGTATTAGTGTCTTGTTTGTTTTGTATTATTTGTGTTATATTTTGGCATTAATCTTTTTGGGTTCTCATGTTAGTTGAAAAATGAAAAAAAAAAATTATGTTGTTTATTTATAATAATAAGAAATAGAAAAAAAGTGTCATGAAGGTCCTCATATTAGATCATATTAGAGATTATAAATAGTGTCATTTGGTCTCTTAATTTAAAAAAAAAAAAATGAGCCAAATAAGGACAAAATACAAAATTTTAATAATTTTTTAATTAAAATATTATTTTTAAGAGGTCAATTAATGATATATTATTATTTTAATGTTTTTGATATTGAAATATTAATTTAAAAAATAATAGTTTAACTAAAAAATCATTAAAATCATGTATTTTGTTGTTAATTGGCCACTTTTTTTAAAACTAAGGAACCAAATGACATCACTTATAATCTAAAGTACCAAATGACATAATCTAAATGACCTTTACGGCTTTGTTTCCTAAGAAATAATAAAGCATTTAAGGACATGAAAAAACTATTGATCAATTTTTACCAAATTTTTTATTCGTATCGTGTTAAAAATTGTCACTCCTAACTATAATTGTCGTGAAGCCCTTTCAGTTTTATTTATTAGACTTTCTATTATACTTTTTGTCTAATGACTTTATCGCTTTGACATTTTGAATTTTTAACTAAAATTTTGTAAATTTTCATCCATTAATTTTTCATGTTTAAAAATTTTGTTCTAAATTTGAAAATAATAGACTAAATATGTCAAATTTTAAAAATTAATTGACTAAATATATTAAAAGATAAATTTTTTTCATACATTAATTCTGACAGCTATAGTAAAATTTAGTATAACTTTTAAATTTGAACTGAAATTATTAAATATGAAAAGTTAATTGAAAAAAAGTTACAAAATTTTAATCAGGGAATCAAGTGTTAAATGTGCTAACATTAGTGTAAGAAAAATATATTCCAGCCTTTCAGTTTTTATCTGAGTGTTAGGTTCAAAAAATACTGATATATCTTGTTGAAGCCAATTTTTGCACGATAGAAATTCAACAACACAAGATCCTCTCATGCGCAAGTAAATGAATATACAATTCATCAAAAGAAATAAGACTAGACCTCAGTGTAATACCAGAGAGATAAAGGAGTTCCAGTTTAAGTCAAGACCTACAAGTGCATAATACACCATATCAATCAAGTATAGGATGTCCAATAGCTGCAAGATGATCAGTTATCATTTTCATACGCAGAATGCATTCTTCAATAGAAAGATTTCCATTCTTAAAGGTTTGTAGTTGGTGCCTTAAATCCATTAACCTAGCTCCAAATGAAGAAGAGAAAACACTCCAATTTTCGCCACATTTCAGCAAATGTACCAGCATTAACACTCATACTTGGACTACTTGAACCGTAGATCTAGCTCTTCACAAGTCCATTATATCAATTTCAGTTGACAAACATAGGATTAGTCTATGTAGAACCAACAAGATAACGAGCAATGATAACAAGATAATCATTGAAGTATCAATGTAATTTTCTAATCCATAAGCAGTTAATAACAGAGAGCATCTTTCATCACACTATTAAGTTTGTACGATCCAATTTGATTGTAAAACTCAAATTCACAAAAGCACTCACAACATTAAAGTTAGAGGAGGAAGATGAAGATTGGCCTTCTAATGACTAAGCTTTCTCTGCATTATTAGCCATTGAAGCTAGCACAAAAATCTTTAAAAAAAAGATGAAGAATTGCGGAATCAATAACTCTTATACGAGCTCTAATACCATGCAGAAAAGGATGAAAGAAAATGAAAATTGAGCAAAATGATTTCTTATTCATTGACTTATAAAATGTACAAATATATACATAGTTGCTAAGCTCACATGCATGAGCTGTGATTGGTTAGCAAGTGCTCATAGAATACAAACTCAGCAACTAACTAACAAACTTATAAGTTACACATTGTTTAACAGTTGCAACTGTTGAATTTTAATTAAATTTACACATAAAATTTAAGATTAAAATATTTTAAACATAAAATATAGGCTTAAAACTTACACGTTGAGATGGCACAATATATTAAAGTATGATTTAACCTTCATAAAAATTAAAAAAAAAGTTACATATAGATTGGACATGTACTTACTCTCCTCAATGAAGACATTCACCTTTAGGTTAAATAATATGCTTATCAAATGATTAAATAATGACAAAGATATTCTTTGTCATTTGTAAAAATATATTATATCTCATTGTTCACGCCCTTCTAATAAGATATGTGCGTCATAACATGAGAACTAAGGGTGATACGAACCGGACCCCCTCCCGAAGTCGGCCCGACACGCGCCGAGAGCCGCGCTTTGAGAAGGGCCTCAAGAAGGTGCAAAATGGCATGCAACATCAAAAACAAGCATGCAAGCACCATGGAAGTGAAGGAGAAGAGTGTAAGTGGCAATCCCAAAAATTGGAGCTGCGCCGCGGCATAGATATTGTGCACCGCGGCAAGGAAGGTTCTGCATTGGGGGGAGAAATTGTCACACATGCGCGCCGCGGCATGGATTTAGTGCGCCGCGGCGCAAGGCGTTCTGTTTTGGATTGAGAAAAACAAGCGCGCCGCGGCATAGATTTTGTGCGCCGCGGCGAGAAGGGTTCTGTTTTGGACCGAGGTTGCATGCGTGCCGCGGCATGAAATTTCCTGCGCCGCGGCATGACGAGGACAGGCCGAGACGTGCACGCGCTGACATGCCAGGCCTGCGCGTTGACACGGACATGCGCGCCTGACAGCCAGACCTGCACGCAGATCCAGAAAATGCGCGCCGCGGCATGAACTTTTGTGCGCCGCGGCGAGGCTTCGCGTAGGGCAAACAGAACAGGGCGCGTCGTGGCATGAATAATTCCCCGCCGCGGCGAGGATTCAAAATGTTGTAATTTTTGGACCATTGGATCCAGATCAATGGCTAGGATTCCCTGAGACAATTTTTAGGTTTTCTTTGTGTCTATAAGTATGTAAGGCAGCTGCCATTTGTAAAAAATCAACCAATTATGAATTTTCATCAATGAAATAGATTTTGAAGTGATTTCAAAATTGAGAGAGCACAAGTGCTTCTCTTGTTCTATCAAGAAACTTATCAAAGGAACTAGCAACCCTTTGTGGCGTTTTGCCTTGTCTCGGCTCGTGGTGCGTATATCCAAGGGTGGAGGCGAGTTCTTTGCTACCATAGTCGAGCGTTCTTCGTAGAATCTGCATGCTAACATTGTTGTCGGGTCATTTCGCCACGACTCCTATGACCTCCAAATCACGCGGCTTGGCAACCACAAGAAATACGAACAATGACCCGACAACAATGTTAGCACGCAGATCTACGAAGAACGCTCGACTATGGTAGCAAAGAACTCGCCTCCACCCTTGGATATACGCACAACGAGCCGAGACAAGGCGAAACGCCACAAAGGGTTGCTAGTTCCTTTGATAAGTTTCTTGATAGAACAAGAGAAGCACTTGTGCTCTCTCAATTTTGAAATCACTTCAAAATCTATTTCATTGATGAAAATTCATAATTGGTTGATTTTTTACAAATGGCAGCTGCCTTACATACTTATAGACCCAAAGAAAACCTAAAAATTGTCTCAGGGAATCCTAGCCATTGATCTGGATCCAATGGTCCAAAAATTACAACATTTTGAATCCTCGCCGCGGCGGGGAATTATTCATGCCGCGGCGCGCCCTGTTCTGTTTGCCCTACTCGAAGCCTCGCCGCGGCGCACAAAAGTTCATGCCGCGGCGCACATTTTCTGGATCTGCGCGCAGGTCTGGCTGTCAGGCGCGCATGTCCGTGTCAGCGCGCAGGCCTGGCATGTCAGCGCGCGCACGTCTCGGCTTGTCCTCGTCATGCCGCGGCGCGCATGCAACCTCGGTCCAAAACAGAACCCTTCTCGCCGCGGCGCACAAAATCTATGTCGCGGCGCGCTTGTTTTTCTCAATCCAAAACAGAACGCCTTGCGCCGCGGAGCACTAAATCCATGCCGCGGCGCGCATGTGTGACAATTTCTCCCCCCAATGCAGAACCTTCCTTGCCGCGGCGCACAATATCTATGCCGCGGCGCAGCTCCAATTTTTGGGATTGCCACTTGCACTCTTCTCCTTCACTTTCATGGTGCTTGCATGCTTGTTTTTGATGTTGCATGCCATTTTGCACCTTCTTGAGGCCCTTCTCAAGGCGCGGCTCTCGGCGCGTGTCGGGCCGACTTCGGGAGGAGGTCCGGTTCGTATCAAAGGGGAAGGGCGTCGCCTTAATTTTTTTGATTTATGCTCTTTGCCAACTTAAAATGAACCATTGGATGGAAAAATTATCAAGTATGTGTAGTTTCATTTGATGGTCTACATCAAATTTAAAAAACCAAATGCACAAAATCAGCACATATTTATATATATCTTTCAAATTAATTAAATAATATATATATTAATGATTCAAATGATATTAAATAATTTATATTAACTAATTCAATATTTAAAATAATATTATAACATAAATATTAATTAATTAATATGAGTTATTTACGATAATGCCACTGGCTAAAATCCATAAATAGACCCACATAATCTCGAAAAATACGTATAAACTCACCATTCAAGCTCTCTCAAATCCTCTCTAATATTGATTTTTTTAACAAAAACTTACTTAAGCATCGGATTGGATATAATATCCCACAATGTTATTCCTTCTAATGTAATTTTTTAGTGACTTACAGAATGATGTATCAAGAATGTGCTGAACATAGAAATTGACTCCAACATACATTTAAATTTATGAATAATGTGGCTCTCACATTATACTTTAACAAAATAATTTATAAAAAAATGAATTTTGTCCTACTAATTAACCTTTTTTATAACTTAAAGTACTTTAGAGGGCTTTGAAGAATGGACCTTAAAAGAAAAATGAATCAATTTTTTTATTAATTATTTGTTAAAATAGGTAGACATGCTTTTATAAATTGAATGATATATTGGTCATTTTGAGCCATCGAGCAAGAGTTATAATAAAAATACAATGAAATTTATGCAATACATTTCCCCTTCACGTTTCTCCTATTTTAATCTCTCATGTTAAATTTATAAGAGCATGAACATTAGAAAGAAAATTTTCAAAATAATAAAGAATACCACTTAAAAATAGAAATCATTAGACTAGCACATGACTCAAACCAACAAATTTAACGAAAAAATGAATTGTTAAACTTGTATTGTACTTATTTTAAATAAAATATGTACTAAATTGATATAAAAAAAATATTTTATACCTAAAATATTGCTCTATTTGTAATGAGAACGTGATACATAGAGGCAATGCAAAAATATACATAATTTTAATTTTCTTGTTGACATGGAAGTTATTGTAGAAACAAGTTATCTCCCCCTGTTTCTCTCTACCCCTCTCTTATCTACCATTGAAGCTCCGCTACCAAGTATATGGTCTCTTGAGGAAGTTTAAGGTTAGGTTTTTCTCTGCCGCCTGATAAAAAGCTAGGTTTGAGAGTCAACTGAAGGGCTCCGATTGGTTTGTTGGGACAATTAAGCTTTGTTCATTGCGGGAAGGATTTGTTCATTTGCATTTAGGTCGTATTTTTTGGCCGCCGTCTGTATTCACCTCGCTGCTCTACCTGGCTAGTGCTAGTGTCTTTACGGGCACGGTGCCTCTGGTGTTGTCCTGCAGTGAAGTTTTCATAATAAGGTCTGATAGAAGTGTTTTTATTTCATTTTTTTTTTGTATCAGATTTTACTATTTGTGTCAATTCAATAAAACCTAACTAAATCAAGAATTTACTTTTTAGATATGTTAAGTTTGTTATTGTCTTTTATTCAAGAATTGCAATGCACGTAATTTCTTACTTGTTGTCTTGTTTTGTGGATTTGTATTTTGTTTTTGTTTTAATTTGATTGTGTGGAACTATAAAATGTCAAAAAAATTCGAGGTTCTATTCAACTTCGAACTTTATAGATACATCTATTAGAGCAACCATTGTTGAATTTTGAGGTTGTCTTTGCAAAGTAACGTAAGAAAGCTCAAGATTTGGTGGATATAATCTCACCAAATAAAATGACCTCCCTAGATGATCAAAATTTGTATTAGTTTCTCAGTATTATATCGATATATCTCGGTGTTTGAGAACATAAAATTTAATATATTTTTTATTTATAATTAATAAAATATTAACTTTCTATGTAAAAAAACATAATTTTAATTTTTTAAATTATTAAATGGACATATGAAGGAAAAAAGAAATAGAAAAAAAAAACGGTTTTTGCTCTAAATAATTTTGTTTTTAATAAATTGATCGATTTTTATACTGGTCAAAAAACTTACAATTTTATATCAAATTATCCGATAAAAAGAGGAAAGTACTCTCATTCCATAATTTAAACAAAACAAGATCAAATTCAGTACCAACCTATCATAACCAATCAACTTGCTAGAACTACTTAATTAGTCAAGGAAACATAAAGCTCAATTAGAACGTATCTGGATCCATCACAATGTAAATAAGGCAGTAGTCCTTCTTGGGTAGATAGAATATATTAGAACTTGCAACCTCATTCGATGCCTTAATAATTAGGAGCGGACTACCAACTCTTTGAAAGCGGAATACTCACTTGATTTATAGAATTCTGAAAGCGGAATACTCACTTGATTTATAGAATTCTACTTAATCTATTGAATCATATTTTTAGTTGTAAACAGGTTGAATTGTTAGCTCAAGTTGCTCTATTTCAAGTCAGTCGTTTTGGCTTAATCTTGTTAACTCCGTGTAACTATTGTATTGGAGCATTAAGAAGATATAGGTATTTTATTTAAATGTTGTATACTATGCATTTTATATGTATATGTATATACAATTTATTACATGTATATATACAGGTATATATGTAACATATTTATATATCTATATATATATATATGATAGAATCAGTTGTCACAATTTTTTATACAATTTATTACATTCTTTGATTTTAAGAGTTGAGATTTAGGAGAATAATTTTCTCTTTTCTGTCTTTTCTAAATTTCAACTATTAAGATGTGATCGTGTAAAAATTACATAATAATTTGTATATATGAAGTGTAGCAACATCAATACTCATTTTGAATAGCTCAAATTATAAAGAAAGCTAAGTTTGCATATAATTATCTAGAGCATGAAAAAAATTGTATTTAAAAAGATAAATTTCAATTATAAAATAATTAATTGATAAAAAATTATAAAATATTCACATAATATAAAAAGTAAAAAGAAATTATAATATAATAATTTTATTATAATTAAATAAATAAAATTAATAATAGTAACATATAATTAATTTTCTAATTAAATGTATTTACATAATATATGTGTTATTTTTTTAAATTATATTTCATTTATTATTAAATTAAAAATAAAAAATATTTCAATTTTTTAAAAGGTTAAGCACCACTGCTATATAAAATTACAACCTCTTATTTGAGCTGTTAGTCTCACTTGTTGACTTATATATATATACACACACATAGTAACACTACCATAAAACTGGCATATGGTCACGGTTTTTAACCGTGACTGTAGACCTATGGTCACGGTTTTAAAAACCGTGACCTAAGAAGGAGAGACCTTAGACTAGGACCTATGGTCACGGTTAAAAACCGTGACCGTAGATATATGATATGGTCACGGTTATTCATAGACCGTGACCAATTGTTCACTTTAGGTCTCGATTTTTCAAAAAACCGTGACCATATGTAATACCTATGGTCTCGGTTTTAACAAAGACCGAGACCTTATACAATTCTATGGTCTCGGTTTTTTCAAAAACCGAGACCATAGGTAATGTTCATTTCGTGATATTTTGGCACTTTTGGTCTCGGTTTTTCAAAAACCGTGACTATAGGTAATGTTCATTTCAAAATAGTGGCACCTATTTTTAGCATTTTAATAAATTTAAATACCTATTTTTTCAATATTATAAATGCAACATTCATATCCAAAAATATATTATTGAAACTAATATAGCGATTACATTTCATGGGATCCGAATTAGGTTTAAATTACAAATATTAATGCCCAGATTGTTTCAAAATTAATGACACACTTGAGAGTGTCATATAATAGTGGCAATACTAATAATTAAACGTACATATATGAAATTAAACTAATTTAAAGTATTACATAATACTATCGCTTTAAGAAGCGATTTGTGAACTCCGCCCATTCATTCCGCATTTCATCAATTTGATTATCAGCGTATGATCCTTCATTATTAAGCTACATATGAAAGCAAACAATCAATTAGTATTTTGAGTCAATGATGGAAGAAACAAAATTAGTTTTACTTAGAGAATACATAAATAAAATCGTGTTTACCAAGTCAATGATGGAAGCAAGTGCGTTAAGAATGATTGTCCTTATAAACATAAGGACATAATACCCACACGTAACCAAATCATCTTGATGAGGACACTACATATTAAATAAGATAAATAATTGTAAGCTTAACATTTTGATATGTTAAATTAGGTAATTGTAAGGTAAGCATGTAAATGGTTTACAACTAGTCTATTTATATATATACATATATAAGATAAATCTTAAAGGGTTGAAATTGTAGAGCCAAGAACATACCCTTAATCTCGATCACGTTGGAAAACCTTGAGCCCTTCGATTTTGATGGCTACTCATCATAATATGAACCCTATATATACATATATAAACATATAAAATTTTATTTGTTAAATAAATATTATTTGCATAAAAAAAATTAGACTTAAAATTAATGTTTCTAAAGACATTAAACTATATAAGTACTAGCTAAAATGTTACTTACTCATTCATAATATTTTGAATATCAGGGAACACTTCACCCCACTTTGAATCCAAATAATATATGGTATTTTTAAAGGGGTCATACACAATTAAAACCCAATGATACCTATATATCAATTGATAATAAGATTTATTAAAATACAAAATAAGCATGATTAACAACAATAATTGTTGTCATGCAGAAACCAACAGTGAACGTGAAACTGACCATGTACAGTTTTAAAAGGAGTTCAGCTAACATCATCAGTAACTTTGAATTGTACATTGTTCAACAACCCAAGATGGTCAATGGTAAGAGATCTCGATTAGCAACTCTATTCTTCCTGTGAATTAAACCATTCTTTTTAGATTGTGTCTTCCCACACCAAAAGTTGCATTGCTACCAACTTCTTACCCTTATAGGTACTAGAGAATTAAAGCAAGATGTTCCAAAACTCAACAAGGTTGAGATATAACAATACTATGGTTAACAGTACTCTATTATTGTAATTAGTATTCCAACAATGGAAATCCAAAAATATGGTAAATGAGTAAAAGCATATGCCCATCATTAATTCATCCAATGGCCTTCTAATACTATTAAGCAGTTTGGAGGATTCATGCTTACTTGACTGCATAAGATAAAAGTTATCAACATTCTGACATCACCAGTTATCAGCTTATGTCTATGCTAATAGAACATTCAGGCAGTAATCAACTTCTAACATTAAGGCTACAAAGTAACAACTTCTGCATTCTCCCCCTCTTCTGAAATATCCAAATTACATTCGTTTTCTAACTGACAATGATAAAAATTTATAACATTCAATTGCAAACATCAATTCTACAATGTCATAAACCAATGAACTTACACATCTTAAGAAGATGTGATATTCTTGATATTGTATAGGTTTCAGAGGAGATAAATTCAAAACCAAATCAGATAACATACAAAAAGAACAAAGAAAATACCTCGGTTTGGTCAGCCAAGAGAACAACAATGGCTTCATCACCCAAAGGCTTTACCAGTACCCACTCCCCATCTTTTAAAACCTCAAGCCCACCAACTTCATCCTGCACCAACAATGTTATAGCACCCATATCCGAATGTGCTTGTAAACCTAACGTAGAATTTGCCTTATAATAATATCGCTGCAGGAAACATCCCATATTCTTAATTGTCAACCTAAAATGGGTATAATTGAAGAATCTGGCCCATATAAAAACATGGGACTTCAAAAATGTTACTGATTAATGGGACAATATACAAAGAAGTGTTTGAGAGGCTCACTTAGGAATGTACTGCGCAGTGTTAGAAACAAAAAATGCATGCATCTTTGTCAGCAAAAATTCATGCTTCAGTACTGTTAATCTTTTATGATGGTTAGCCTCAGCGTACGTACAATGAAACAAACATGTTAGAACATGATTTGGATAGTTTTCAGAGGAAGCAAACAATCAATCATCGTTTTGACAGAAATTAATCGTTGGTTTCTTCCCTATATCCAAATTTACCAGCATAAAAAGTTTCTCATGAGTTCCTCTGTTCTCTTTGCTATGCCACCAGAATTTTGAAAACTAATAGTAGGCAAGCTAAAGTGCTCGACAAGATCCATCTGGAAAAAATATTATTTGCAGATATAGAGAGCGATGGGTTATCCTTCATTAACGTTAATCTGCCTCGTTCCCTTTAAATTAAACACCTTTCATACAGCATTTCACAAGAAAGTTTATGCAATGCTTATTTAAAGTGATTTTGTAAATAGGCTTCACCTTGGCTATAAATATGCTCATACCTTGGCAAGTTACTGAAATGAAAGCTCCTCAAAAATCAATAGGCTTTACCTTTAGGATTTCAAATGTGCGCAGCTGAGCGGAGGTTGCGAGGAGGCCGGCTGGGGCTGCTGTGGGTCGTTCGCTTTCAATGGCGCCGTCAGCAGGTGCGAGGAGGCCGACTGGGGATGCTAAGGAGGCCGGCTGGGGCTGCTGTGGGTCGTTCGCTTTCAATGGCGCCGTCAGCAGGTGCGAGGAGGCCGACTGGGGATGCTAGGTCGTTCGATTTCAATGGCGCCGCACGGTGCGAGGAGGCCAGACGTACGTTTCTATCTATCTTCGATCACTTATTAATTAGGTTTCCCAGCAGATTTTTTTTTTCTACATATAATTAGTTAAGTTTTTTTTATAATAAAAACAATTTTACTTCTTATCAAAAAAAAAAAAAAAACAATTTTACTTCACTTATGGTCACGGTTAATTTAAAACCGAGACTATATTACATGATAAGGTCACGGTTATTTAAAAACCGTGGCTATAAATTTAAAAAAAAAAAATTTACTTCACTTATGGTCACGGTTATTTTAAAAACCGAGACTATATATATATACTATGGTCACGGTTTTTATAAGACCGTGACCAAAAACCTATAGCCTCGGTTTTTTGTAAAACCGTGGCCAATTTTCCGAGACTAAAGATCAGTTTTGTTGTAGTGTAAGGTGTTGCCTTTAGAAAAAGGCACTCATCAGCTCGACCCCTTCTTAATGTCGAAGTACAATACCGCTTTCACACGGAAGAGTGTGCATTTGTACGTTGGGTATTTTTCTGTCGTACGATCCAACGGCTTATTTATATGCGACTTGTGGCCCACGCCTCCTATTTGTTAGGATCAGGATGACGTGAACTCTTATTCGATCCAGGTATTCAATCACGCCAATTTCGGGTCGCAAAAGTAGCTCTTTTGATCCTCTATGAACGAGAAAGGGCTCTACTGAAAAGGCAGTTGCCTCTTCTTCTCTCTGAGCTTCTAAGAAAAAGGTTCAATAGCTCCTTCGATTTAGAACTCTTTTTTAAATATTAAATTAAGTGAATTAATGCACTAAATGCTAAGAATTAGCTAATAAGATAATTAATAAATATTAAGAATTAGCTAATAAGATAATTAATAAATACTAACGTAGCAAGCTTCTTAGCAGCTTAAGCAACACTACTTAACAAGCAGCTAAGGTTGGTTAAAGGGGCCATATATAATAAGGTTATAGCTACATTAATGAATGCCAAGCGGAAGTGGATTGGTTTTTTAACTTATTTGCTAATTCTACGTTTATAACTCTAGAAGTCAACAAATGAGACTAACAGCTCAAATATATATATATAAAAGACGGTATTAATTGTCCCAATTTTTTATATTTTTTTAATTTTAAGAGTTAAAATTTAAAAAAAATAATTTTCTCTCTTTTGACTTCTTTAAATCTCAATTATTGAGATATAATCGTATAAAGATTATATAATACTTTATATCTACAGAGCATATATATATATATATATATATATATATATATATGAAGTGCAGCAACATTATTACTTATTTTGAATCATTTAAACTATAAAAAAAGATAAGTTTTCATATAATTATCTAGAGCATTAAAAAAATTGTATTTAAAAAAGTAAGTTTCAATTATAAAGTAATTAATTGATAAAATATTTATATAATATAAAAAATAAAAAAAAAATTATAATATAATAATTTTATTACAATTAAATAAAGAAAATTAATAATAGTAATATATAATTAATTTTTTAATTAAATGTATGTGTGTGATATGTGTATTATTTTTTAAAATTTTGTTTGATTTATTATTAAATTATAAATAAAAAATATCTCAATTTTTTAAAACGTTAAGCACCACTACTATATAAAATTACAATCCCGTGACTTATTGTTCGAGCTCTTAGTCTCATTTGTTGACTTCTAGAGTCATAAAGGTAGAATTAGCAAATAAGTTAAAAATATGTTATTAAAATGTAGAAACTCAAAAGAGGTGATTAATGTTAGTGTTATTACTTTGTATATTTATCGATTTTAATATATTTATATTTTGTAACAAAATTTTCTAATGAATTGCAATTTTAATAAATAAATACAAATTTATTATTCTTAAAAAAATATATTGTTTGGTCTCTTAATCTCATTTGTTGACTTCTTAGGTAGAATTAGCAAATAAGTTAAAAAAGTATTTGTTATAAAAAAAAAAAAAAAAAACTCAAAAGAGTTGATTAATGTCGGTAGTATGTGATTATCAACGTTTATTTAATTATCTTTTGTAATTAAATTTTTAATATGCTGCAATTTTAATGAATAAAATCAAATTTATTATTCTAGAAGAAATTGTTTGGCCTCTTAGCCTCATTTGTTGACTTTAGAGCTAGAATTCGCAAATAAGTTTAAAAAAAATCTCAAAGAAAATAGAAATATGAATTCATTGGAGCCTCATAAAATTTGTGGACTGAACATGTTTAATATTTTTTTCGCTCAAATTTAAACATTTTTATTATTAAAAAAATAAATTATTTTTAACTACTTTATTTATTTATAATAATAAAATAAAAACTTAATGTAGAATTTAATTTTATATAATTGTATTTATATAAAACACTATTGCATATATAAAAAATAAGAAGAGTAAGAAAATTTCTTCCATTTCTAAGGAGTCAAAAATGATTTTTTTTTTTTGTTAGTGTTTAAATACATGTGGAAAGATTGGAACCAAGTGTAATGTTTTCTCACCACACCCATAGTATGATAGAAACATATCGTTTAAATCCAATATTATAAAATTAAAAAAATAAATATATAATAAATTTTGTATTAAAATTTTTAAGTTTATATTTATTATATTTTATTTAAATTTAAATTTAAATTTTATTTAATATTATATTATTTGATATTTTATTTTAATAATTTTTTAGAATTTATTTGAAATTTTTTTATATAAAAAAATTATTATTTTTATTATTATTAGTGAGTCTTATATTGTTTATAAATATATATTTTTAAATATAGTCTAAAGCTTAAAATTCTAAATCATATTTTACTTTTTACATTTTCTTATATTTATTTTAGTTTTAACAACTATAAATTTTAATATGTTTAATTAAACTTTTTATTTGATTAAATTTTTTAGTTAACATATTTATTTTATTTATAAATAATACTAATATTTATTAACGTATTATATTTTTATTTAATTTTTATTATAAAATATTAATTTTATATTTTTTAAATTATAATTTTATATCGCTATTATAATATTAACGTATTTTTTTCATTGACCTGTCCAGATAAAAAAAAAAAACAAGTGTTAAGAAGATGATACATGCCATGCATCAAGTTGATAGAAGAAAGGGACCTCACTTAATGATTAAGTCTAAAATTAGCCTAACTTTTCTTAATATCTTAATATTTTAAATATTTTATTGATGTGATTTTTTCTTCATTAATACTTTAACTCTCTAATAATATAAAAAATTTAATATTGAATTAAATATATATTTTTATAAATTTTACTAATTTTTTATTTTATATAAAAAAAATTAAAATTCATCCCTCTTAAATTTTTTTTTTTCTAGTCCCGCCCCCCGAGTAGTAAAACAAAGACCAGGCTGCTGCATTTTTTTTTTTTTAATTTTGTTGTCTTGTACTGCATTTTCCAATTACGTGTAGATTCATTCATCAAGCATTAATGCTTGATGGAGACGTGAAGCTCCATTTATTTTAATTTAATTATATAATATGACAGTCTTTATAAAATTTTATTTAAAACTTTTTAAAAAATATATATATATATATATATATATATATATATATATATATATATATATATATATATATATATATCATGTTATTCACCATATTTTTTTCAATGACGTTAAAAATATTTATTTTTTTGGATATTAAATTTAAAATCATATAAATAAATACATCATATATAAACTAAAGTAATAGATAAAATAAATTACATTGTTCTCCATCTTATAATTTTTTATATTTTATCAAAATTTATGTAAAATAAAGATATCAATATGAATATGCTGTTTTCGAATATCTTCCATAATATAAAAAAAAAAATCCGATATTTTTGTAAATTCTTCATGATTTTCTAAAATTTTGACCAAAATTTTGGAATATCAATATAGATATATATCAAAATACATTTTTTATTTTTTTATTTTTCAAGTTAAAGATATACATACAATATTTATCATTTGTATAATAATTTAAGTTAATATTTATGTAAAAGTAATCAATTTTAATTTTTTTATTTTATAAATTTGTACATTTACTTAAATATTTTATGTTATTACTCATTAAACTCAGAAGAAATCCTCCGTCTAAACTCACAAGATATTTTCATTCATGCTCCATCTAAACGTTTTATCTAAACTCAAAAGAAATCCTCCACTTGGAAAAAAAAAATTGAAGAAAAAAGCTTTAAGAAATACAATAAAATACTTTCATTTTATGCGACAATGGTCTTTCCTTTCTCCATCAATTTAAGAGTAATAAAATTGCCTTATCTAAAGAGTCAAACTTCCATATCTAAAGAGTTAACTTATTGTAAAAGGTTTTAATTGGTACATATCTGCTCCTCTTCATCAAATGAAACTCGGCTGAATAAGTCCAAGATTTCGGCTAAGTGCGCTTAACAAGTAAAATGGTGACAACTAGTAAACAAAGCTTACATTTTTTTTTTAATTACATAATTTTAATTATTATTTATTTAATAATAATAATTACAGTATTATAAAAATATAATTTTTTTTTTTATAACAAATCCTAGCAACCTATAAATTATCATTATTATTTATTTTATTAATTTAATAATAATAATTATATCATATTATTATAAAAAAAAATTTAAGAATTTTATTTATGATATATTTTTTTTATTTATAAAGATTCTTACACACTTAAAATACATAATTATACTATTAAATTATTTTTTTTATAGATAACATAAAGATGTTATTATAAGATTTTTATTTATAGTTTAATTATATATACTAAAAGTCTTAAATAAATTAAAATTTATATTTATTTTTAAAATAATGATACTATCATAATTAAAGAAAAAATTGATAAGAATTATTCAAGTTTAATTAAAAAATTTATCGCTGTAATTAATTTTATTTATATAATTAAATTGATTACATAATTATATTTTTTCTTTTTTTTAATTAAAAATTATTTTTTATATTACAAGAACATTAATTATTTTACAATTAAAACATACATGTTTATAATATAAATTTTTTCATGCTCCAGATAGCTTTTATTTTGTGATGGTTAATTCTTTTAATAATTTTTTATTTTTTGTAAGTTTGAGCATATTAAAATAAGTCTTGATATTATTATGTCTCTTAATGTGTTTTTTTTATTTTTTATAATTAAATAGTTATTAAATATTTAATACTTTATTTATTAAATAAATTAATTTATATATATATATTTTTAATATTATACAAAAATATAAAAAAATTAAAATATAAAATAAAATATAACATGTAAGCACATAGATTTTGATATATATATATATATATATATATATATATATATATATATATATATAATATAAATATAAAATAAAACAGAGTTTTAGAAAGAAAAAAATGTAAAAGGAAAATTCTATTTAATGAAAAAGCCTTTAATAATACCACCATATATCACTTAATAAGAATTATTCATAAAATAATTATTTTTATTACATTTAAATACATATAATAATTTATATATTATAATTTAATTAATTATTTATTAATAAATAATTTATAATTTATAATTATTTTATTATTTTAAATTATAATTTTATATTTAATTAATACCTAACCTATTAAATTATTAATTCATTTATATAAAATTTGTTTATCCATAACAGAATTTTTAGGGATACGAGTACCATTGAGTGGACACGATTTTTGATATTTATCAAATTTTGCTTAAATATTTTAAAATGCAAAAAAGATTATGATATCTACAATGTAATTAAATTATATTATTTAATCTTTTTAAATTATAAATATATATTATTTAATTAATTAATTTAAAAAACCAATCAATTAAAAACATAATACAAAATTTTAATGACCCCCTATTTATTAAAAATCTGATATGACCCCCTCCACTTAATTTTTTTTACATATTATGACAAAAATGCCCTTAATAACCCCTCAGTTGGACTACTGTCCAACTCACCTCAACAGAGTTGGACATGTGTCCAACTGAAAACCAGATGGGTATATTTTAGAGGACACATATGTCCACTCGCCGGAGCCGAGTTGGACACATGTCCAACTAGACTGCCCAGAATAACCTCTCAGTTGGACGTATGTCCAACTCACCTCAACAGAGTTGGACACACCAGAAGAGTATATTTTAGAGGACACATATGTCCACTCGCCGGAGCTCAGTTGGACGATTGTCCAACTGATGAAATTTTGACCGGCCGGCGACCCCACTCGCCGGAGCCGAGTTAGACACATGTCCAACTAGACTGCCCAGAATAACCCCTCAGTTGGACGTATGTCCAACTGAAAACCAGAGGAGTATATTTTAGAGGACACATATTTTAAAGAAGCAAAAGCCTAGATTAATCCCTTTTGTACTCACTGGTTTTGAATAACGACAAAACAGGAGGGAAAAAAAATAACACCCAACAGACTTTTGTGAAGTTATTACAAATTATTTCAAAGCTGATCCAATCAGGTTATGAATCAAGTTTTAATCCCTGAAAAGGAAATACCTAATGCTGAAAAATGATGCGAAGAGTCATTAGTCTCAGTTGCTACCTGAACGTTATTTTAATATTCTCTCACATCATCTCAACAACCAAGCAATTAACAATAACTATAATGAATGCTATATCTGAGGAGCAGAGACATGTCGCAAACGTTGACATGGTAATAAGAAGCACGGTTTGACGACAAAGCTTCGGAGAGGAGAGAGTGGCGTTCGGAGGGATCGAGTTGGAGAGAGGGAGATGAATCAGCGATACGAACGATCCACTTGCCGAGTTTGAGAAGCCTGAGAACGACCGATCTTCCAATGAAGCCTCGTCCAACTGAATATGATATCTACAGTTTCTAAATTTTGATGAACCCATTCTTCTCATCTTCGCTGATTTAAGGCCAGGCCAGAAATGAAATGGAAGCCGCTGAAGCAGATATCTCTCGCTAGATTTGCTTCTATGCTTTTAGGGATTTCGCAGATAAAAACTGTGAAAAATAGGGATAAGGGTAAATGAGGTATTTTTTAAAAATGTGCTAGTGGGGGGTTAATCCAGATTAAGATTATTAATAGGGGTTAAACTAGCCTATTTTCCATCAATTAAAAACATAATACAAAATTTTAATAATTTGTAATTAAAATATTATTTTTTAAATTAATATTTAAATATAAAAAATATTATAATAATATAATTTTTTATTATTTGACCTTTTAAAATATAATATTTTAAATAAAAAAAATATTAAAATAATATATTTTGTCATTAATTAATTCATTTTTTTAAAATTAAGAGAATAAATAATATCATTTATAATTTAAAAAATTAAATAATATAAATAATCTAACATGAAGTACATTCATAATGTTTTGAAAAAATAACAAAAATAACATATTTTAAAATTTATAATAATAAAAATAACACTGCTATATTCAAATTATATATTTTTATAATTAAAAAAATAATTTTTACATCGATAAAATAAAAGTGGCTATAGATTTGTTTGTTCAATTAAATATTATTTAAATTAAATTATAATAATTTAGGTCTAAATATTATTTTTTTAATATTATTATAATATTAATTTTATTATTATAAATTTTAAAAATATTATTTTTAATAATTTTTTTAATATCTTCTTTAGCTTATGACAATGGAAATCAATAAAACTTATATCACTCCACAAAGAAAATATACTCAAACAAGCAAATGAACGACAAAACTCAACCACTAGCACGTTCACATTCAAGATAGCCGTCAGCCCATCACTAACACAATTATTACACATTACGTGTTGAGATTTGATCCCTCTGTCTATTTATTTTGATATTTTTTCTATATACACAATTCTTTTAAAAATATATTTTTATTTATTTAATCATTTATACAAAAATAAAAATTAAAAATAAATAACTTTTAAATTATTTCATCATGTGATACGATATAGTTAGTATAAATATAAATATATATGTAAATTTGGAAAAAAAATCTTATATAAAAGATATTTTATGCTCTTCTTTTAGTAGTAGTTGCTGATTTCGTCCTAATTATTTTATTTTTATTTTTATAAAAATAAAGAATTAAAATATATATCTTTCACCACATCTATGCCCCCGTAATTGGAATTGCTCCCCGATCAATTATCATGTCTTTGTATGGTTTACTGAACCTATGACATGAGCTTAGTAAGACCTACAAAATCTTAAACATCAAAATTGATGCATAATGCAAAAATAATAACGTAACATGTGAGATCTTGACAGGCACAAACGTGCTCACGTAGAATTAGTCAAGATCATAAATAAATAAAATCTACTAGGTAGGGGCCTTCTAGAAAAAAAAATTCCGAACCTACAGAAACAATTGAAACTCTTGAAAACTTCATAAAAAAAAATAGGAGAGAATAAAAGTGGCTATAGATTTGTCGTTTATATAAGATGAATTTTACTTATTTTTGTGCCAAAAGAAAATTATAATATTCTTAAATTGTACCATCTTTTATTCGAATTTTTTTAAAACTGTTGGAAAAGAATTCCAAGCTTTTTATTTCACATATTTTTTTTTTAATTATTATAGCCTTTAGTTAATTAACCATGTGTATAACAAAAATAATTTTTAATGTGTATAATTCTTAATTTCGGTAACATCATATTAATTGAACTTATTCAATATTTTTATTAAATTAGTGAACATAATCAATTAACCTAACTAAATAAACTACAAAAGTAAAATACCTAATTTCCATAATTATTGAACTAATCCAACCTTTATTCCATTTGCAAATCATTAATTTTTTTTATAATTTAATTGCATAACATAATCTACTATTACGAATAAAATTTTATTTTTAACAATTATCTAAAATAATAAATATATGTTTATTTTTATAATGCGATGAACATATATTAAACACATTTTAATAACTTATTTATAGTTTGGTATTTCTGCAATTTATTTGCTTAATATTTTCCCCAGCGATGGCAAATAAAGGATTAGAGCTTAGATGGTGTATTATAAAAACAAAAACAAAAAAATACAAAAAAAAAATACTACTTATTTATCAGTTATCGAATAAAGATGCATATGTATATAATTTAAGTGTAAATAAATATATATATATTTAAATTATTGAATTTATAATAATATCGATTTTAAGTAATAATAGCCTAAAATTTATGATTGTAAAGGTACAATTTTATTTTATGTATAAATTTATTAATAATTTTATAGATATTAAGATCAAAATTTTCTTGAGATGGAACGCTTGTCCTACTGAGACCTCAGATCCAATTTTGTCCACGTGTAGTCATATAGAAACAGATAATAAAACTTTTAGATAATTTTCTAAAAGGGTATAAAATGGTAAGATAGAAATTCTAAATACAAGTGACTAACAAGTGTCAAAATCATCACTCAAAAAAGTAAAAGAAAAAAAATAAAACTAATTAAGAAATTTCAAGTATGAACAAGACCCAATTAATCCACTATAAAAGCGCACGAGCATGATACTAATTTTCACCATCACTAGTTAAGAACACAAAGAAGAGCCAAGCTAGCCTGAAAAATGTCTCCAAAATACTTGCTATTGCTTCTCGTAGCAGTGGTGGTTCTGACCACTTATTCCTCTCTTGTTGATGCTGATCACTACCACAAGCCTCCTTACTATCCTCCTAAAAAGCATTATCCTCCTCCTAAAAAGCATTATCCTCCTGTGGAAGAACATCCTTCAGAAAACGAGGTCTCCACCACTACTACCGCCGATCTTGACAGGACAAGACTTGATGAACCCACGAAAACTGTAGAAGATTCTTACCACCACTATTACAAGCCACCACATTATTACAAGCCACCACATCATTACAAACCTCCCTACCACCACAAGCCTCCAGCAGCCAATTGAATATTGGCCCTTCTTAATAATTAATTACCATGTGTGATTATATATTGTTGTATTTTCATATCATATAGTACTTCTTAAGAATAAGGGATCGTATCTGATCGATGAAGATCCTCTCTCTATGGTTCAAATGTTTTCTACAGCTCAATTAATCATAAGTAGTGAGCCAGCTACATATGTTTAAGTTACTTCTTGTATGTTTGTGTAGTTTCATATCAACATGTTAATGAAGTTTAAGTATGTATATGTTATGAAACTTTCATTTTTTGTTTTTCTATTTCCTTTTTCTTTAATAAATCAAAAAAATATTTTAATATAATTCAAACTTGAAACTAAAATGAGATAGGTAAGGACGGGAGCCAGAAAAGTTTTTTAGGAGGGACTAAATTTTTTTTTATATAAAATAAAAAATTAGTAGAAATTATAATAAATTATATTTAATTCAACACTATATTTTTTATGTCATAATATAATAAAGATATAAAGTTAATACATTATAATTAATTTATAATAAAAATATAATAAATTAATAAGTATTAGTATCATTTATAAATAAAATAAATTTATTAACTAAAAAATCTAAGCAAATAAAAAGTTCAATCAAATATATCAAAATTTATAGTTAGAAACTAAAACTAAAATAAACATATGAAAATTAAAAAAAGTAAAATATGATTTAGAATTATAAGTTTGAGATTATATTTAAAAATAAATATTTATAACAATATAAAAATATTAATAATAATAAAAATTTTATATAGAACTATTTCAAATGAATTCTAGAAGATTATTAAAATAAAATATTAAATAATATAATATTAGAAAAAGTTAAAATTTAGGTTGAAATAAAATATGATAAACATAAACTTAAAAGTTTTAATATGAAGAATTTTTACATAGTATACGACTATATTTTTATTTATATTACTAATAGTTATCGAATATATGAAAAAAAAAAATATATATATATATATATATATATAAGTTCATATCATTTTTATACACATATTTATTAAATATTGTTAATATATACCAAAATATGTAAATAAAATTAGACATAATATATTACTATAAATAAAATATTTATTTAATGCTAAAAATATACATGTAATTAATTTTTTGTAAAAAAAATTAGCTGAAATTGTAGTCCTGCCTGGCCCCAACGTAGCTCAGCCTCTGGATAAGTCTATACATGCAAATCACTCATTTTGTTTATCAAAAAATTCTATAGCTAGCTAATGATATAGGAAAAATATTTTTATATTTCTTGATCTTTAATTTATACAAAATATATGTATTTATATTAGAAATAAGAAAGTTACTAATTTAGTATGATATCTACTGTATTAGGTTTTGATTTACTTTCCTATTTGGCCTTAAACATTTATAACTTTCTTATTTATCTCAACACTTCTCTTCAAGTTGGTGCATTCATGTCTCACATGTTCAACTTGTCTAAAAACTTTAAGAATACTCTATTTGAGACTGCTTTAATGAGAATGTCAACCAATTGATCTTCTGAATGAATCCTTGGTAATTCCACAATCTTTCGATCTAACTTTTCCTTGATAAAAAAATGTACCTCGATGTTATTTGTACGATCATGTTGAATTGAATTATGTGCAATATCACACGCTGCTTTATTATCACAAAATATTTGGACAGATTGTTTAGAAGGCAAACCCAAATCTTGTAAGAGAAGTCTTAGTCATCGCGCCTCATAAAGTATATTTGCTAAATCTCTAAATTCAGCTTATGCACTTGAGCAAACTACAATGTTTTGTTTCTTGCTTCTTCATGTCATAAGATTACCTCCTATAAAGATAAAGTAGCCAGAAGTAGATTGCATGTCACCCTTATCATCAGCCCAATTAGCATCAGTATGTGCTTCTATACTTTGATAGTTTGTATTTTTGGGGAATAATACTCCTTTTTCGAGAGCAGACTTTAGATATCTCAAAATGCAAATAACTGCATTTATATGTTGCTCTCCATGATTATGCATAAATTGGCAGACAATACTTAAAATATAAGCCAAATTTAGTCTAGAATGAGATAAGTACATCAACCTCCTTACAAGTCTTTAGTATCTTCCTTTGTCAACTAGTATTTGGTTGGATTCAACACACAACTTTAGACCTTCTTCTACCAGTGTATCAATTGGTTGACATGCCAATCTAGATTTGTAACTAGGGATAACATAACTCGAACGGTGTTCATTTTTGTTACAAGTGCAAAAGTCTCTGTATAGTCAATCTCATATTTTTAAGTGTATTCTTTTACCACTAATCTTGCTTTATAACTTTTAATCTTACCATTTGCTCGATACTTCACTGTAAAAATCCATCAATATCGAACAACTTTGTTGGTTAGCAATCAACAAGTTTCCAAGTTTTATTCGTTTGTAAGGATCTCAACTCCTCAATCATAGCAGCTTTCTACTTTGGGTCAGCTAAAGTTTTCTGCAGACTGTTAGGAATAGATACAATAGATAATTGATTCACAAATGATATGTTTGATTTTGACAAACGATGGTTCGACACATAGTGACTCATATGGTATTTTACTTTACAAGAAAGTTTGGGTTCATAAGTGGGTTTAGGAATACCTCTTGTGTGACGTTGTGGTAACTGTCTTCTGTTTGGCTCAAGAACAACATCAGTAAGCGATTGGTGTGATATGTCGACAGGAGATGGAGCCATATTATCCAATGATTCGGTTTCAGGTTGAGAAGTACTCAGTTCATCAATGAGGTGTTCATCACTTATTCCTTCTATTATTTGGTTCTCATTGGCATTTCGATCTAATGTCATACCACTTGAATCTAATTCATATATTTTCTGGTTTGATTCAATCTGTGAGTCATCAATAGTGTAATCCAATGCTATGCCACTTATATCTAAGTTGCCCACATTTTAGTTTTCACTTTCATCATAATCAAGAGTTTGAATTTCCCTCTGATACTCCCCCTAAAATTCAGCTTCAAAAAAGTACATTGTATCTTCATGAAAGACAACATCCATTGTGAAAAATAATTTTTTGGATGAGGGATGGTAACAACAATATCCTTTTTGATGACTAGCATATCTAACAAAAACACATTGCAATGCTTAAGGAGTTAATTTTGTGCTTTGATGTTTGTGTGGGTGTATAAACACCACACAACCAAAGACATGAAGGGGTAAATTTGAGATAGTTGAGGTAGCAACTGCATCTATTAGGGTTTAGAATGATGTTTTGAAATTGATGGTGCTAGAGGGGACCCAATTAATTAAATAGACTGCAGAAGTGAGTGCTTCTCCCCAATAGGATAATGACATATGTGCTTCAATTAATAAAGCTCAGACTATAACTAACAAGTGTCGATTCTTGCACTCTGTCACCCCATTTTGTTGCAGTATGTTGGCGCAAGTTGTGTGATGAATCATTTCTTGTGTCTCCAAAAATTGTTGAAGTTCAATACTCTGGTATGCTCTACCATTATCACGTCGAAGAACTTGAATATGAACTTGAATCTTTGTACGATTTTCAGTTTCAATCATTTTATGGAACTTTTGGAATAACGAGTTCACTTCACTCTTGGAATTCATCAAGCATAGTCATGTCATCCTTGTACAATCATCAATAAACGTTACAAACCAACGTGACCCATCCAAAGTAGTAACTTTAGATAGACCCCAAACATCAGAACGAATAGTCATGAAAGGAAGTAGACTTTTGTTTATTCATAATGGAAATGAAGCACGATGACTTTGTGCAAGTTCACAAACATCACAATGGAAACTCGAAACATCAGCTACTAAAAATAAATTAGAAAATAACATTTTTAGATAACCAAAGGAAGTATGCCCAAAATGGCGATGCTATAACCATATTTCTTTTCTTTTTCTTTCTTCAGAACCAACAACTGTTAGTGCTTGTTGTGGGCTTTCAATATTCTTTGAGTCCAAATCTAAGTAATACAGCTTCTCCCTTCAAATACTACAGCCAATCATTTTTTTTAGTTTTGATGTCCTTAAACACACAACAATCATGCCAAAAAATTACAACACAAAATAAGGCAGTGGTTATTTGAAAAACAGACAAAATGTTATAATCTAAAGATGGAACAACTAAAAGAGTCTCTAATTTTAATATATTTGCAATAGAGACAAAATATTTTGTAGAGGTTGAAGTGAGGAAACATGTCTAACATCATTTGTCATGTGATCTGTTGCACTCGAATCAATTATCCATGTATTATTCAAAATTGATGTAGAAATAAGTAAATCCTTACTAATATTGTCTGCAGATATTACCAATGTCGAAGCTTTGTCATTCTTGCCTTGGTTTGAACAATCAGAAGATATTTGATTCCTGGGGATTCAATTTGGTCACTTATTTTTTTTTTCAATTCTTTCCTTTTTTTTTTATAAGCTATACAACGCTAGTCACGGTGCTGGTGAGATGATGACGCCGTGGTCGAAGCGATAGGTTGTGGGATCTCTTTGGATTGGCAATGGTGGACAAGGTTTTGGGTGGGTTGAATGAGCAGTGGTTGGATGGGCGGCGACTGGTGGTCCCTTTTTTGGTATGGTTTTGATTTTTTTGAATTGATCTGATTTTTTTTATTTATTTATGAATTTGAAGTTTGAAATTTTGAAACAAATGAATCAAAGAACTTCCTCTGATACCATGTTTAAATGATATCGGAAAAATATTTGTATATTTTTTGATGTTTGATTTATACAAAATACATATATTTATACTAGAAATAAGAAAGTCAGAAAATGATATTAATTTAATAAAATATATCTATCATATTATATTTTGATTTATTTTTCTATTTTGCCTTAAATATTTATAATTTTTTTTATTTATCTAAACACTAGCTACTATATATAAATATATAGTAATCTCGTTTAAGTGCCTTAATAAGTTTGGACAGGGTTGGCTGCTTGCTAATTGTTGAGCAATTGAAAATAATAGAGAGGATGATGAGAAAGCAGAAAAAAGTTATTTTATTAATAAATACTAGAGAATATGTAGCTTATTTATAGAGAGGCTATGACACTAAAACCTCATAACACAAAACTTAAACAAATAATAATAATAATATTTTAATTTATGATTATTAAATTAATAAGAAATCACAATATTTTATATTTATTTTTCAACACTAGAAAATTAAGTACTCAGCATATATATACATATATATATATATATATATGAAATAGTAAAATATAATGGTACAAGTGACAAATATATGAAAATTTTGATAATTGTGGCCTCACACAGCAAACGAGGATCGACCATGCCCCTTGGCTTTGAACATGAACAATAGACTAGTGTACTGTCAAGTAACCAGGAAATATATGTACTATAATTAATTGTTGGAGCAGAAAGATAAAAATAACAACGATGTTATCAATTTATTGTTTAGATTTAGTCACTTTTTTTAATATGTCTCGCAGGCCTATTTAAAGTGTGTAAGTAATAGTCAGTTTCGTTGTTCTCAAGATAAAATAGCGCAAAATTAGAAATCTGTCTCGGATCTTCACTGCATTGGTTGAAAACCGGAATATTACACTTTCAAATTTAAGTTGCTTAGAATTGAAAAATAATTTATAAATAATTTTTGTACTTAAAAAATATTTCTTGGTTTCTGTATAGAAAACTGTTTCTGGAGAAAGAAAATGAGAGAGAGAGCTCGAGAAGATGTTGTGTTTCTGAGTTATGAAAAACTGAGAGCTTCATTGAAATTTGCAGCTGATTTTTACAGAAAAGTGAAGGATAAGAGCGTGCAACAATCATAAAATAAACGGTCAGTAGTGAAATCGTGAATGAGTATGATAATTGGTTCCGTAAGACTCAATCTGGGAGAAACGGAACAAAACGGTCAAAAAATAATGATCACAGCGTGGGATAATGATAACTTTGGTTTGTATTATAACAAAATTAATTTTGACTGTCGAAAAAAATAATTTTAATAAATTAAAAAATTTTCAAAAAAATTAAGTGCCACTTACACTCAGTTGGCCAATTGGCGCACACATGTGGATAAATCTATAATTATTTAGGTCTTTTCACCTTTGACAAAAGTGGTGCCCCATTTAACCTCAATTGTAAATCTAACTACTTATATACATATTCTTAAATATATAAAAAAGTAATATGGAATAAATTTTTTACACTTTTTTTCATTTTTATTTTATATTTAAATTCACAATTTCAACGTTAATAGACGACTACACAAGTAAAAGTGTAAAACCATGCATATATAGTGTACTTACAAACAGTTTTTCATAATCTTATTCCACTTATCATCTTGAGATTCATGCGTGGAAAATATATGGTCAAGCAAAGATAATAAAGTCAATATTTAGAAATACCTAACAACTAATTGCTTGAATGATATTGTCTTCTCTAGAATATACAAGCCAAATATCTAGCCATGAGATTGGTAGGGGTGAGCAAATAATCCGATCAATTTGCTTAAATTAATAAATTTGATCCGATCCGTTGGATTCGGATCGGATTGGATTGACATATTTTATAGTCGGATTGAATTCGGATTGAAAAGTATACAATTCGTTCGGATTCGGATTGAAAAGTATACAATTCGTTCGGATTCGGATCGAATTCGAATTAACAGATTTTATAATCCACTGCAATCTTATCCAGACTAAATTAGTATTAAAATTATAAATAAATGCATATTTATTTTTAATATGTTATATTTAAATATTATACATACCACAATTACATTAAATTATTATTTTAGTTTTAAAAAAAATAAAAATATTAAATTTTCTATAATAATTTAATAATATTCAACAATATACTTTTTATTATTTTGATTATATAAGTTGTGACTATAAATAAATAAATTTTACTAAAAAATATATCAATTTAAAATTTTAATGTTAGTATATATTGTGTTTTATATATGATAATAATAAAAAATAAATTATAATCTCAATCCGACCTATCCGATCCGAAAAATCTGATCTGTTCGGATTCGGATTGGTTCGGATTGACTACATTATCGGATCGGATTCGGATTAAAAATCTTCAAATCTGCTTCGGATCGGATCGGATTCGGATTGATGAAAAACAGACAGTTTCGATCCGTTGCTCACCCCTAGTTCAATGTACTGTTATCTGTGCAGTCGTTGAGATTTTTTTTCCCAGATAAATAGTGTAGTATCTGAGGGCTCCAAATGTACTATTTTTAATGTATCAATATATATACTACTAATAATCGGTAAATAAATAAATTTTTTTTTTTACATTTTAAGTAACTTTATTTATCACTTCTGTAACTCTTATTTATATGTATGTTACACATTTATGATACATAAATTGATATATTAATAGTAATAAAGTAGATTTGGACTCATAATTAAGAAGAGTTTAATTATTATTTTTTATTATTTTTAGCGTACTAACTTATATAACACTAATACATAATGTACATATAGAAAAAAATTACAAAAAAAAAATATGTATTTAAAATGTAAATTTTCTTTATTTTTTTTTAATATTTATTAACTGTTTTTTAATTTCACATATATTAATATAAAAAATACATGTGATTTAAAATCGGTCGAGAATGGTTGGATGACCGTTGTCCTAACCTCTTTCTCTCCTAATTATTATTTTTTTTTGTCTCCGTCAAAAGTCAAACGATCTTAATTAGTTTTGTTTTATTCAAAATTTTGAAGTACACTAGTTAAAAAGGCAATCTTATTTTCAATAATTTTTAAAGATCAAATTTAATTCGGTTAAAATTTTTAAAGATCAAAGATCAAACGAGGAATAAAAGTCTAATCGTAATATCAGTAAGTCAATCACAAACATGTTGATTTGAATTTGTGATGAATATGATTTATGTTTTGAATTAATGACGCAAAACAGACTCATTTTGTAATTTTTGATCAATTTAACTAAAATAATAATACATTTTTATTTTAAGGTATATTATTTTACAATTTTGCCATCATATGAACCCACTTTATTTCGTCTTCCATCTATTCCTCTTTCTATTTCATAGCTCCTTCTTCTCTTCATTTTTCGCTACTGTTATACCAAAAACTCAGGTTTAATCCTAATTACACCCATACTGCTACAATGAATATAAATATGCGTTTCTCGAGTATAAAGAAATTGTTAATTTAAGCATATCTAATTATATAATTATATAAAGAGTATCTGACATATCTAATTATATACTAATTTTAATTGCCTCCAAAATTGATTTTTAAGTAGTTATCAAATTGAGGTTCTTTTTATTTATTTGTAATATCACTTGGGTTTTGTTCTCAAGCTTTTGACTATGTCTGTAAAGAAGTATTTAGTTTAATTCTAATCACCTACTGGAAGAAGAAGAACAACTTATGAAACTTGTACATTCACATTTTGTATGTATAGGTTAGATACACATTTATTTTGTATGTAACATGTACATTCACATTTCGTATGTACAGGTTACATACAAATTTGTATGTACAGGTTACATACAAAATATGAATGTACAGGTTACATACAAATTTGTATGTATATGTTACATACAAAATATGAATGTACAAGTTACATACATTGAGAGATTTTATTTGGCTTATGAGAAAGACTTCTATCAAACAGTTTAACAACGAAAGATTTTATTTGGCTTATCAGTAAGGATAGTGTTTCGAAGGAAACACAGAAATGACGAGATTTTTACGAATACTCAGAAAGGGTCAGAGGCCAATAGGTATTTCCTATTTGAATAAAGGGATATTTTGGTAAAAATCATATATATTACATAAATAAAACTCACCGTTTCAATCCAAAAAGTGCTATTTAGGTCCAAAAAGCTCTTTTACACAAATCTTTACTATTTGAGCAATTCACTGTTATGTTCTTCATGATCGTATTCTCTCCTCTAATCTTGCAATTAAGACCAGAGATATCCGATGAGTTGTTTAACTCAATCTAACTCATGTAAAATTAATTTAAGAAAATAATAAAATTAATATTTTAAAAATTTTTAATAATAAAATTAACATTATTTGTATTCAAACTTATATTTTCACAATTAAAAAATTAACTAATATGTCATTTTTTTTAACACTCATCCAATTAAAATTAAACGACGACAATTTAGACCCGTTCAATATTTTACGTTTAATATTAAACATTCAATATTATTAGAATATTAATTTTGTTACTATAAATTTTAAAGATACTATTTTTAGTAATTTTTCAATTAATTTATTAAGCTTATAGTAGCCAAAAAATCAAAATAAATTCCAGCCAATTTCACTCATGAATTTAAGTCAAAAGCTGATTAGTTCATTTTATAAAGATATATTGAATTAAAAAATTAATAAATAAAAAAATAAAGAATGTATAAAAATATAATCATTAACTATTTATACAAAATTGAAAAAAATGTTGTTATTAATTAAATAACAACTGATTTTTTTTAAAAAAATAATAAAGATAAAATTAAATTTATATTAGAATGTTATAATAAATATAAAATTTTAAGATAGATGATAACTTAAAAAAATATCCAACATAATTGATGTTAAAGAGATGAATATCAACACAATTTTAAAATTTAAATTTTATTAATTTATAACTGAATCCATATCATTGAAAATAATAAAGTGTCTATTTTATAATAAATGTTATTTTTTAAAATTTTGTGTTTTCTAGAAAAATTATGCTCATTTTATTGAATAATTTTAAAATTTTATTAAATATTTTTGAAATATAAACTGCATTAATTCACAAAATATTATGATTTGTTTCATATATCTTTATAAATTTTTAGAAGTTTAGTTTTAAAAAAAATACGGTTTATAATTTCGAATTTTTTATAAAGAATTATGCTCATTTTACTAAAGATTGATTAAATTCGGTAGAAAATTTTTGACTTATTTTTAAAATATAAACTATACTAAATCACAAAATATTATAAATCATTTCATATAACAAAAGAGAGTTCCAAAAATCTAGTTTTTAAGAAATTTTACATTTTATAATTTCGAGTTTTATATAAAAAGTTGTGTTCATTTTACTAAAGATTGTTAATATTCAATTAGAGATGACAATTCGTGCGTGCTGTACTAGTTCAAGCTGACTTGAATTTAATTTATGTCATGAACTGCTAACCCTAACCCAAACCAAAAAAATTCAAGCTAGCCCAAACTTTTATTTACATGTATTAATTAGTATTTTTTTTTATCTTATTTAATCCGTTATTAATTAAAATATTATAATTTTTCATATAATTTTTAATTTAATTAGAATAATAAAAGATTTGAACTAAATGTAATGCATTATAATAACATTAAAAATACAAATAAAAATTTTGTTACAAATTTTTACAAAATTAAAAATTAAAAGTTTCAAAGTGATAATTATATTATAAAATAACTCATTAAACTACTACCTAAAACTAAAGTAAATGAATATTTTAGACTTAAACTTCATATAATTATAATTAGTGATAATATAATATATTTGCACAGTATTAGTAAGAAAAATGTAGCAAATTTTTTATAACATGAATTAACAGATTAAACTTGTAAAAATAATAATAGTAATAATATATAATAATAATTATAATTATTTTTTATTTTTGTGTTATCGGCCTGGCCCTAACCCATACTTAATTTTTTTCATGTTATTTGTGCTGATTTAAATTGAATTCAAATTTAATTCGTTCGTGTTCGGTTCGTATTTTTCAATTCGTATTCGGTTTAAACAATCGTACTATAGCACAAATTACTACCCTTATATTCAATAGAATATGTTTATTTGAAATGTTATATTAATAGTTAGTTTCTTTGTTAACATTAGAAACTATTATGATTAAGATATTAAGATAATTATTCTAATATTTCTCTATTAGTTTATGAGTTTTAGTTTATTATTCCTATAAATATTAATGTAACCCTTCAATATTAGAAAGAATGAGAATTAGAATGTTTTTATTTTGACTTTTTGGTTATCTTCTTAACCTGCTTTAATTATCTATTATTTTAACTTCTACATTCATTATTTTATCTATTTTATTAGGGTATTAATTTTGTTATTATAAGTTTTAAAAATATTATTTTTTGTAATTTTTCAAAAATTAAATATGTTGCTCATGAGCTTTTCAGCTCAACTCACATGTAAATAAATTGAGCTCAATTTAATTTATTTAAAAATTAAATGAGATAAGTGAAAAAGTTTTTAATTACGGATCTAATAAGCCTAGAGGGGGGTGAATAGGTTATTTTCAAATTTCAACAAATATTATATAATCTAATCACAACGGCCAGACATGCAATCGCGTGTAAAGATAAATGCGGAATAATAAAACGACACACGATATTTTTAGGTGGAAACAACCTAGGCCACAACAATGACCTAAGAGGAAAACCACCGGTCCACCGGACCACCTAACTATCCACTATGAAAATAATGTTCAATTACAACCATAGAGTCCAGAACTACCCGTCGCAGATAGATCCCCCTTTCTGTAATTTACTTACGAGCCGCTTGCTCCTTTCACAGCCTCCAATAGTTAGATGTCTGGATCCGGACCAACGTTCCGATCTACTTGAGTCACACAAGATCAACCGAACCCGTCACCTTCAGTAATTTCGAGTCACACGAAATACTGAAGCCGTCACCTGTAACGTTAGCACAATAACACAAGTGCAGTGCGTGTCCTAGAGCGGATTCAAACAATGAATAATCCTAACTAGCAAATATACTAACATGCGATGTAAAAACAATATCAGCTAGCAAACCCTAGAACATTCAATTAAGCTCAATATCATGCAAATCAATTAGGCATATGAATATGACATGAGAAAGCCTAAGAACAATAGATGAAGAGAATAAGCACAATTCAGATGCTAGAAAGTATTAGTGCTATATGATTCTAAATGCTCAAGTTGATTGATTATGCATAAACATCCCTTCACTTATATAGAGTCCAATCCTGATTCAAATAGGATTTGCAATTCACTATAACTCTTTTCCTATCAGGATTTACCAATTACCACAATTATCCTCAAATAAGAATACTGTTCTTAACATTAAATGTGGTCAATTAGGTAAAAGAAACATAAGGGTCGAATTAAGAAATAGAGTTTGAGTAGGAATATAATACTGGCTCGATCGATCGACAGGCCGTCTCGATCGATCGAGAAGGTCTCGATCGATCGATACACAAAACTCGATCGATCTAACTCAAACAGAGAGAACCTGGATCGAAGTTGTTCTATACTCGATCGATCGAACATGGTTCGATCGATCGGTCCAATTGCTCGATCGATCCAGTCCAAACAGAGAGCACCTAGATTGAAGTTGTCTCAGTCTCGATCGATCGATCACTCGATCGATCGAACAATACTCTCGATCGATCGACCAACATGTGCACAATACATTTTTCGTTACGATCCATACTAAGTGTCGTGCTCAATTGTGTGCAGATGTATGCATGATGGAATATTATACCTGTCATATGGGCGTTGCAAGCTTGGTGACTCCATCATCACGTGTGGTCTGAATAATTGTTGAATTCCTATTCTAGATTACAATCAAACATTTTGTCCACGAAAATTGCCAATACAAAATAAACCTTACAATCTCCCCCTTTGGCATTTTCGTGTGACAAAATCACTCTCTCACTACATAACGCTCAAGGTTAAAATATCATTACATCAATTACATAGTGGACTGTCTATGATCTGGTGGACCATCTTCGCTTGATACTTGATACGCTCGGTCCACTGAAATTAGACAAACAAATAGCACACAAATGTGGCTTGAAAGCCTCATTGCTTATTAGTTCAGTGTACATAAAAGTGAGAAAGATATGTAGTGTATGTGGACATGAATCTTTCTCCCCCACAACTAATAAATGCAACATCTCCCCCTAAATTCAATCTCCATAGCAACATGAATAACATGAATCTTTCTCCCCCTTTTTGGCATACGAAATTGACAAATCATGAAACACTAAAGATGACAAGGGTCACTCTCAACAAGGTGGGCTAAAAATGCATAAGAGCACACATGTATATGTCCAAAGCATGTAGGAGGAATTGCATTAAGTCAAAAGAAGAATAATGAAATATGTATGCAATGACTCCCCCTAAGTTCTATGACTCTCTAGACGAAAAACAAATTCAAAATTTTTTTTTTTTTTTTACCACACAAAGTAATGAACTCATTTAACACGAATAAGCATACAACCAATTGAAAAAATTATTTTTGCTTAAATTTTGATTATTCATTGTATTAGCAAAATAAATAGGTCACATAAGCACACTAACACATATAATGACATATTGACATTCACTTAAGGTAGTATACAAATGTGAACTCCACTTGTATTCCAATAATTTCATTTATGACCAATTTTAAGAGACTCAAAAGAAAATAAGTTCATCTATCATGCTAAATCATAATTGAGTCATCAATCTTACATAATAAAATATGTCTATGAAAAAAGAGATTTTTTTTTAAAACATTTTTGCTCTTTCTTTTTGTACATGCCAAATAGAATTTCTTAATTAATTTTTTTTTTTTTTAAAAACATGTACGAGCCATAAATCTAATACGATGACTTTCACACTAGTTATGAGGTAGCCCTCTCCGCTCACTACGGTAGCTTCACACATCATAGTAGGTAGCCCTCTCAATACTAGTTATCTCCCTAAGATGAAATATTTAAAAAATAAGAAATAGAGCTCAATTTAATTTCGCAATCAAGATTAGCTCAAGTCTTAGAGTCTTTCAGAATTAATCATAAACTTCATAGATGACATACATGAGTGTTCAGTGGGTGTGTGCATAAGTTCAGTCAATAGTGTCATCATATGGTAACAAAGTAAATATGTGCAGAATTTTGAATTTTAGCATAGAATATACAATGAGAATCAAAATAAGCCACAAAAGATAAGGTTGTAAAAGTATAAGCATCATTTGAATCCAAAACCTTGTAGACCCTTTTTTTTTTTTTTTTTTTTAATCCAAAAAAAATTAACAACAAAAAAACGAAATAAACCAAAAAAATACTCACCTAGGGTCATTTAAGCACTCAAACAAAAGTACCTAGGTGGTCTAGCAATAGTGATCAATTGATAGGAAACATGCAATCTTTCCTAACCCAAATTTTCATGAATTTTGATTTCTTTATGTTTTTGGGTTGAGACTTAATTGCATTAGATTTTAAAGGCATACTCTTAGGCTCATATTTCCTATTCAAATTCAACATAGGCATGGTATGATGATAATTATGAGTTCTATACCTATAAGCATGAAGATGATCATTAAATCGAAAAGCATTCATCAAAAATCTACAGTTAGGTCGAATATGGCCTTTTCTACCACAATGATGACAAACAGGCACAAACTTAACAGTTTTAGCTACTGCAATTTTAGTGGGTGTTTGTGCAGAATTTGTAGCAGTAGAGGTAAAGTTAGATGACCTTACAAATGTAGTTTTTGAAGTGGAAGGTGTACAGTTTTCATCTTGGAAACCAAGTCCACGAGTATCACCGAAAGGCTTACCAATGCTCAACATCTTATCAAGTCGTTCAGCTCCAATTGTTAATCTCTTGACAGTTTCCTTTGATTGCTCCAACTCCTGCACAAGCTTTGAATTTTCCTGTTCAATACCTGCAAGACTTAAACTTAACTTGTCAAAATGCTCAGACAGTTCAACTTTTTCTTTTTCTAAAACTGATAAATTAAGGTCTTGCAAATTGATCTGTTCATTCAGCTTTGTTACAGTTATGAGTAGTTTATCTTTTTCTTTCTTGCATTTAATTAAATCAATAAATAACTCCTCAAAACTGTTTGCATTAAATTTATCAAGGATTCGTTTACTTCCCTCTTCATCTGAGTCAAAGTCTGACTCACTGGAGTATCCACCAACAGTTGATGTAAAAGCTACGTAGTTAGAGTTGACATTTTCTGAACCACTAGCTTGGTCTTCATCACTTTCTGTGTCACTAAGGGTAGCATTGAAAGCGTTTCTTGTTTTCTTCTTCTTGTTGGCACAATCTGCTGCATAGTGTCCAAAACCATTGCATTCAAAACATTTAGGACCAGTGGGTTTAGATTTCTTACCTTCTGAACTCATTGGCGTGAATTCTCTTCCCTTACGATATCTTGATTTTTCTTTAATCTGTAGATCCTTTTTGTTGAACATTTTCTTGAGTTTTCTAGCTAGAGTGAGTAGATCTTCATCTTCTACATCATCATCACTATCGTCAGCTTCGGTGGTTTTGAGAGCAATTCCAATGTTCTTTTTGGGTGCTGGAAAGTTCATCTCAAATGTTTGAATTGACCCAACTAGTTCTTCAATCTTCATGGTGTCAATGTCTTTGCTTTCCTCTATCGCTGTAACCTTTGCTTCAAAGCGTTCTGGTAATGAGCATAAGACTTTTCGAACCAACCTGCGTTCATCAATTTTATCTCCAAGATTTGAAGAAGAGTTAGCAATATCACATAAATTAGCATAAAAATCAGAAAACGTTTCATCCTCCTTCATTCTAAGATTTTCAAACTTAGTAGCTAGCATGCGAAGTTTTGTTCGTTTAACTTGGGACGTGCCCTCATGGGCAACCTCTAGAGTGTCCCAAGCAGCCTTAGCAGTTTCAATATCAGAAATACGTCGGAATTCATCCGGAGACACAGCACTAAAAATAGCATTGATGCCCTTTTGGTTCCAGCCACTACCAATTTTATCTTGAGAAGTCCAATCAATTCTAGGTTTAAGTGTGACTACACCATCCTTGGTAACCGTAGGTGGTTCCCAACCATAAAGCACAGAATTTCATACACTTTCATCTAAGGAACGTAAAAAGGCTCTCATACGAGCCTTCCAATATGGGTAGTTAGACCCATTAAAATAAGGTGGACGGATTGTAGAAGAACCCTCTCTAAAATGATCCATAATAAGGTCCTAGGCAAACACTAAGTATATCTAGTGACCCGCTCTGATACCAATTGAAAAAGTTTTTAATTACGGATCTAATAAGCCTAGAGGGGGGTGAATAGGTTATTTTCAAATTTCAACAAATATTATATAATCTAATCACAACGGCCAGACATGCAATCGCGTGTAAAGATAAATGCGGAATAATAAAACGACACACGATATTTTTAGGTGGAAACAACCTAGGCCACAACAATGACCTAAGAGGAAAACCACCGGTCCACCGGACCACCTAACTATCCACTATGAAAATAATGTTCAATTACAACCATAGAGTCCAGAACTACCCGTCGCAGATAGATCCCCCTTTCTGTAATTTACTTACGAGCCGCTTGCTCCTTTCACAGCCTCCAATAGTTAGATGTCTGGATCCGGACCAACGTTCCGATCTACTTGAGTCACACAAGATCAACCGAACCCGTCACCTTCAGTAATTTCGAGTCACACGAAATACTGAAGCCGTCACCTGTAACGTTAGCACAATAACACAAGTGCAGTGCGTGTCCTAGAGCGGATTCAAACAATGAATAATCCTAACTAGCAAATATACTAACATGCGATGTAAAAACAATATCAGCTAGCAAACCCTAGAACATTCAATTAAGCTCAATATCATGCAAATCAATTAGGCATATGAATATGACATGAGAAAGCCTAAGAACAATAGATGAAGAGAATAAGCACAATTCAGATGCTAGAAAGTATTAGTGCTATATGATTCTAAATGCTCAAGTTGATTGATTATGCATAAACATCCCTTCACTTATATAGAGTCCAATCCTGATTCAAATAGGATTTGCAATTCACTATAACTCTTTTCCTATCAGGATTTACCAATTACCACAATTATCCTCAAATAAGAATACTGTTCTTAACATTAAATGTGGTCAATTAGGTAAAAGAAACATAAGGGTCGAATTAAGAAATAGAGTTTGAGTAGGAATATAATACTGGCTCGATCGATCGACAGGCCGTCTCGATCGATCGAGAAGGTCTCGATCGATCGATACACAAAACTCGATCGATCTAACTCAAACAGAGAGAACCTGGATCGAAGTTGTTCTATACTCGATCGATCGAACATGGTTCGATCGATCGGTCCAATTGCTCGATCGATCCAGTCCAAACAGAGAGCACCTAGATCGAAGTTGTCTCAGTCTCGATCGATCGATCACTCGATCGATCGAACAATACTCTCGATCGATCGACCAACATGTGCACAATACATTTTTCGTTACGATCCATACTAAGTGTCGTGCTCAATTGTGTGCAGATGTATGCATGATGGAATATTATACCTGTCATATGGGCGTTGCAAGCTTGGTGACTCCATCATCACGTGTGGTCTGAATAATTGTTGAATTCCTATTCTAGATTACAATCAAACATTTTGTCCACGAAAATTGCCAATACAAAATAAACCTTACAATAAGTTTAGCTATAAAGGAATTAATCGGAGTTGACACAATCTAACTCATTTAATACCTTTAATTAAAACTAATAAAGCGACACCATTTTTGGTTCTACCAAACAAAATTTAATGCCAAAGTCCTTGCAAAATTTGAGAGAAAAGTTGTGCATAGTTAGAAAAATTGTAAATCGTACCTAATGCCTAAAATATAAAGGTACTTGTAGGCATGAAGTTTTGGAAAATATTGTTGCTAGAGATAGCTTTATTTGTATCTCAACAGATAAAGCACGTAGATAAGGGAATAATATTTGAAATTTTAATATATATATTTTTTATATGAATAAATTCTATATTAAAAAAATGGAAGAAAAAATTAAGTATATAATTAGAATGGATTAATCCTTCTAATGTGTTAACTTTTTGAGTTTGAACATCAGACTTAACAAGAACAAGTAGTATTACAATCAGGACCCAATTTATTTTGCATGGGCATATACAAGATAGATCCTAATGGTGAAAGTAGCACTACAATAATAATTGGATTTAGGGACAGTTATAAATTGAAAAAACACTACCAATCGTCCCTAAATGGGTGTTTTTGGAACGGTTGCGTAAATGATTTTCGAGACGGTTATTAACTGTCCCTAAAATGTTTACCTTTTGGGACGGTTATTAACCGTCTCTTAAATGTTTATCTTTTGACCGTCCCTAAAAGTCCTTTTAAATAAAACACAATCCTGGACACTTCGCGAGACTTATCGAAAATTTTCACACAAAAAAACCCTAAAACACACAGCCTCCACTACGTACGGAGACCGTCCGTCGTTCCACCGCCTAGAACCTCCAACCACCGTCGCCTCCTCTTCTGCTCCGTCAACAGTCACACAGCCAGCCTCCAGCCTTGTCGTTGCTATCCCGCGCTTGCTCGATTTCTTCCTAATCAGCACGTTAACGTAGCCCCTCCACGACACCTCCTGCAATGGTGGCTCAACTAGCAGCCTCTCTAGCATCGTTGCCCAGACTCCACGGTGAGCAGCTGTCGCCTCTTGCTGACCAGCCAGGTTCTTCATCTTTAAATGTTTTTTCCTACAATTTTTTGTAATTATTATTATTATTCTATTTTTTGGAAGTTTGGGGAATATAATAATCTCTTTGCGTGAATGGATTTTTCTGTATGGATTGTAGAATTATAGGTTATAATTGGGCTTCTGAGAAAAATGTTTGGTTAAGAAAAAATGGGATTTGTTTTTTAGTTTATGTTGTTTTGTGTTCTATGGTCGCCCTTTTGAGCTCTTATAGTAATGGCAAAGGTTAATGTATAATTGTTTAAATATTTTTCTATTTCTTAGTTGAGTTTATGTTTGTTTTCGCTTCCACAACACTGTAAAAATGCTTTTAACGAAAAAAACTAATGCACAAAAGAACTTTAGATACTTTCTGATCTAAAAGGCAAATTGAAGTAATGAAACCGCTCCTCTCTAAAATCACCAAGGGCTAGTTTTGTAATGTTGATGATGCAATTTCTTAGTTATAACCATCAAGTTGTTCTTGTTTTTACTGCTGCTGCTAATTTTATGTTATTGAATAGGTGAAGGATTTAAGATTTGTTTTAAATTCTAAAAAAAATGCACATCTTGTTTCAATTGTAGATATTGGATGCTTCAATACTTGTATCATGAGTAGTTATGTGAAACCACTCAAACAAAGTGAGACCAATCCAGTGGTCCTCCTTCATAGCTTTGATAGGTACGCAATTCCTACGAATGACACCAATGCCTTCACAATAGGATTTTTCCCTTCATATCTTGGGACATAAATATTATTTCTTATAGTTCTTGTTTAGAATGGAGGGGTGCACTTGAAGAGGATGGGCTGGAGACTGGGGCTCTTGATGTTCTCGGTTGGGGTTTCTCTAATTTAGGTGAATAACTATTGCTCTGTTTCTTTTGATGTAATTTAAGTTTTGTTCTAGCTTCATGCATTAAGTTCTTTGATATTGCTCCTATCTATAACAGAAAGACTCTCACCCTGAAATGTGGCATTTAAGCATTATCACCTCTTTCAGATATATCTTCAAGAGATGAATGTCGTGAGATCTTTGAATTCAATGGTTCTCTTGATTTCTTAGCTATGTAATTCTCTCCAATACCATGGTTTTTTAATACATCCTCGATATGTTATTGTGATTAGTTGACTACCCTTCTGCACTTTCAAGCATTATTTTAACTTGTAAGAATTCAAATTTTATATCCTTTGATGGTAATTGGATTAAGAGAGTTGCTTCTATGTTTGTGTATCCACTCCATCTCTGGAGGTCCTACATCAAAAGGCCAATGATATTAGTTGGACCAAGCCTTGGTGCTGCTATTGCCATTGACTTTGCAGTTAATCATCCAGAAGCTGTAAGCATATTTATTTCTTAAAATTATCATTACCCCCTTTCCATACACTTTGTAAAATGATTGCATACGAACCCCTGAACAAAATGAAAATTTTTTCTATCTTGTATTTTGATTCTAAAAATTTACCCTGCTAATTGCTAAAACTAAATAAGAATAATAATCTATTTCAGTTCTTCGTTAGTCTCGTGCAATATGTAAAATTAGTTCTGTTAATAACTAATGTGTAATGAGAAGGTAGGCACTGACGCAACTAAGCTGCGAGAAAGTTTCTATTTTCATTTACACATTATTGAGTTGGTCCTTTTACTAAGAGAAAATATTCAAGTGAATTTAGTACTTTTTTGCATGCTTAAATATCCAGCTGCTGTGAAAAAATGAAGAAGAAGAAGATTCAGTTTCTGTAATAAACTTACCCAACCAAACTTTTTCTCTCCTTTAAGTATTTTTATTTTATTTTATTATTTTTGTCACACTTCAAATTGAAACTCTCCGTAACACAGGTCAAGAAGCTGATATTGAGTAGTCCAAGTATCTATTTAGAAGGCATTAGCAACCTTGCAAACGTACGAAAAATGTTGGCCTATGCTGGGGTAAGTCTCTATGTCACATAATTTTGTAGGGCACGACACATCAATATTTTCTTGGTTTAATTGATGTAACAATAAAGGTTGGGCGTTTTATTGAGGCTCCTCCTTGGTCCTCTTTTACTAAAAGAATTGTTCTAATGAGACTCAAAAATCACGTATTCTGGTTAAGTCAAATTAAATGATCATCGCTTTCTACATAAATCATCTAGTTGTGCTTATTTTTTTTATTCTAATAATTGGGCATATCTAGCGTTTTGATTATTTGTATCTAGTTTCTTTACTGATGATCTTACTTCTTCACTTTTATGCAAATATTGATGAGTCTGCCTCTGGTTTCTCTCTTCTAGAAAGAGCAGAAACTTTTGAATGTTGAATAAGGAAGTTGAAGAAGAAGCAGCTATTGTTGAAGGAGTCGGCGAGCAGCAAATGTTGAAGAAGAAGCTGGAGAATTCTTTTGAAACGTATGCAATGACGCATACGTTGATATTACTTCTCTATAAATAGAGAAGAGCAAGCGTCTCCTAAATAACTCACAATCAAATCTCAAAATCAATCTGAGTTTTGAGAGCAGAGAGGAGCTGATAATTATATCAGCTCAAGAATACCACAGTAAAATTATACTGTGAGATAAAAGTGAGGTATTCCTGTAGAGAGTGATAAATATCTGCAGAGATAAAATAGTGAGAGATTTATCACACAATTGTGAGTGTGAGAGATACACTTTGAGAGTGTAATATTGTAATACCTCAAGTTTGGGCATAAACTTGAGAGAATTGTTGTACCCATTTTTCATAGTGGAAGTTTTTCGGAGTTGCCCCGTGGTTGTTTCCCTCTCACATTGAGTGGGTTTTTTTCCACGTTAAATATTGTGTGTCATTTTATATTATTCCTGCACATTTATTATTTGCTATTCTCAATCTCGCCAACATTCCGCTGCGATACATATCCCAACAACTGGTATCAGAGCTATTATTGCAAATAGTGAAATTACTATTCACAATAATTAAAGTTGTGAACAGTAAAATACTATTTATATCTGCCGACAGTTTGAATAGTGAAAGTACTATTCACGAGGTACTATTCAGAAGGTACTATTTGCAGATACGAGGTACTATTCACAAGGTACTATTCAAGGGCACTATTTGCAAAGGTGATTTTTTTTTTGTAAAGTTGGTTCACGACAAGTAAAAAATGTCTGGTGGTAAAACAAAGATTGAGAAGTTTACCGGCAACAACAATTTTACCCTCTGGCAGAGCAGAATGAAGGATGTTCTCATTCAGCAAAAGGTTCATAAAGCTTTATTGGGTAAAACCAAAAAGCCAGAAGTAATGAAGGATGAAGATTGGGACGAGATAGACGAGATTGCCGCCAGTACAATTCGTCTAAATATTTCTGATAATGTTCTTCAGAACATTAATGTAAAAGGATGCAAAACTGCTTTGGATATCTGGAACAAGTTGGAGAGCCTGTACATGACAAAGAATTTGTCAAATAAGTTCATGATTTGGGCAGATCTATATCAACTGCGGATGCCGGAAAATAGTGACTTTATGCAACATTTGTCAACATTTAACGGTATGATTTCCCAACTTCAGAATTTTGATATTAGCTTCTCAGAAGAAGAAAAAGCAGTTTTACTATTGGTGTCCCTACCACCTTCATACCACCATCTTAAGACGACTCTCATGTATGGAAAAGATAAGTTGATCTTTGAAGAAATTTCCGGAGTACTTTTGTCTTACAGTAAAAATAAGACAAAAGATAGTGAGTCGCAAGCCCTTGTTATGGAGAACAGAGGGAGAAGTAAAAACAAAGGATGGAGGAGCCTGACGGACAAGTCCAGAGGAAGGTCAAAGTCAAGAGGACGAGACAATAATTGCTTCCATTGTGGCAAGCCAGGCCACATAAAGAGAAATTGCCGAGTATGGAAACGGTTGCAGGAAGGAGGGCAGAATAAAGATGACAACCACACAACAGCAGCAGTAGCAACAAGAGAAAATGAAGATGTTGCGATAATTGCTGATGAATGCCTACATGTTGGTGATAACATGATTGAATGGGTCGTTGACACTGGTGCGTCTTATCATGTCACGCCCCATAAAGAGTTGTTCTTTACATACAAGGCAGGAGACTTTGGTACTGTAAAGATGGGAAACACCACATGTTCAGACATAGTAGGAATTGGAGACATTTGTATCAAGACAAATGTTGGGTCCCAGTTAACATTGAAAAATGTGAGGCATGTTCCTGATTTACGCCTCAATTTGATGTCTGTTAATGCATTTGACAAAGAAGGCTTCCAGAACCATTTTGGTGATGGAAAGTGGAAACTCTCCAAGGGGTCTTTAGTTATTGCAAGAGGAGAAGCTTGTTGCACACTATACAAAACCCATGGGATGGTTTGTGATAATGGTGTGAACGTGGCAGTCGATTCTTCACTAAGTCTGTGGCATAAAAGAATGGGCCACATGAGTGAAAAAGGACTGCAGATTCTGGCAAAGAAGAATCTTATTCCCTTTGTCAAAGGTAGCTCTCTTGATCCTTGTGATTACTGCTTATTTGGAAAGCAGCATAGAGTTTCTTTTAGTAGTTCCTCTGCAAAGAAGTCAACACTACTGGAACGAGTGTATTCTGATGTTTGTGGTCCCATTGAGGTTACATCACTTGGAGGAGCCAAGTATTTTTTAACCTTTATTGATGATGCTTCGAGAAAAGTATGGGTGTACCTGTTGAAGACAAAAGACCAGGTGTTTGCTAATTTTCAACAATTTCATGCCATGGTGGAAAGAGTGACGGGAAAGCAGCTGAAGTGCCTCCGAACTGATAACGGAGGTGAATATATTTCCCATGAGTTTAGAAATTATTGTTCTAAACATGGTATTCGGCATGAGAAGACAGTACCTGGTACCCCACAGCACAACGGTGTAGCTGAAAGGATGAATCGCACAATTGTAGAAAGAGTGCGATGCATGTTACGAGCAGCAAAGCTACCAAAAGAATTCTGGGGAGCGGCTGTTCAAACTGCTTGTTATCTCATCAACAGAACCCCCTCAGTTCCTTTGAATTTTGATATTCCAGAGAGGGTTTGGACGGAAAAAGATGTTTCCTACTCTCATTTGAAGGTATTTGGGTGTAAAGCTTTTGTGCACGTATCAAAGGAACATAGGTCGAAGTTGGATGACAAAGCCATTAAATGTATCTTCATTGGTTATGGAGATGAAGAATTTGGCTACAAATTTTGGGATCCTGAAACAAAGAAGGTTCTAAGAAGCAGAGATGTAGTCTTTCAGGAGGGCCAAACAATAGATCAACAAGAAGAGCAACAACCAGAAAAGACTCTTGTTGATCTCTCTCCCATTCCTTCTCCAACAGAACAGGACAATGGAGAAGAAGTACAAGATGCAAGTAACGGTACAGAGTTGATACCGGAAGAAGATGATGCTGAGGAAGATTTACCAGCAGAAGAAGATGAAGATGCTGAAGAAGATATGCCAGCACAAGAGGACAATAATCAGGGGGAGCAGGCAAGAGAACTGGACAATGATAGACGACAACTGAGAAGGTCAAACAGAGTCATGCAACCATCCAGACGATATCCACCTAATGAGTATATCCTAATCACTGAAAAGGGGGAGCCAGAAAGCTTCCAAGAAGTGGAAACTCATAAGGAAAAGAAGCAGTGGATGAAAGCAATGGAGGAAGAAATGAATTCCCTTCATAAGAACCAGACTTATGAGTTAGTAGAGCTTCCAAAAGGCAGAAAAGCTCTAAGAAACAAGTGGGTATACAAGTTGAAAGAGGATGGCATCACTAACCAAGTCAAATACAAAGCCCGGTTGGTTGTGAAAGGTTTTGGACAAAAGAAAGGCATTGACTTTGATGAAATATTCTCTCCAGTTGTAAAGATGTCCTCAATCAGAGTAATTTTGGGCTTAGCAGCTAGCCTAGATCTTGAGATTGAACAAATGGATGTGAAGACTGCATTTCTTCACGGAGATCTAGAAGAAGTCATCTACATGTAGCAACCAGAAGGGTTTGAAGTCAAAAGAAAGGAGCACCTAGTCTGCAAGTTGAAGAAAAGCCTGTATGGATTGAAGCAGGCCCCACGCCAGTGGTACAAGAAGTTCGACTCATTCATGGTAAGTAATGAGTTTCGAAGAACTAATGCAGACTCATGTGTTTATATCAAACATTTACCTGGTGGAAAGTTTGTTATTCTGCTGCTATATGTTGATGACATGTTGATAGTCAGTCAAGACACCGAAGTAATCAACAAGCTGAAGAAGGAATTATCAAAAGTCTTTGACATGAAAGACTTAGGTCCAGCCAAACAAATTTTGGGTATGGAAATAATTCGTGACAGGAGGTCCAGGAGACTATGGATGTCACAGGAGAGATATGTTGAACGAGTTCTTGAAAGGTTCAACATGAAAGGAGCGAAGCCAGTCAGTTCGCCTCTTGGTGGTCAATTCAAACTCACCAAGAAATCATGTCCATCTTCAGAAGAAGAAAAGATGAAGATGGAGGCCATTCCCTATTCTTCAGCAGTTGGTAGTCTTATGTATGCTATGGTCTGTACTAGACCAGATATTGCTCATGCAGTAGGAGTTGTGAGCAGATTTCTGTCAAATCCTGGCAAAGAGCATTGGGAAGCAGTGAAATGGATCTTCAGATATTTAAGGGGTACATCAAAGTTGTGCTTAAGCTTTGGAAACGGAAAACCAATCTTGGAAGGATATACAGATGCAGACATGGCAGGTGACCTTAATGGTAGAAAGTCTACATCTGCATATTTGTTTACCTTTGCAGGGGGAGCCGTATCTTGGCAGTCCAAACTGCAAAAATGTATTGCATTATCCACAACAGAGGCTGAATATATTGCAGTCACAGAAGCTGGGAAAGAGCTATTGTGGATGAAGGTTTTTCTCCAAGAATTGGGTTTGAAGCAAGATGAGTATGTGATTAACTGTGATAGCCAGAGTGCTATTGATTTAAGCAAAAATGCCACATATCATTCTCGCACAAAGCACATTGATGTAAGGTATCATTGGATACGCCAAGCACTTGAGAAGAAGCTGATTCAAGTGAAGAAGATTCATACAGACAAGAATGCTGCGGATATGCTGACAAAGATTGTTCCCAAACAAAAACTCGAGCTATGTTCCAAGATAGCTGGAATGAGCTCCAAATGATGGAGCTAACATGTGATTCCTCCCTTCATGAGGCAGAGGGGGAGATTTGATGAGTCTGCCTCTGGTTTCTCTCTTCTAGAAAGAGCAGAAACTTTTGAATGTTGAATAAGGAAGTTGAAGAAGAAGCAGCTATTGTTGAAGGAGTCGGCGAGCAGCAAATGTTGAAGAAGAAGCTGGAGAATTCTTTTGAAACGTATGCAATGACGCATACGTTGATATTACTTCTCTATAAATAGAGAAGAGCAAGCGTCTCCTAAATAACTCACAATCAAATCTCAAAATCAATCTGAGTTTTGAGAGCAGAGAGGAGCTGATAATTATATCAGCTCAAGAATATCACAGTAAAATTATACTGTGAGATAAAAGTGAGGTATTCCTGTAGAGAGTGATAAATATCTGCAGAGATAAAATAGTGAGAGATTTATCACACAATTGTGAGTGTGAGAGATACACTTTGAGAGTGTAATATTGTAATACCTCAAGTTTGGGCATAAACTTGAGAGAATTGTTGTACCCATTTTTCATAGTGGAAGTTTTTCGGAATTGCCCCGTGGTTGTTTCCCTCTCACATTGAGTGGGTTTTTTTCCACGTTAAATATTGTGTGTCATTTTATATTATTCCTGCACATTTATTATTTGCTATTCTCAATCTCGCCAACATTCCGCTGCGATACATATCCCAACAAATATATTGACCTTCAATATCATTTGTTTTGAGACAAGTTTAGATTGGATTAGTGTAAGAATGTTAATCCTTTTTTCCTTCATTATTTTCATCAGTCATTGTAATAATGTATCTGTAGGAAATAAAACAAAGTATACGTATTAAGTTCATGTATTGTATTAGGATATAAGGCGAGTTCTAATGTAAACTGCTATTCTACCATTAATTTCATCTCTGTGTAGAAGATCTTGGTGCTGCTCATATTAAAATTTTCTTCTAATCTGATTTGTATATATTGCTGAGGGAATGTATGCATAACTAATAAAGACTATGATTTTACAAATTAGGTGGGCATTGCACATTTATCATTAATAAAATAAGTAGAACTTGAGATTGTTGATATAAAATTTAGGACGGTTATTAATATTTAGGGTAAGAATTAGAACAAATTTTGTAATTAATTACTAATTGTTAGTAATGAACTAGGTCTATTAACTATTTTTATGTTTAGTTTAATGTAGATATTAGAGACATATATTAAGAATGTTTCCAATAATTTTGTAATTAATTACTAATTATATTATAGTGATTAATTGTTAATATTACTTAAATAATTATATTGTTATTGTTGATTTTGAATACATATATATTTAGAATTTTATAGGAGGTAGTTTCAATGATAAAACCAATATATTGAAATTTAAAAAAAAAAAAAAAATTAAAGACGATTAATATATTGAAATTTAAAAAAAAAAAAAAAAAAATTTAAGGACGGTTATTGTGAGCAAAATTTTCTAAGACGGTTAATAGTAGAAGTTTAACCTTCCCGAAGACTTTTAGGAACGGTTAGTGTCACTTCTTGGGATGCTTGCATACGGAACAGTTACAATCCAAAAAACAACCGTCCTTAAATTCCTTTTTTGTACTAGTGTAGACTGTAGGGCGACACACGTGACTCAAGTCTATCAAATAGCAGGCCCTATGTTGGATCGCGTTAGGAATTATACGATATTATTTGAGACTTTTTTGAATTCTTGAGGTTTAGCAAGTGTTTTTTGGTCATTTCTTACCAAATGTGTGAACTTAATGGAGTATGGATGTCTATTTAAAAGGCGCAACTAAATGATTGGTTCTAGGTATTAGGATATATTTGAAGTCTAAGGAGATTGTTACGTGTGTGAAATTATTTTACATTAAAAAAGTATGAAAAATAATAAGTATATAATTAAGATAGACTACTTCTATTAACTTAACCTTTTAAGTAGAATCTCATGCCTAATAGGAAATAAATACCATAAATAATAGAGCATATTAAGAATCTTAATCAACTCAAATTATTGACTAGATATTGACCGATCAAATATAACATGTGATTTATTGAATTTACAAAATTATATTAAATAAAATTATGATAAATTAATTATATTTGTGATATTCTTGTGATATATAGTAGTGTTCTAAAAAAAAATAAATAATAATAACCCAACAACAGCATCTAGGCCTCCTGGGCCAGTGCCTTGCCTACATGTCCAACTACTTACAATACGCGGTGAGGTCATTTGAAGTTCCATATTTGAAACTTTTTTGTCAATAGTAACTTTTTAGATAACTTGACTGATTATTAACAGTGAATTTTTGAGATTTCTAATGGTATGTTTCGTGTTTGAATCTTATTCCCGATTAGGAAGATATGAGCAATAAAAATTCGCACCAAAAACTAAACACGGTAGTATTTGATAGGAAGTGTGAGACTTGAATTTTCTAAGCTTTCATTATCCTTCTGCCCATAGGATTGATTAGTCTTCATTCCAGACCCATTAATCAAATCTAAATAGATGGCCAAGATTGCCTCGACTCCCTATATATATCACAAGCCTTGGCTCACTCTTCACAAGTCCACAAATTATTCCTCTCTTGGTGATTAAAAGAACAAGAGTCTAACAAACTCTTGGAGATCCATTTCTAGCCTGGTAAGTTAGATAAAACATCCTTTTGAGATGGATTCTACAAGAATATATTTGAATATCATCATGAACTTGATGAATATTTTGAGTATCCATCCACTCACCTGCACATGGCGCACACTTGTACACCGTAGCTATTCAAGAAAGGTGATCCCACTCTTCACTTACCTCGCAAGGACCAACAATTCCTTTATATCAAATGGCAAGAGAAAGAAGTCAGCATAGCTGACAAGCGAGTACAACACCTAGACACGATCAATGGTAGGTCCAACCAAATGACCAGCCCTAGCAGACAAAGGCCAAATTATCACGATCCATCTGATCAACCACAGCCCGACAAACCATGAAGGATTTGGCTAACCAATTCTTTCCAACCAGCCTGCAGAGACCTGGCTACAAGGGCGGTCTCATCTCGGTTGGTTCGTGTAGTTAACAAGTGTTGTCTTTTAAGTTCCACAACACTTGGTTCTATGCCTACACATCTAAAATTTACTTTCAATATTGATCACGTCATAAATATTAAATAAGAGGCATTTGGGTTTAGTGAGGGGGATCTTTTTGATCCATGATTCTATTGACGTGCAACCCCTTGCGCTTTATGTGCAACGTAGGTATCCAGACTGTGGGCTAACTTATAAAAATCATGAGTTTATTTAGAAGCGCTGTTTTTTTTTTTTTTTTTCAAAAGAAAGAATTTCACTAAAACATCGTAGCAAAAAATTATAAAAATTGAAGACAATACGTAACTTCTTTCTCAAACCCAAAAACTAAAAATTAAGTACTTGACAATATCTTTCATGAAATTTTGCCCCCAACTTCAATGATGTTTGCAGGAGAATTACTTGGCCAAAATATCATTACTCTTTTAGACATTCATGTGTCCACAAGATAAAAGAGTATTAATTTTGACATAAAAGCAAGGGTCACCTATTTACCACCATAACAATTCAAGAAAAAAGAAAAACACTATCATCTCAGCAACCAAACAATAACAAAATGAAAAACAAGTAAAAAATCACCAGGGTGCTACAATTCCCACAAAAACTCTAATCTTTATTCTTATTAGGATCATGTTCATCATCTTCATCCATGACGATGATCAAGAACACCAAATATAATGGAAGCAAGTCCACTAGAATACTAGGGAGAAAACAAGACTACTAAAAAAACACTAGGGAAAATATAACCTTCGGAGAAAAACTTGAATAAAGCTTGCAATGGTGAGATTACTGGTAGAACCTGCAAAATAATCAGCTGAATCATTAGTCTGCGGTACCAGGACTAATGAAGTGATGGATGAGTGGTCGATATGTAGGTTGGAGATATGGAGAGGATAGGAAAGATGAGATGAGAAAGGTGTGGGAGATGAGATGAGTTGGGTGGGAGGATTTCAACAAGTGGTGTGGACTTGTAGAAGAACTCTTTTATTATTTCCCCAAGACTTGTACTCTTTTACTTAATTCTAGTACAAATGCCACATGTTATTGTAGTTAAAGTACTTAGGTTTAGCAGTTTTTTTGTTGTTGACAATTTAGACTATTAACATTGGAAAAGTATGAATAGTTTAGTTCAAATAGTTTTTAGATTTTTATTTTTATTTTTTAATTGTATTTGAAAAATAAAATTTTAACATGAATAATTGCTTAGTTAATTTATAGAAAAAAAATTGCTTAATTAATTTAAAAAAAAAAAAAGAGAAAAAGAAAAAAGAAAAAGGAAGCAAAATATAAAAATTAACATTTTAAAGGTGTGATTTTAATTTTCTAAAGTTAATGGAATAAAAAAAAACCGACGAGTTTGTGGACTTGGTCACTTGCCCCACTTTTTTTTTTTTGGTCTAACTTGCCCCACTTTTTCTAATAGGCTAAAAAAAACAACTTTTTAGATTTACAAGAATTAAGTTTGTGAATTTTTTTGAAAAATAGGCTAAAATACCCCTTTCACTAATTGTATTCTAAAATAGACACCCTACTTGCATTATTAAGTAAATTTCAAGATCACCCTTACTAATTTAGGGCTTGTCTTGTTTACTTTGATTCCTCCCTCTTTCACTCGGTTCCTTTACAACTTAGAGGCTCATCAAACGACGACTTCAGCGGCAACAATGGCAGTGACCGACCGATAACAATGACAGAGAATGACAATGATGACGGTGAATGACAGAGCAACTAATAACAATAACAACTGACGAAAGTGATGACAACTTTTTTTTATCTACTAACAAAAAATGATATGAATTTGATTGATAATCATTGATGACCAACTAGCCATCAAGATCCTTTTCCTACCAACAATAATCATAGAAATCGAGTTGATGTTATGAATATGAATTCCAATCAAAGGTGAGTTTGGGTGAAGAAGATTTCACTGCCTCTGGTGACAGGGGAGATGTAGCATTGTCATCTTGTCGTAAGCATGCTTGGTCATTTGATAACAATTTTTTGCCGTTGGATGTGGTTGATTTTGTTGGCGATTGTTACAATCTAAACTTCGCATCTCTTTGTCTTTGATTATAGGCAAGTCTATATAACACAGTAAAATTTGCAGCATTCCTTGAAATCGAACATGTTATTCATGTAAGAACTAATTGAAGATTTACATGCATTTGCATTATCAAATTAGTTAGCTAATATTAGTTAAATTATTGAGAAATTAAAGAGAGAGAAAGAGAAGTGATTGTTTATGAGTTTATTGTGATATTTTTTATTTGATTATGGTGTAAATTTAACGTCCAATCAAAATTTGGTTAGTTAGACAATTGTTAAATTAAGTTAAATATGTGTCCAACTCGTTTCCGACGAGTGGAGTTATTAGTCGATCAAAATCCTGCTAGTTGGATAATTGTCCAATTCAGTTGGACAGTTAGCAAGTGTGGTTATCAGCCAATCAAAATTAGGTGAATTAGATAGTCGTCCAATTTAGTTAGATATGTGTCAAACATGGCTTCAACAAATTGGGTCACCAACCGATCAAAATTCAATCAGTAAGATAGTTGTCTAATTTTGGGCAGTCTAATTGAATATGTGTCCAACTCGGTTCTGTCGAGTGGGGTCATCGACCTATTGGACAATTCTCTAATTCTGGGTAGTCTAGTTAGACATATACCCAATCAAAATTTATTACAATTGGTCAATAAAATTAATGATATTTTTGTTGCAATGTGTAAAAAAAATTAAGTAAAATGAGTCATATTTAATTTTTAATAAATATGAGATCAAGACATAGCATAATCCAATTTTTTTTTCGTTTATTGTTTTATATAAATGCATTTATTTATATAAAAATTATCTTGTGCTAATAACATATTTATATATTACATGATCATGAACTTCACCCAGATAATACCTTTTCATCCAAAGAAAGCAAGAACCCATCTCCCTCTACTCCCTTCGCTCAAAAAGAAAACCCATTTTCATTTCTGTCTCACATTTTACGTTTTTGATCCGAGTTTTTTCCCCGTTTTGTTTGCTTTGATTTAGTCATATACGTGGATTAAGCATGATTGGAAGTGGAACATGTTCCATTTTAGTTCTGTTTCTAGTGCTACGTAAATTTATTTGTTTTAATTTTTTATAAATTTTGTCAAAACAGTATTTAGGAGTTGGGCTATAACTAGTAAGTCTGTTTAGATACCCAATGGGTGGGCATTGAGTTAGGCTACAACTAGTAAATCGGTTTTGACTAGGGAGGACAGTTCTTACGGATATCGCTGTTTGAATTTAATTTGTGTTAAAATTGTTAATTCTAAATCAAATTAAATTTAATTTGTGCCATTAATCGTCATTCTTAATCTAAACTAAAAAAATTTAGGCCAACCCAAACTAACTCAAATTAGTCTAAATTTTTATTTACATATATTAATTAGTCTTTTATACCTTAATGTTAATTAAAAATATTATAAATTTTTTTTATAATTTTTAATCTAATTGGAATAGTAAAAGATTTGAAAAAAAATTTAATGTAATCTAATAACATTAAATATATAAATAAAAATTTTGTTATTAATTTTCAAAAAATTAACAAAGTAAAAGTTTCAAAGTCATAATTATATTACAAAATAACTCAATGAACCACTACCTAAAATTATAATAAATAAATATTTTCGACTTAAACTTCATATAATTGTGATTGGTGATAACATAATTTGCACATTATTAGTAAGAAAAATGTAGCAAATTTTCTATGACATGAATTAACAGACTCAATTTGTAGAAAAAATAATAGTAATAATATATAACAATAATTATAATTTTTTTTGTGTTATCAAATTAGTTCTAACACAACCCTAATTTTTTCGTGTTATTTAGGCTGATCCAAACTTAATTCTTTCTTATTTGGTTCATTTTATTATATCTTGTTTGGTTTGGATAATCGTGCTACAGAACAAATTGCTATCCATAGTTCTAATACCCAATGGATGGGTAGTTTTTTTTTTCAAAAATTAACCAACAAATTTGAGTCTAAGTCTAACTCGAGCTTAAATAATTTTTATTTGAGATTGGTTGTTCTAAGTAGGTCCAAAATATTTTAAAATCGACATTATCAATTCGGTTGTAGGTCTACAAAAAAAAAATACTGAAAAAATCGAACCGACCCACACTTTACTCTATATATATATATATATATATATACTTAAAAAATATTTTTAATTATACTTTATAAATATATGATATATATTATAAAAAATAAATGTCTTCGATTACTAAAATGTTTAATAAATGCTTTGGTAGTGCTTTGATGTTAAATTAGTAATAAATGTTTTAATACTAAACTAAAAATGTGAAAAATTATTTTTTATGTATTTAAGTTAGAAGTTGAAAGCGAGATAGAGTATTATTGAATAAGAAGTGTGTAATTTATAAGAATGTGATTTCTTTGGATATTGAAAAGCTTAATTTAGGTAGGAACAAAGATTTCAATTTTTATGCAAATTGTTTGTAGGATACAAAAAAAAAGTGTTTTGTAGGAGTACTCTTACACTTTCTATTGTATCATTTATTATGATAATAATTTTTTTCAAATAAAATTGTTGGTTCAGAACTGCGAACTTCCTTCAAACCGATTTTATAGGTTGGCTTAAAAGTTGATTTTTAAGGACTATAAGTCGGTAAAAATTTTGAATTTTTTTAAACTATTAAGATAAGATTTATTTATAAAATGACTTAAAAGTCAACTTACAGTACCTATACCCTTAATAAACATGATTATGTTTGTCATGGTTTGATTTTTGTCTCGTCCTTAATTTTTATATTTTTCAAGTTTTATTTTAATAAACATGTTATTTGCTATTATTTGTGTTTGAATGTGATTATGCTGGTTTTCTGTTCCCTCTTGTGCTTTTCCCAGAAATAGATTTGACTCTAGACTCGAAGGAACTGTATTTTATTCTTTCAAGAGTGTTTTTGTATGTACCACTGGCTATGGATATGTTGTTAGAATTGGTTTATTGAAAGTGAAAATCATAGTTTTCTAAATCCCATGTTGAATCAAGAGAAAAAGAAGAGATTATAGCGGAAGCATACTAGAATCCATAGTGTTTTTCTATCGAACGGGTTCAGATCTTTCAATTGATGCGTAGTTGTCTCAATGGTTTTTCTCTGTTGATGGGGATATAGAGAAAACTTGTGTTCTACAAGTACTACGCTCAAATGGGAACCATGTCCCCTTTATATAGATAACCGCCAAAGGCGGTTATCAATAATGAGTATTTTCAAATTGGCCCCTCATCAATTTAAAAATACAAGTCCGGTCTCTACACATTAATTTCACGATAATTTAATACCCGATAGCCAAAATTAAACTTTATAGATCACCTTTTAATTGGCTAAACTATAAGATAGCATAGCACATTTAAAACTACATGTGTGGCCCCATATATTAATAATAATTTTCCAACAATCTCCCACTGGGCCACATATGTAACTTTGTAAATGTGCATAACCTTATGAGCTCATAAAATTGCCATCACAATTAGGGTACTTTCGAACAATCTCATCCATTAATCATACTAATACAGGATCAAAGCGATCTTCGTTACATTTATCGTGACTAAATCTATCAATGTCACATATACCAATACAACTAAATGACATAGATCAATCATGGATGTGTAGCATGAAAATTACATGTAATGTGATCCAAACATGTCTATTTTCAACTAGTCCTACTTTATTCTTTATTGAGATCAATACTACCACATTACTTGACAGAGTGTATTAAACCAAAACTTTACTTCTGCAGAAAGTAAACTGAATAATATATGTATATAACAAATCTGAAGTTTAACATAAAGCAACAAATCAAATTCAAACTCCCACTAAACTAAAGTATCCTCAAACAGAATAACACCCATATGAGCAGTATGCTCGTGAAAGACCTTGGGTGGTAGTTCCTTTGTGAGTGGATCCGCTATCATGGAGTTTGTTCCTATGTGCTCTATAAAAATCTGACCACTCTGTACTCTTTTTTTCACAACCAGAAACTTGATATCAATATACTTTGACTTCGTTGAGCTTCTGTTGTTGTTAGAATATAGAACCGCTGATTTATTGTCACAAAATAATTTGAGTGGTCTTTCAATACCCTCTAAAATATGCAGCTAGTGACAAAATTTTGCAGCCATATTCCATGATTTGATGCCTCATAACAAGCCACAAATTCTGCGTCCATGGTGGATGAAGCCACAAGCGTTTGCTTGGCAGACCGCCAAGAAATTGCCCCACCAGCCAACAGGTAAACATAACCTGATGTGGATCTCCTGCTGTCTTGGCATCCAGCAAAATCAGAGTTGGAGTACCCAATGATCTCTAACCGATCTGATTTTCTATATGTGAGCATATACTCCTTTGTTCTCTGTAAGTATTTCATAACCCGTTTGGCTGCTTTCTAATGATCCATGCCTGGGTTACTTAAATATCTGCCTAACATGCCAACTATGAACGCAATATCCGGACGCGTACATACTTGGGCATACATTAGACTCCCTACAGCCGAAGCATAAGGAATCTTCTGCATTTCTTTAATTTCAAGGTTATTCTTTGGGCATTGGCTGAGACAAAATTTGTCTCCCTTAGAGACTGGGGTTTCATCTGGTTTGCAATTTTGCATGCCAAACCTATTGAGAACTTTCTCAATATAGTTCCTTTGTGACAATCCCAATATACCCCGAGAGCGATCTCGGTGTATCTCAATTCCTAATACAAAGGAAGCTTCACCAAGATCTTTCATTTCAAAATTCTTTGATAGAAATCTCTTGGTGTCATGCAAGATGCCTATGTCATTTGTGGCAAGTAAAATGTCATCGACATACAAAACCAAAAAAATATGCTTACTCCCACTGAACTTGTGATACACACAATCATCAACGACATTCATCTCAAAACCGTACGAAACAATGACTTGATGAAACTTGAAGTACCACTGACGAGAAGCCTGCTTGAGTCCATATATGGATTTTGTCAATTTACAAACCATATTCTTTGAATCTCCTAATACAAAGTTTTCTGGTTGTACCATATAAATTGTTTCTTCAATGTCACCATTGAGAAACGCTGTTTTGACATCCATTTGATGCAACTCAAGGTCAAAATGTGCAACAAGCGCCATAATTGTCCTAAAAGAGTCTTTCGTGGAAACCGGAGAGAAAGTTTCTTTAAAGTCAATTCATTCTTTTTGAGTAAAGCCTTTGGCTACAAGACGTGCCTTATACCTCTCCACATTACCTTTTGAATCCCTTTTGGTCTTAAATATCCATTTACAACCAATGGGATTCGCACCAGCCGGTAATGGGACAAGTTCCCAAACTTTATTGTCTTGCATAGACTTATACTCCTGATTCATGGCTTCAATCCATTTATGAGAGTTGGAACTTTGCATGGCTTGGCGGAAGTTGATTGGATCATCTTCCGACATTCCACTTTCTGCCTCATGTTCCTGGAGATATGCAACATAATCATCTGAAATTGCAAATCTCCTTTCTCTCGTGGATCGCCTCAATGGCGCGGGTTCTTGAGGTTGTTCCTCAGGAATTGGTTCCTCTGGAACAATTACCTCATTTTGAATGAGGGGTTGAATAACATTGTCTTGCCGAGGATCTGAAGTCATTTCTTGATCAATGTCAGGTATGGAAACCTGCACATCGTCAAGAAAAGTAGTAGTAGGAATTGGGATTACTCCCTCTTCCTCCTCAAAGACAATGTTCCTAACTCGATTTCCCCTCCCAAACTCAACATCCTCAAAAAATGTTGCAATTCCCGTCTCAAATATAGACTTACTAGTAGGATCATAAAACTTGTAACCCCTTGATCGTTTTGCATAGCCAATAAAGTAGCTGCTAATGGTTTTGGAGTCCAATTTTCTTTCATGAGGTTTATAAGGCCTCGCTTCAGCAGGACATCCCTAAATACACAAGTGCTTTAGACTAAGCTTTCGCCCAACCCAAAGTTCATAAGGCGTTTTTGCAGCTGCTTTAGTTGGCACCCGATTCAGGATATAAGTTGCTGTCTTTAGAGCTTCACCCCAGAGTGACTTTGGTAAAGTAGATTGACTAATCATACTTCTTACCATGTCCTTAAGAGTCCTGTTTTGTCTCTCAGATACACCATTCATGCTAGGCGACCCTGGCATAGTGTATTGAGGGACGATTCCACATTTCTCTAGGTATTTAGCAAACGGTCCCGGACGTTGTTCACCTGATTTGTCGTATCTATCGTAGTATTTACCACCACGGTCAGATCTGACACTCTTTATCCGTTTGTTGAGTTGTAACTCAACTTCGGCCTTAAATATTTTGAACATGTTCAAAGACTATGATTTCTCATGTATAAGAAATAGATACCCATATCTAGAATAGTCGTCTATGAATGTTATAAAATATTGTTGACCATTCCAAGATGCTGTAGGGAATGGACCACAAATATCCATATGAATCAATTCTAAGACGCCCGTAGTCCGATTTGCATCTAATTTCTTCATTTTGGTCTGTTTTCCCCTGATACACTCAACACAGACATCAAAATTTGAAAAATCAAGGGATTCCAAAATCTCATCAGACACAAGTCGCTCAATTCTAGATTTAGAGATGTGACCTAAGCGTTTGTGCCATAATGAGGCTGAAGTTTCCTTATCTAATTTTCGCTTTGTACCTCGTGACTCTACATGCAAGGTTTCATTATAAGATGAAACAATTTCTAGCAAATATAGATTATCAAAAGTATTAAGTAAACCAGTACCAATAACATTTGAATTTAAAGACAAAGTAAATTGAGTATTTCTAAATGAACAATAATAACCCAATTTGTCCAAAACAGAAATGGAAATTAAATTCCGTCTAAAAGACGGTACAACAAAAGTGTCTTTCAAATATAAATAACAACCAGTTTTTAATAACAATTTAAAATGCCCTATTGCCTTCACTTCCACTGACTTACCGTCGCCCACAAAGATACATCTTTCAGCATCAGTTGACTCTCGGTAGTTTAGGCAACCCTGCATAGAAACACAAATGTGAGTAGTAGCACCAGAATCTACCCACCAAGTGTTTCTTGGTACAGATGCTAAATTGATCTCAGAACAGACCAAAATAGGAATTATACCTTTCTTTTCACGCCATGCGCTATACTTAGCACATTCCTTCTTCTGATGTCCAGGCTTACCACAGAAGAAACAACCTTCATTACTTTTCTGTTTCTTATGCACTGGACCATGAGGAACATCAACTTCCTTTCCTTTATCCTTCCTTTTACCCTTGCCCTTAAAAGTGCTTGACATATGAGCACTTTCAGTCCTCTCTTGCTTCAATCTCTCTTCCTCTTGTACACAAAATGAAATGAGCTCATTGAAAGTCCATTTCTCCTTTTGACAATTATAACTGACTTTAAATTGACTGAATTGTGCAGGAAGAGAGATCAGAATTAAATGCACGAGCAAATCATCTGATAAGTCGAGCTTTAGTGTCTTAAGTTTTGAAGTAAGATGGGACATCTCCATGATGTACTCTCTAACATTACCTTTGCCCTTATATTTCATTGAAATCAAGCTTGCTAAGAGCGTGCTTGTTTCAACCTTATCGTTTTTGACAAAACGATTCTGAATTTCCTCAAGGAACTTACTGGCAATGATATTGTCATCTGTTATTGCACCTCGAAAGGCTTCTGGAATCCCGCGCTTCATGATCATAAGACTTAGCCTGTTCGAACGGTCCCACTTTTCAAAGTACGCAATTTCCTCAGGGGTACTTTGTGCAGTGAGATCATTCGGTTTTGGCATTCTTAATGCCAAGTCTATGTCCATGTAGCCAAAAATAATCAATATGTTCTCTTTCCAGTCCTTAAAGTTTGTTCCATTTAACATTGGAACATTATTCATGTTAGCAGATATTGTAGTAGTAGACATTAAAGCTGAACAGAGAACAAAATTAAATAAATAAACCATGCTCACATAAAATAACCAAAATAAACAGTTTTTAAATTGACTGATTACATGACAACATTTCAAGATACCAAACACAACATTAATATTAAGCCTTTGGACAGTGATATTAATTGTAAGTGGTACTCTTGTTGCAATGATCAAACAATGACAATAAGTTATATCAAATAATAAATCTATGTTTGCATTGATTCATTATTCACATGAGGTCACCTTGATAATTGTCATACGATTACCATCGCAGGTGCGTGTATAATTCGACTAAATATGAATCCCTCTTTGGATTGGTTAATATTCGCATGAATTACACATACACAAACATCATATCCAATTATTCTCCCAATATCAATATACATATGAGTGGCCACTTTGGTGACATCTTGTATAAATTGATGTAATTAGAATACCAGATAAGTGTTAAAAAAATGTGTACATAATTAATCAAAATTGTTAAACTGTTTCAAACATAAATTCTGTATAAACCGAAAAGTAATATATATATATAAACGGTATATTATATATATATATAGACAGAATCTTACATAAATATATATATATATACATATAACCGAAACTTTATATTTTATATATATGAATATATATATATAATCGGTATGCCTTTATGATTTATATCTGATATATATTGATACCAAACAACTGAAAGCAACTAATATATATTGATATATATCTGATATTTATCTGATATATATCTGATATTTATATATATAAATCGAACAGTTTTTTTTTTTTTGGCTCCATGTGCAGTTGCACAAAAAAAAAAAAGAAAAAGGAAATCGAAATATGCAGTTGCAATTGTAGGAGAAACTGAAAGCAACTGCAATTTTTTTTTTTTTGGTCCATACGATCTGCAGAGGAAACCGAAAAAGAACTGCAGGAACAGATATATATACAAAAACTTGCAGGAACATTCGCAAGAGCAAATACTTATTGTTCTTTTACAGAATCCATAAAGTAACAATATTATATATATATATACATATACATATTAAAGCCCAATTCATAAGATGCCGATCACGATGCCGATCGTGAAGCATATATATATATATATATATATATATATATTAACGTGTATCAGATTTTGTGGCATATATAAACAAACAATTGAGGATGCGATCTGAAACATATATAATATGCATATATAAACAATTCACAAGATATACTGCCAACAATACAGATTAATATCCAAATTTCATGGCACATCATACAGAATTCATCAAAAATAAATTAATCTCTAACATTCATAGATTCTTTTGAATCAAACATGAGTAGGCTCTGATACCACTTGTTAGAATTGGTTTATTGAAAGTGAAAATCATAGTTTTCTAAATCCCATGTTGAATCAAGAGAAGAAGAAGAGATTATAGCGGAAGCGTACCAGAATCCATAGTGTTCTTCTATCGAACGGGTTCAGATCTTCCAATTGATGCGTAGTTGTCTCAATGGTTTTTCTCTGTTGATGGGGATACAGAGAAAACTTGTGTTCTACAAGTACTACGCTTAAATGGGGACCATGACCCCTTTATATAGATAACTGCCAAAGGCGGTTATCAATAATGAGTATTTTCAAATTGGCCCCTCATCAATTTAAAAATACAAGTCCGATCTCTACACATTAATTCCACGATAATTTAATACCCGACAGCCAAAATTAAACTTTATAGATCACTTTTTAATTAGCTAAACTATAAGATAGCATAACACATTTAAAACTACATGTGTGACTCCACATATTAATAATAATTTTCCAACATATGTACTATTCAAATGTATGCCAACATTGCAATTTATATAGCATTTACTTTACTTTTTGTTTGGGGTGTAGAGAAAACTCTATGACAACCAATAAAAAATGGACACTGAATTTGGATGTATGTAACCCCAGTGGGTACAAATAGAATTTACTCGGGATGCAGTGGTTACAAGTTACAACATATAGAATATTCCTTCTTTCAATCTATCACAGAAATTTATTTGGGAAAGAAAAGCTGGTTTTTGCATTGCTGAGATGAGTCTTGAAGAGTATGATTCCAAGTCTCATGTCTTTTACACGAACTTCATCTGTTTTTCAAACAACTGAGGGAATATGTGGATTGTAAGTTTGCATCATGCAGGAGCAAAATTGAAGTCATGAGAGAACAGCTGGTCGCTCTGAATGACAAAGTTGAAGGCCTTGTCAGAGTTTTAGATGATTTGTGGGTGAATTGGAATTGTTGAAACTGTCTACATTTCTGTATTTTCTATTACTATTATCGTTGTACTGTCCTGAAATATTTCTTCTAATCTTTTCAATGTTTGTACACTTACGTCCTTTCCTGGTGTACCTCGATTGCTAATTAGTGAAGCAAAAGCGTCTGGCTCAGTGTCTACAAATTCCACGCAGACAGCAGTTCCTACTAAGAAGAATGAAGAAGAAAATTTAACCTCTGGTCTGGAGGTTATGTTTGCAAGTCTTATGACAGATTCTACAACTCATAATCGTAGTTTTTCCGATGAGATTAGTTTCAATTTCAAAGAGTTACGTCAACATATTAATCCCCAGTTCGCATTTTTGCGTAGAGAGTTTGTGTTGGTAACAGATCCACTGGCTGTGTTGAATTACAAAGTTGAGATCCTTCAAAGGGTTGTGGATGATTTGTGAGTGCATTTAAAGATTTTTCTTTTATAATTGTTAGAGGTAAAAGATAATACTATGGTTTCTTGTGAATTTGTCGAAAATGGGTCTGTTGTTTATTTTGTTCCTTGATTCCTTCCGAATTTTCTTTTGTTTCTGATCTTATTAGGTCATTACATGGTGTACCTCGATCATTATTGACAAAAGCTAAAGAGTTAGGTTCAGTAACTGCAGATTCAATGAAGATTGTGCCAAAAGAGAAGAATGATGAACAAAAAGAGAGTAATTTGGGTATTGGAACCTTGAACTAAATGTATTTTCAGTTTCATCCTTTTGTTTTTCTTCTTAACTGAATTACGAGATAATGGAAAAAAAATTACTATTCATTTTTGTTGTTTTGGGGTGTTACGTTTTAAATGCTTTTTGAGTAAGCACTTCTAGTTCCATTCGCAAGTCCTTAACGTTTTTAAGAATAAATTATATTATTTTAATATTTTTAATATTAAAAAATTATTAAAATTATATATTTTGTATTTAATAGTTTTTTTTTTTTTTTAACTAATGATCAAATGGCCTTTGTTCTCTAAAATGAATAATATGCTTTGATATATTGACAATATTTTCAAGTCTACAAGCATACAGATATAATAAATTTTTGCCCATAAATTTATATCTTTTTAAGTTAATTATAAAATTTGATATTTTAATCCTTACATGTGATAAACCTCTTTATCATCAAAATGATTCATATCGGTCAAACTATCGATGCAAGAAAAAAGTATCTTATAAAGAAACTCACGTGGAGATAACACATCTTTATAACTCAAAGATAGATAAGTCATAACTCATAAGTAGAAGTGATTGAGGTTCTCTTGGTTTGAAATTGGACTACGTTTAGTTCAAAGTGACATATGTTAAATAGACCATTCTCGCTTTACATTTTCATGCTTTCATTAATTTCCTTGCACTAATTGTTAATTACAGAATCATATAATTATAATAAAAATGAATGATATTATTAAATAACTTGTTGTCATGTCACATATATGAAAGTAGGTATCATTTCAGTCCTATAAAGTGAAACTCACTGGTAAAAACAATAGTCTTTAATAAAATAAAGACATATAAATGGGTACTGTGCATTAAAAAATAAAAAAGATTATACAGATACAGGAACTTGGAAACGTGCCAATTTCATCTACTCCTTAGAAAACCAAGAAAGGAAAAGGAAAAGGAAAGGAAAAAAAAAAATGGACAAATAAATTAAAAATGTTTTGAATATAAGATATTAGGATTAGCATTACTCTCAGATGAACTCAAAAGCTCTTCTAAGTAATCAGAACCCAAATCTTCAAATACCACTAAATTATCTATTCTCGTATCTCTTTCTTTATCCTTTTTCTTAACAATTTTCTTCCTCATAGAGTGTTTTCTTTTCAGAGCAATAACAGGGGAACACCCTTCTTCAGTTTCTGTTTTTACAACACCACCATTAATTTCTCTAAGCGATTCTCTAACTCTGTCAACTGGAAAATTGAGAATAGCTGAAGAACCTCTCATTGAAAAAGCTGCTTGATCATAAGCCAAAGCAGCTGCTTCTTCACTATCAAATGTGCCTAACCACACCCTCACACCCTGCCTTGTTGAATCTCTTATTTCTGCTGCGAATTTCCCCCATGGTCGTCTTCTAACTCCCCTATACTTCTTTCCATTTCTTGGATTTTCTTCTTCTGACTTGGAATTCACTTCTTCTTCCTTGTTTGGATTCCCAGAAACTGTTTGAAAAAAGTACTTTTCTTGGCTAGTGTCTGAAATTAGATCATAGAGGAACATTTCCTCTGTGTCGTTTTCATTGAAAGGAAGATAATTGTTGCCCAAATTAAAGCCATCCCACGAGAAAGGTTCCGGCGATCCAAAGGAAGAAGATTCCGATGATATATTTGAATTTGGGGAATGAAAGGAAGAGGAATACATTAGAAGAAAACAGAGGATTTTGAGATGGAATGTACTTTAGTGTTGTGTAGTTGCTCTGTTTTGCTCTGCTTTCTCAGTGGCAAAACCTTTCAAGTTATTTCGACTCTATATATACCCAAAAGGAGAGGGTAAAAATGTAAAATGATAGGTGGAGAATGAAAATGAATAAGAAAAAAGAACAGAAGAGCTAAGGCGTAAGGACCAAGTAGGGATTTTTTTTTTTTTTGGGAACATAACTAAGGACTAAGGATTTGGTGGCTATATTTTATTTGTTGGATTTTATGGAAGTGGGAGCCACATAAAATGATATTTGCACACGTGGGTCAATTGAACCATGGCGGCTTGATCACAGAAATTTTGTTGAGTCATCATCCTATTCCTCTCCGAAGCCAATGTAACGGAAAATTTGTATAGTATAATAATAATAATATAAAAAAAATAGGTGGATATATCATTATATATAACGGAGAATAATTATCTCTATTAAAACTCGATCAACGTGTACGTGTACAATATATCTATACACCATATAAACTAGAGAATGGGATAGGTGGATACATTTGAAAACTGGGGAAACTCATATATTTTTGTCACCTATGTGTTTTTAACCTTTCTTATTTTCTCTCTCTTATATAAATTTTATTGGTTTCTTATTTCTAAAATTGTACATATTTTTGCGGCTGCACAAATATTCTTCTTAATGTAAGGTGGTTTGGATTGCCTAGGTAACCCACAATGCTTTAGAAATAGAATAAATTTCACCATTTTAAATTCAATGCGATCTTAATTAAATTTAAATATTTTAATTCAACATTAATATATGATAAAATAATTTATTAAAACCAATCCAAAACCTAATTTGTTCAACTTTTTAAGATAAATTTAGTTGGTGAAAGTTTTTAGTTACGGATCAAATATATCTAGAGGGGGGTGAATAAGTCATTTCAATTTTAACAAATATTAATTATGTAACCTAATCACAACGGCCAGACATGCAATCGCGTGTAAAGATAAAATGCGTAATAAAAACTAACACACAATATTTTTAGGTGAAAACAACCTAGGCCACTCCAATGACCTAAGAGAAAAACCACCGGTCCACAGGACCACCTAACTATCGACTATGAAAATCAATATTCAATTACAACCATAGGTCCTAGAACTACCCTTTATAGATAGATCCCCCTTTCTGTAATTTACTTACAAGCCGCCGCTCCTTTCATAACCTCCACAAGCTAGGTGTTTGGATCAGGACCAACGTTCCGATCTACTTGAGTCCCACAAGATCAATCGAACCCGTCAACTTCGGTAATTTCGAGTCACACGAAATACCAAGCACGTCGCCTGAAACGTTAGCACAAATAGCACAAGTGCAAAGTGTGTCTTAGAGCGGATTCAAACTATAAAAAATCCTAACTAGCAGATTCAACAGCATATGATGTAAAAACAAATCAGCTAGTAAACTCTAGAACTATCATGCAATTCTAAATATCATGAAAGACAATTAGGCACGTGAATTATTCAAACATAACCACACAATATGTTTGAACAATTAAAAACAAGAAAGTGCCTAAGATTAATAGATGAAGAGAATAAGATTTTTCGTTGAAAGTTTTAACAGATGTAAAAAATATTATTTCGGTGTGGGTTAAATGTTTTGCACAAACAAGTGTTGCTTATATAGAGTCCAATTTGACTTGAAAGAGAATTAATAATAGAGTACAACTCTACTCATATCAGGATTTAGCTTTGACAACAATTCTACTCATGTTAGGATTTTGCTTTCACAACAATTCTACTCAAACAAGGACTCTTCTTTCACATCAATTCTATTCACAACAATTCTACTCATATAAGGATTCTACTTTCACAAGAATTCTATTTATACTAGAATTTTGCTTTTACAACAATTCTACTCATGTTAGGATTTTGCTTTCACAACAATTCTACTTAAACAAGGACTCTACTTTCACAACAATTCTATTCATACTAAGTGTAGTGCTCAATTGTGTAAGGATGTATGCATGAGAGAATATTTTACCTTTCATATGAGCATTGCAAGCTTGGTGACTCCATCATCATGTATCATCTGATTGAACGGTGAACAAGTGCTAGATTACAATTAAACATTTTGTCCACGAAAATTGCCAATACAAATAAACCTTACAGTTGGAATGAATTTAAAATTTATATATGAATTATTATTGTATATAACAATTCAATATATATAATATTTTAATTTTAATTGAGTGCATTTTTTAAAAAATTTAATATTTATAGTCATCAATTACAATTAAGCAATAGCAATAATAAAAAGTATGCTAGGACTTTAGAGAATTACTAAATTATTATAGAGATTTAAAAATTTATACTTTATAATTTACGATACTTAAATAATTAGTGTAATATACATAATATTAATATTAAAGCATAACTTATAATAAAATAAATATGTATTTATTTATAATATAATACTATTTTATTTTTGTTTGGTTGCAGCAAATTATATAATTATCTAATCTTAATCGAATATAAAAGGATTGAATCTAATCTAGTGTGATCTAACTATAACTTTAAAATTATATGATATTTCGAATATGAACATAATTTTTTATTTAAGTGAATTGATCAAATTATTTTCTCAACCTTAGGTCGCAAACAAAGTTCAATTATTTACTAACATTTTGATGAATTTTAGGTTAACATTGGCTTGAATTACTCTACGTTAACTTACTTAACTCATAGCTCAAATGAGAAAGTTTACATAGCTCATTAGTACCTTGTGAGCTCATTTAACAATATATTTTTAATTGTAACATTTTTATAATTATTATAATATCATTATTGAAAAAATGCATTTAAATGATATCATCTTTATTTATTTTTTCTTGTTTTATAAAAATATAATCAAAATATTATATTATTCTAACACTAATATTTTTTTATTTTAAAAAAAAACATAAATGATCCAACTTGTGAATTGTTCGATCTAACTCATTTTAAAGTTATATGAGTTGAAAATAATAGCTCACAAAAAATTGAAATAAGTTAAATTGAGCTGGATCAACTCAGTTCATTTGACATCTTTAATTGAACTTAGCTAAGCTACTCATTTCACTTCACTAAATTTTTGAGAAAAAAAATTAATTGGAAGAAATGGATAGTTGATATCTTGCATTCTTTACTAGAATAATTATTATGAAAATCAAGAGTATAAAAAATAAAAAAAGAAGCAAGCCCCTTCCCCTTTCTTTTTTCTTCAACTTCTTCTCTCAGCTTCCACAATCTCTTTTGTTATTTGCTAATCTTGTCGGGGAGAAAGCTTCCTTCTCGAAAGCATCTTGGGTAGACTCTTTGGTTATTTAGAATTTTTTTTCATTTCTATATTTGTATTTGCTATTTTTTAGCCCTATATTTTTGTTATTTCTTTGTTCCTTCCTTAGTAGGGATGGATTTTGTGAAATCGTATGGAAATAAGTTTAGGCTTAAATTTATTGTGGCTTCTTTTTGGTTTGGTATCCTTTGTTTTTAGATATGAATTTTTTTTTTTTGTGATTTTTCATGAGTTATTTATATTGGAAGCTTGCAATGCTTATAAATTGTTTGATGAAATGTTTAACTCATTATGCTTGATGATTTGCGGTTTTATGGAGGTCATTTTTATGCCATGAAAGTTAGAGTTTACGCTAAATATTTACCATTTTTTTCCAAAATTTTAGTACTACATTTGGGTTCTATTTATGAATTAAATATGAAATTTGAATGTTAATTCACCCTTATCAAACTAGTTTATTTTATACATCTCTCATCTTCAATTTAAGTGTTACTTAATATATTGTAAACGTTATTAACATAAGCTTGAAAGTTGTTATCTAAGATGTAATATTTAAAAATTTACTATTAATAAAATTATCTTTCATTTTGGTAAAAAAAAAAAAAAAATTCTTGCATTCTTCGATGACATTTAACACACAAAAAAACAAAAAAAAACACTAACACCGCAGCAACAAGAAGTAATGGTTCATGGAAGTTTCCTTTTAATTGTAAAGGGGTACAATGGATATCTATTTTAGCCATAAACTCTACTTTGTTAATTCTTGACTAACTTTATTGTTCATCATTATATATTCCAACTTGTAACCTGATTTGGTATTTAATTTATTTTATTATGATTTCGTGGATTGTGTGTATGAGAAAATTGCTTGAAAAAAACAGTGCACTTTTTACGATTCATTTAATCCGTATTTTCTTATGTCACCTTACATATATTATTAGGACACAAATTAAAGCTTTTTTTTTATTATTATTATTTGCCTCATAAGAAGTAAAAACAAACAAATGATTTTTTTTTTTTTGTTTTTGTTTTTTTTTCCCCTTTTCCGATGAAAATAAATCCAACATGTTACCTAAAGTTACGGGGAGGGGATTTCTATCACAGATTTTGTTTTTTTGTTTTTTTTAACGTAGGACAAATATTTTATTTAATATTAAAATTATAAATTTTGTGTTTACTTAATATTAATTTTTTTTATTTCGACTTCTTACTTAAACTTTTTAATTTTATGTCAAGTTAGTTTTAATTTTTTTTTACCTTACTATTAACTATGTAATTTTATTTTATTTTAATATTTTGCTAGTTTAAATATCCAAAATAACAAAAAAAAAAAAAATTAAACATGTGTTAATTATGTAGCCACATTAAGATTATTTTAATAATTTTTATATATAATGTAAAAAAAATCAAAAACTGAACAGAAATTTTTTTTTAAAAAAAAAGCAACAAGGTATGTCGGTAGAAGGTACCTTGCTTTTTTTTTTTTTTCTTTCAATTTATTTATTTTTACATTATATACGAAAATTATAAAATATCCTAACCACATATTTGATTTTTTTTTTTTTTTTGTTACGTTGAACGTACAAACTAACATAATACTAAAATAAAACAAAATTATAAAATTTTACTAGTAAATTAAAAATTAAAAAAAAAAACTTAATACTAAGTCGATACAAAATTAATAGTTTAGTAGTGAATTGAAAAAAAAAATATTAAGTCAATATAAAATTAATAATTTTAGTATTAAATAAAACATTTTTTTTTAATATAATGCGAGTTTAACAATCCAAACTATATATGGAGTTTCGTGAAAGTAGTATAAAAAATTTATTAATTGTATTACAAAATGGTTAAATGTAAATTTATTGAATATTAATGTAATATTAGACAAAATAAATTTTTACCAAATATTAAGGTATTATTAGACTCCATTTTACATTTTCTTCACGTCTCCCCTTAATCACTTTGTGACATGAGGATTCATGTGAAATTGATCGCAAAAAAATCATATTTGCTGCTCAATTAACCCAAAAAGAAGAAAATCAATACGTAACAAGATGACAATGACGTTTAGAGTGAAATTTTATTTGGAAAAAGCTTGTATATTGATAATTAGATTTTGATAACATTTTATTATATATTATCCTAAAAATAAAACAGAACCCATCAATAATCTATCCCAATTAGAGAGGGGAAAAAAATGGCGGGCTTGTTACTTGAATGGTCCAAGTACAGACCCCTTAGAAGAATGGTTCACCTTAAAAAGTCAACAAAACTAGAAAGAGAGATTTTGGTTTAAGTTCGAAAGTCCTCCTGAAAGAATGGATACTATTGAATAATAGTGACCCCTCAGGCTCAGGCATCTTGCATGATGATGACTTTGAATTTCTTTAATTTTCATCATATAGACTTCATTTCCTGGAAACATCTTTCTCTTGCTTAGTTCGTTTTTTTTTTTTCTTCCCTCCTCGTGTCTCTACAATAAGGGCTAAAACAGTTCAATTTTGATCTATTTTTATCTAAAATATTAATTTAATTGATATATGTAAGATTTATAAGTATCATTAATTTTCGTGGACAAAATGTTTAATTATAATTTATTATCTAAACTCATTGTTAAGTTGTTAAGTCAATCAATCAAAATTGAAGAAATTACTAAGCTCTCAATACGTATGTATTAGGTAAAAATATATGTTTCATGCATATACCATCACACAATAATTCACATACTCTTAAAAGAATTTTTGTGCACACAGTTAGATAGATCAAGATTTGGCTAGATTGATTGAATCAGTTTTTAGTCTCACAACAACTCTTATTTAATTATGAAAGCTGAATCTTTGTATGAATATAATTGTTCTTTATTATTAATTATTTTTTAGGTCAAATTGGACTCTATATAAATAACTTTTGTTGGAGAAAAGATAGCACATTGAATATAATATTTTTTTTTACATCTGATTAAGTTTTTAAAAGAAAAATCATAATCTCTTCATCTATTAATCTTAGGCATTTTCTTAGTTTAATTGTTTATACATATTGTGTGATTATGTTTGAATAATTTATATGCCTAATTATTTTTCATGATATTGAGATTTATATGATCGTTTTAGAGTTTGCTAGCTGATTTAGTTTTTACAATATATGCTCTTAAATTTGCTAGTTAAGATTTTTTATTATTGAATCTATTCTAGGACACACTTTACACTTGTGTTATTTGTGCTAATGTTTCAAGTACAAAAGGTGACGTGTGTGGTATTTTGTGTGACTCAAAATTACCGAAATTGACGGGTTCAATTGATCTCGTGGGACTTGAGCAGATTAGAATGTTGGTTCAGATCCAGACACCTTGCTTGTGGAGACTATGAAAGAAGAAATGACTTGTAAGTAAATTACATAAGGGGCTTTATCTATGAGGTGTAGTCTAAGACTTAGCCTTATAATTGAATATTGATTTTCATAATAGATAGTTAGGTGGTCCGATGGACCCGTGATTTTCCTCTTATGTCATTTTTTTGGCCTAGGTTGTTTCACCTAAAAATCTCGTATGTTATTCTTTAAATCTGCATTTTATTTTTACATGCGATTATATGTCTGACCGTTGTATTTAGGTTACATAATTAAAATCTGTTAAAATTAAAATAATATATTCACCCTCACCCTCCTTCTAAATATATTTAGTCTGTAACTAAAAACTTTCAATATATATTAATTTTTTAAATCAAGAATAAAAACAAATTTATAACATATTGGTTAAAAATATTAAATTAATATTTTTTGTCACCCCTTTAAATATATTAGGTCTATAACTAAAAACTTTCAAAATATATTAATTTATTAAAACAAGAATAAAAACAAATTTGTAAAATATTAGTTAAAAAATATTAAATTAATTTATTTATGTCAATTTTTTTAAATTTAATTTATGGTTTAGATCTATTTATTTTTAAAATAAATTTAAATTATTTTAATTTTACGTTAATTTAAATTTATTTTAACTTTATATTAATCTAAATTATTTTTACTTTATATTAATATAAATTAATAAATAAGTTTTAGTATTGAATCAACTGAAAAAAAAAGTTGTATATGAAAATTTAAATTAAAATTATGCATCAATTTTTAAATAAAAAAATAACTCTAAAAAATATATATAAACTATTGAGAGTTAAAAGAATAATTTATAGTTTCTAGTATTTATAGTAATATAAGTTGTTTAACATTTTTAATTGACATAAAAATTTAATTAAAATTAGATTATTATAAACATAAATAATATGTGTACCGGATTAAATTATATATATATATATATATATATATATATATATATTAGTAAGATATAGGTTAAATGTTAGTTTGTAAATTTAAAATCGACCGAATATAAGTTATTTTTTGTATTTTTAAAACCAAAATAGCCTATTTTAACCTACAAAATATAAAATTTAGTTCAATTTTACTCAATTTTAAGAGAAGTTAATTTATTGATTATTATTTTCACCATTACTCAATAACACAAGTAAAGTTTACCAAAATTATTAATGATATTTTAAGAATTTTTTTTAATGACTTTCATTAATTTTTTCTACAAATTCTTTAACTTGCTGGCTAATATATATATATATAATTATTATAACTTAATGTATATATTAATATAAATAATTTATTGTTAATAAGTTATCTATAATTATTTTATAATTATATATTATAAATTTTATATTTTATATGATGTTGATAGCCCTATTCTACATATAAATAACTATCGAGTAAATCTTTTTAGTAGGGGTTGCAAATCTGTTGGTTGATGTATTAACGTATGATTGTACTCTCTCTCACTCTCTTTTTTATCTTAAAAAAAAATAATATAAACTTTTATTAAAATTTCAAGATCCTTAAAAACACTCCTATAATCAAACTCCAATGAATGAAAACATTAATTATCAGAATTTTCCGACATCAAAGTTTTTATTTCGAGAGTTTACTTTTTTTTTTTTTTTATAAAGAAAATTTACTTATAATTAGAAAGTTTTAGTTATCCGTTCCATCAATAGAATTTTTAAAAATTATTAAAAATAATATTTTTAAAATTTATAATAATAAAATTTATATTTTAATAATTTTGAATGTTTAATATTAAAATAATTTAAATTATGAAAATTTAATTTAAACTACATTCAATTAAACGAACGTTAAAAAAATGAAGTTAAAATTATTTTTTAATTATAAAAATATATAATTTAAATATAAAAAATATATTTTTATTATTATAAATTTTAAAAATATCTATTTCTAATTAAAGAATACAAAACTCAAAACGTTTAATTAAATTTTACTTGAAATATCCTCAAAGTTACAAACAAATATAAATTTTAAGTACTTTTGATTATATTATTATAATAATTTTGTAAAAGAACAGTAAAAAATTAGGAATCCACTGAAAAATCAATGTTTAATTATATGATTAGTTTTAAATTTTAAATAAATTTATATTTATGTACTTAAATTTTTTAAATTTTACACTTTTAAATTTTTAATTTTTAAAATTTAGTCCCCAAATTTTTAAATTTACACATATGTCCTATCTTAAATACCTTTCTTTTTATTGACTTATCTTGAGTATTTCAATACATATTTTTTAATTAAAATTTTAATTCTTATGTGTAAATTTTTAAAAGTTTGGAGATTAAATTATAAGATTTAAAAGTTTAGAGACTTATGTGTAAAATTTTAAAAATTTGAATATTAAATTGTAGAGTTTAAAAATTTGTAGATCTAAGTATAAATTTAACTAAAATTTAAGAGCCAATAATATAATTTAATCATTTTTTAATAGATATAAATTGTTTGAACTTTTGGCTTAAAAAAAAAATGTGTATCTTACTACAAAATAATAAATATTAAAAACTTAAGAAAATTTACCAAAAATGACACCCCTAAAACTTATAGTAATAAAATTAACACTCTTAATAATATTGAACGTTTAATTTGAACTTGAAATATTAAATGTTCAATATTGAACGGGTCTAAATTGTCGTCGTTCAATTCTAATTGAATGGGTGTTAAAAAAAATAATATATTAATCATTTTTTTAATTGTAAAAATCTAAGTTTGAACACAAAAAATGTTAGTTTTGTTATTACAAATTTAAGGGGTGCTAGTTTTGTTGTTTTCCCAAAATTTAATAAGAATGTAGCCACACTAATCTTAGAGGGGGCACACGCGTCCCTAAACTTTTCTATAAATTTTTTCTTTGTGTTATATTTACGATGTTACTTTTTTATTTTACAAAAATACATAACAATATCGACCGTCAAATTTATTATTTTTTCTTTCCTTTTATTATATTACATATTTATTTAATATTTTCTTTATATATATATATATATATATATATATATATATTTACTTTTACCTTAATGTAATACCATTTTTATTATTTTCATTTATGTGGAGCCAAATGTGTCCATTTTTGCCATTGAATTTAAGCACCATGCCAATTTTTTAATTACGTCTCTAATGAACAATGTAATTGAGATTAGTTATGTGAGATTTGTTAAGAATTGGCAATGCAGAAGTAAAAATTAAGAGTTAATTTAAATCGTATAAATAAATAATTATGAGTTCTAACAAAATAAAAAATAATAAAAAAATAGATGAAGAACACAAAGATTTAAATAGTTCAACCTTTCAAAGTAAAAAGTCTACTACACTGGTGACGATATAACGAGAAAAATTCACTAATAATTAAATGAATAATACAAACACTAATATCCAAAACAAAATAACTTACAAACTAAAACCTTAAATATACCTAAATATATCTTATAAATAATTAGTAACCAAGTATAAGAAACAAACCTTAGGCAAAAGCTAACAAAACAAATTGAGAGCATATACTGAAGAGATCGAATGACGAGCTCTAATAGAATGGTATTCATAGAGGTAATTATGTGGCTTCAATAATTTTGATAAATGTTGGTGTGAAAAATGATGATGAGGATCGGGACCTTGCTTCTATTATGTTTTTTTTTACCTCTTTCAGTTGAACATTTTGTTGATATTATACTATATGGGTAATATATTATTTCTTTGAAGGAGGTGAAAGCGATTTTAGACTCTCGAGAGTTGAAGAAGAATATGTCTACTAGTATGATAGTAGCAATGATTTGTTTGTTAGATGTAAAATTCAAGAAAAAGGCTCAAGTAATGATAGATGCAAGTCTAAATCTAAAAAAAATATAAATGTAACTATTGTCGTCAAGAACAATATTAAAAATTAAATTGTCCTAAATTCAAAACATTTTCTGCTCTTAATGATGTTGCTGATGTTGTACATAGTTTTGAGTTTGATGAAGATAATGATCGATCAGTATCTATTGGTTCTCCTAGAAGCATTTGGATTCTTGATTCAGGTTGTACTTACCATATATGCCCCAATAAAGATTATTTTTTTACTTATCAGTCTATTAATAGGGGTATTGTCTTGATGAAAAATAATATATCCTGCAAGGTTGTTGGTATTGATACAATTTAAATTAAGATGCATGATAATATTATTAGAATTTTGAAAGTTGTTCGTCATGTTCCAAATTTGAGAAAAAATTTAATATCTTTGGGTACTTTTGACTCACAAGGCTATCATTATTTGAATGTGGAGTATTAAGAATTTGTAAGGATACTCTTGTTGTTATGAAATAACAATTACTTCATGGCCTCTATAAGCTTAAGGGTAAAATATTTGTTAATAGTGCTTCATTTTCGTCCTTATTGTATTTAGTTTCAGACATTACTCGCTTTTATCTTATCAATAAGACATGGATGCTTACTTTAAAAATGCGCTGTTTATATGGTGGTAAGAAAATTAAGCGCTTTAGGACCAATAATAATATGGTATTTTAGAAAGGTTAATTTGTTGAGTTCTGTCAAAAAAGTGAAATAGTGAGATATCACACTATATGCAATACACCATATAGAGTTGCAAAAGATTTGAGTTTTACTCTCTTGAAAAGAGCATGTTGTTGGATGTTCTCTCCAGCTATTTTGGGGAGATTATTTTGGATTGAAGCTTGCAATTATTGCTATTTAGTGAATTGATCTTCGTTGACTGCATTTGTGTTGAATACTTTATTTATGAAAGAAAAGTATGGTTTGATAGTTAAAAACAACTATGTCATTAAGTAAGTGGAGCTTGAAAGTGAATATACTAGTAAAATGCAAGTGAGCATTTATTTTCAGTCTTTGGTGGATAAGTTAGATTGTTCTGCTAATGAAATAGCAGAGGAACAACTTGAGTAGCCTTATTGGCTTCACATTGATTGATTTGTTTATTTATTTCTTTTTAGTGATGACATTCTATATGCTACTGTTGTTAGTAATTTGATATATGTTATGGTTTATACTTGTCCAAACATTTCACATTAGTTTGTGTGTTGCCATTTTTTTTTGTGGACAACTTTTACAAAGATCTTTTGGTAGCTGTCAAATAGAATTTGATTGGCACTTTAAATTTTAGCTTGGTTCTTAGTAGAAGTTATAACACTAGCTGTGATATTATTGATTTTATAGACTTCGTTTGTACTAATAATTTTATTGGAAGTTTTTTTGACAAATTTTATCTTCACTTCTCATTGTGCTGTTAGTTGGGAGACAACATTACAGTTTACAGTTAGTTTGTCTACTATAGAGATAAAGTATATGGTAGCAGCAAAAGTAGTGAATAAAGTTATTTTATTTTGATGTTTGGTTTGTAATTTATATTTACTTCATAATATTTCTGTAGTATTTTGTGATAGCCAAAATTGAATACATTTGATATATAATATATATTTTGAGGAGTCCAATTCCTTTTGTGTCAGCTATTACTTCACTAATGACATTATGTTTTCTATTGATTACAACAATTGTATTAATTAAATATATTTCTATTGACAAGTTTAAGTCTTGCTTAGATTTAGTTGACAATGAATATTTGCTATTTAGAAGAATTTTTTATTTGAAGACCTTTGTTAAATTTAAGCTGAGTAGAAATTGTCATTTAATTAACTTTAAAATGTTCTAATATAATTAAAATTTTATTCTTAATAAAATTATTATTATAATATATATTATTTTATTTTTATTTTAGAATTTTATGGTTAATAAAACTTTTAATTAATTTAAGTAATTTAAGTTAATCTTAAAATAAAAGAAAATTGAAAGTGATGTCTCTTTAGAAGTAAACAAGGAAATAGTATTACAAATAATTAATAACATAATCGGTGAATAAAAAAATAAAAATAAAAATAAAAAGTTAGTGTCCTAGAAAATATATAAAAATTTCCAAAGTCATCACTGCCTATTTTGACTAACGAGTTAGGCCCGCAGTGATGCGTACAGATTCATAGTATGTGGTCGATTCAAAGGCTTTCCCCCAAATATTTAACCGATCGATAACAATCTATACCCCCACCATTCTCGTGTTTGTTTAAACCAACCTAGTCTGTCTCTCTTTTTTTTTCCTGGGTCTCATTCAAAGCTCTTGGACTGCGCCCTGTGGTTACTACAATATCGGTCAATTTCTCATCCACAAATATTATTCATTTCTTAGTGAGTAAAAGTTAAAGAAGTACACCCTTTGGTAATAAATTACAAATTTACAGTAAAAATTGCGCTTTACTTTTTAGGCACGACCTAATCTGTTTGATTTTAGTTGAGATATCAAATACCTCTCAACTTTTGCAAAGAAACGAGTTTAATTACCAACACAATATATTGGCCTAAAAATAAGAAATATGTAGATAAAGTCACTTGTTATTTAAAAAAAAAAAAATCTTCTATTTAACATATTTTTCTAAAATAAATGGCAAGAATATTAATTATTCATTGCTTTTATATGCAATATAATGACAGCAATTAAATGTTGAAAGAAAATTATTAATTATCTTATAATGTAGTATTGTGTGTTCTAAGATGCGGGTTTGAACCCAATCTAATATAAAATATGTATGCACGTATAACTGTTTATTAAAAAAGAAATGTTTCTTATTTTTGCATAGAATTGCACTAAAAGAAATTATTGCATGCTATCACAAACAATCATAATTGCTTTTATTAGAAAGTATATTTTCATATTTGGCAGAAAAAAAATAGTTTTATATGGCGCTAATGTGAGTTGATGATGCAGATTCAAGTAGGGCGTTCTATAGGCGCAAGTGAGCGCCAAAGGTTGGATCGATTCAATAAACAAGCAAAGGCAGCCCGGAGAATATTGGGAACCAAGAAAATGGCATGTCACACCATTCAAAGCGATGTATCAAGCTGTTGAAATTGTAAAATTTTGCACTTCGGTAAAGCGTGGTGATCGAGTGCCTCATGTAGTGGACTCGTTGACAACTCATGATTTTCATGTAAAATGATTTGTAAGGGCATTTGACACACATTTTGGAGCTCACATATTTATGTGTATTCGTGCAATAGAATGTAGGTGAGTATAAATATTCATCTCAGTGTCTTATATGTAATGGCAACTTAAACACATTTGTGGTTTAAGATGAAACATAAAAATGCGGCTTTAAATATTTTTAAAAAATTACAAAAAATGACATTTCTCGAACTTATAACGACAAAAATAGCACTCAATAATATTGGATTATTTTCAACATTAAATGAGTCTAAATTACTACATTTTAATTTAAATGGTGGTCAATTAGACAACGTTTAAAGAAAAGTTATGTCAATTTTTTAATCGTGAAAATATATGATTTAAATACAAATGATGTTATTTTTGTTATTAAAAGTTTTGAAGTTATTATTATTATTGGTGTTTTCCCATTTTTTTTTATAAACTAATTTTTCATTAGTCGATAAGGATTGATTAATGATATTAAAATATTTTTTATGTAGAATATAAATAATAAATGATAAAAATTAAATGAATAAATACATATGTAAATTTTTTTTTTTTTGTATTCATTTGAAGAGAAATTAAATTCATTCTGATTATGATATAATAGAATTGACAGTATTGAAACTTTCGAATAAAATAAAAGTTTCAAAATGTCTATAGAGCTAAATATTTATGTAATAAAATAAATATATAAATAATATAAGTTTTGTACTTTAAGAATAAGAATAGATAAATAAAAAAGAGAATAAGACATGCCTATAAAAAAGGTAAAAAAATAAGAAGAAGAAGAAGAAGACGACGATATTTTTATAATGCATATTTGTTCTTGTTTTGCATAATTCCATTTAATTGAAAAAAAATTAAAGATTATTAAGAAAAAATACATATAGTGATTTAAGAAATATAAGATTTTTTTTTCTTTGTATAATAAAATTAAGAGTAAACAATTATTTATATTTCTTATTATTAGTTAATAACATGTATATTATTTATTTATGATAAATTTATCTAATAATAATATTATTAAAGAGTAACTATTTATAAGTACATAATAAATAACTCATGTATTATTTTGTAGCAATAAAAAAATTGTGTATCAATATATTAATCATAATAATATTGAATTAAATACAATATTTATTTTAAAATTAATATCTTTTTAAATTTTATTTTAATAATTATTTGTTTAGAGTTTGTGGAGATAATTCAAAATACAATTATTTATTTTTAAAAATATAACAAGTATTACAAAAATTTGGGACTCCTAGTCAATTGGGGGCGTAAGGAGGCCGACCTTATTCGCCTAAGGGACGAGTCACTCTTGTTTCTCTGACAAAAGTGTATTTTGATCTGTGATAGAGCTTGTGATCCATCAGTGAGGCTTGAGAGTTATAGCTAGGGGTTCTCTTGGGCGCTTTTTGCTTCAAGTGTTTTCTACAATTGAGTGTAGGTAATCATTGTACGAGATTAATTGATTGATGTATAGTTGAGACTTAAAAGATTGAAGCTAATGGAACTCATTTTTATAGAGGTGAAAAAGCGGATGCAGTAGACTCATGAAATTTTTGGGTTGAAATACTATAAAATTGGTATGTTAGTTCTTTTACTTTTTGCTTTTTAATTTCTTGTTGATTTTTTTCATTTCTTTCCATAGCTTATTGGGTTATTGTTGCTTTGTGTTATGCTTGGACTTGGCTTTGTTTCAATTTTATTTTTTTAACCTAGTTGTTCAAATGAATATTGCTTCTAAATTTGCCAAATATTTTAAGTTGTATTAGAGCCCTATAGGTTTCGATTTAGGTGCGTTGTCTTTGTAAAATTCCGTGATTGTTTGTTGTGTGAATTTTTGGTTGTGTTCTAGAAACACTTAACCGATTGGGTTTAAAATGAGTAAAATAAAAATTGAGAACCGTGATGACTCAGATGACTTTTACATTCAAAAAGCAAAAGGAAAAATGTACAACAAAAAGATCTTTTTGTAAGTGTTAATTAAGAAAAGGTGCCCAAAATTTGTAACTTTTGAAAAACTATATAAATTCAAATCAAGTGTAGAACCCAAGAGTCCAAGACTAAATTAACTGTCTCCAATTTGGGTGTGCCATTACAAGCACCATCAATAACTAACAAATATGTTGCAAAATGACAAAAAAAAAAAAAAAAGCGGACAAAAAATTAGTTAAAATTTCTTACATGTTTTTTATTAGTGGCACATAAGATCAAAAAAAAAAAAAGAATTCATTCCAAATTAATTTGCACCATCTAATAAGTGTAGATAAAAAATAATTTCTCTGAAGTTTATTTATTTATTTATTTTTTAAGGTTTTAGTACATTGTTGATCCGCAACATTAACCTCAAAACAAAATTTAGTCCATATTTTTTAAAATGTATAATTTAGTCTATAATTTTTAATTATTTGTAAGTTAATATTAGAGGTTATACTAAAGATTTATAGTTGACCTTTGTACACATTTAATATTGTTTGATCACCTCAAAATTACAGTTCTTATATATCTCGCATTGAGGTAAAAATTAAAGAACAAGAAAATAGTAAACCTTGTTTTTTAATATTGCAAGTAATTAAAATGCGGAAAGAGAGAAGATAAGCAAACAAAAAAGAAAAAAAAAAAAAAAATGCAAATCTTATATGGAACGACTACAATTGAAAGAAATCACTATCCGACAGAAACTAGTGAATTGTAAGAAGGCTTTGAAGAAAGAAAGAGCGAAATAGAGCTAGAAGTCAAAAGGGCAATACTAGGGTTTTTTTTTTTTTTATTAAAGAAAAAGGTTGTTGGTGCCACACTTGACATGAGATTGAATTAGTCACGTACTTCTCAACAATAGTACTTTAATATTTTTTTTTTTTATATATTATTATACTACAAATTATAAATTTACAGAATTAAAATGCATGGTATAATTTTTTATTTTTTTTCCCTGTGCATGATCATATTCCACTTTTTGTTTTTTAACTCATAAAACAATTGATTTAATAGTTGTAAAAATAATTCAAATCCTGATACCAAAAAAATTACTTTGTTAGGCTGTATATATGGGTCCCCATGAGTGATTCTTACAATGGCAGTTCACATTATAAACATGCCAAGTAGCGATCGAAGTTGTTGTCTTTAGCTATATATATATATATATATATAGCTATCCTTTATGAAAGTTGCATTTGTATAACATTGAACCATTGCCACTTTTAACTTAAATAGTAAATATTGATATGGCCAGGCTCAATGCATCTAAATGAAAACTCTTGATCTCATTCAAAGTTTCTAAGGAATCTTTATCCTTATTAGATAACAACAACAAAAGTTCCGTATAAATAATAATGATGAAAATGGTTGCAATCTTTAATTGCCAAATTAATTGAATTTGTTGATTAATTAATTAATTAGATTGTAAAGCAGAGTCGCCGCCTCTAGTGTGTTATTGGTTCTTTTCCTCGGTACGTTCGCTCAGATTTTAACTAAACTTTCTAGGTTGTCGATTTTTTATTCTAATTTATAAAATTAAAAATATGTCGTTATATTGTGACTTTTATATATATCCTCAAATACAACATATTATAAATTATATTATGTTATTTATTGATTTAAAAATAATTTTCATTCTACTAAAATTATTCAAACTAACTCTTAAAATGTATAATATTGTAAAATATTTTTATTATTTTGTGCAAGTATTTTAGTTATTTAAAAAATATATATAAATATAATGATTTTAAATTTTAATTTCCAATTATTATCATTGACAAGAATGATTTTTTCGTCTTACCATTAAAATTATAATTAAAAAAATCATCTTCAAATATTATATACATCACCGTTTTTCTCCCTATATGTCCCCACAATAAGAATGGGATTCTCAGTCTCGTCATGCCCTGTTGATAACCATATTCTCGGTGCTTCTTCTCACATTCACATTTGTACTCAAAACGCCTAACACAAGTATTTAAAAATTCTGTCATTTTTTTAAAAAAATTATTAGTAATATTATTTAATCATTTAATTTTAAAAAAATAATTAATTAAAAAAATATATATTATTTTAATATTATTTTTTAATAAGTACAATAAATTATATTATTTTAATATGTTATATTCAAATATTAATTTAAAAAATAAATTTTAATTAAAAGATTATTAAAATTATATATTTAGTTTTTAATTAATTTATTTTTTAAAAAAAATTAAATAATTAAATGATATTATTTATAATTTAAATAATAAAATAATGTAAAAAATTTAATCTAAAATTGTAATATAATATGCGGACCAAAAGAATAAAAAACTTTAAACTTCAGGATATTTATACACGGGTAGGGAGTTACTGACAGATTTTTAAACTTTTATATAAATAAATAAACATGCTTTATGAACTTTGAGCTGAGGTGCCAGACTTCATCCGCTGCCAGACTTCATCCGCTGCCATCTCTGTCGCACCTTTGGGGATCGGTTTTCCTCGGATCTCTGTCTCTGTCGCACCTCTGTTGATCCGCTGCCAGACTTCATCAGATCACCTCTGTTGATCCGCTGCCAGACTTCATCAGGTCTCTGTCGCACCAGCCCATGGTGCCTTCCTCACGGCATCATCATCACCATCGTCACCGTCAAATCTCCGTTAGCTGCTGATCACCAGTCTTCCATCACACCGGTCCGCCGCAGTCCTCATAACACTCACCACAACTCGGGCAGTCAGCTAGATACCCAATCAGCCCAATCAGATACATACTCGCCATCAGATCTCAACAACAGAGGTATCCATCGCTGAGTACTTTGAGATCTCAACGTTGAGTGATCATCTCCAGCGTTTATTTTCTCTTTATCCAAACACAATCAGGCTCTGCAAATTTCGATTCTAGTGGTAAGGAAAGTTCAAAGTGTGAACGCTCGGTAGAGATTGATCTGCTCAGTGTGATCTGCTCGGCTTCTTGATCTGATCAGTGTGAACACTCGGCTTCTTCCATCAGCCACCAACTTCCATCAGCCACCAGACATTAGCACTCAACCACCAGATCGCCACCAGATCGCCAGCAGTCAAGTTCGCCTGGTTATGCTCTGATCTTTCATATTTGTTTTTATTACCAAAATTTTTTGGGTTGAATAAGAAAAAATATAGCTTCATCTGTTATGTTTTTGCGTTAAGGATTGCTATGAATAATCCAAGTTCTAAACCTATGGATTATTTGGGACATGCTGATCTTTTTAAGTTTTTTGTTCCTAAAAAAAGCTACGCTGAAGCCATATCTAATTCAATCACAGATGTTGTGATTGAAAATTTTGATGCCCCTCAAAAGAAAGCTGGTGATATTGCATGTGTCACTGTAGACTCAGATATATACCAATCTCGACTTGATTTATGTAAGTTTTCTTTGATTGGAAGACTAATCCTTTCAAAGGGAGATAAACCTTGGACTCAAGGCGATTTGAAGTCAAAATTAACAGCATGCTGGAAATTACCTGCGAATTGGAAGCTTATTTCACTGGGACGGGATATTATCACATGTTACTACATAGCTCCGAGGACAGAGCTAGGGTTTGGGCAAATGCCCCTATCAATTTAAAACCCGGAGTGTTTAGGGTCCAGCCATGGATGCCAAATTTTAATCCTGTACATCAGAAGACAACTAATGCCCATGTGTGGGTTCGTTTCTACAATTTGCCATGGGAATTTTGGGACAAGCAAATCCTGACAAATATTGCTCGTGCTATTGGTGCCCCTCTTAAAATTGATAATGCCACTATAAATGGAGAAATGGGCAAATTTGCAAGAGTTTTGATTGATATAGATCTTTCTACAAAGCTTGATGAGCAAGTAATGATTGAAGTAGGCTCTCTAAAGCTATTTGTTGATTTATTCTATGAGAATGTCCCAGAGTTTTGCACACTTTGCTCCTCGATAGGACATGCTGCTTTTAAATGTCGTAAAAATGGTCCTGCTACCAATGTTGCTCCTCCAAAAAGAGTACATCCAACAAAAGAGGCACCACAAACTCGTCCACAAAAAATTTATCTGCCTAAAGCCTCTGCTAATACTACAACCATCCCGGTTAGTAATGTTTTTTCTGCATTGAATATTACAGAAAATATTGATATTATTCCAGGTAATAATGTGGGCACTATGTCGGCTCCTGCTCCAAGTATTACTCCAACATCAGCTGCATCCATCTCTGTGCCTACAAACATCACTGATACTCGTCCAGTCTCTTTTGTGACCTCTGGACTTATGATGCCTATCGAATCTACGGTGGTCTCTTTTCCCGTCTGTGCCACCCAACTGGATTCAGAAACTGACAATGTTAAAGATTTGGAGCCTGCTCCCCCTGTTGTTGATCGTAATTTCAATGGTACTGTTTCCAGAGTTATTCATCCTGTTTCCCCTGTGAACATGCTGGAACTTAAACAAAGAATGACGAGGCTTAAGAAAGCTTATGCCCTTGAGAATGAGTTATCTAATGACAAAGAGGAATGGCACGTGGTGACTGGTAAGAAAGGAAGATCAAAAAGTTCCACACCTTCTTCTGCAAATGACACACCTTTTAGTGGTGTCCTCAATCAGGATCTATCATGATAGTGTTTTATTGGAACTGTAGGGGTATAGCCAATCGAGATACCCAACAAGCTTTACAGAATTTTTGTCGGAAAGAAAAACCTGATTATGTTTGCTTAGCTGAACCTATGACTAGTCAAAGAGCTCTTGAGGGTCGTTTCTGGCGCTCTCTAGGATACAGTTTTATTTGTGCCAATGCTCCCTCCAATTCTAAAATATGGCTTTTTGCTACGCCATCTGTGGCACTGAATACTTCTGTCTTGCTTCAAGATCCTCAACATATTACAGTTACCTACAATAATAACTCTACTAAACATTTGTTAACTTTTGTTTATGGAAGTGGTACTTATATCAAGAGAAGAGGTCTTTGGGATTCTTTGATGATTTTATCAGAGTTGAATGCCTCATGGTTGGTAATTGGGGATTTTAATGCCATTATGGGGGCTCATGAGGCTTCTGGATCCTCTCATGCAAACCTTTCCATCCAGGAATTTAATGCTGCTATTTCCTACTGTGATTTAATTGACATTGATGTGAAGGGTTCTTTTTTCACTTTCTTTAAGGGTGGTATTTCTCGGACCCGGTCTCGTCTTGATAGGGGATTGTGTACTAGCTCTTTTTTGGATTCTTGGAATCAAGTTTCTTGCTGTACTCTTCCACGACACAAATCCGATCATCATCCGCTATTGCTTTCTGCTGGTACTTCTGTACCTAGAGGACCTCGTCCTTTTCGATTTCATGGTATGTGGCTAGATCATCCGGGTTTTTTGGATTTAGTTCGCTCTGCTTGGTCAATTCCAGTCCATTCTAGTCCCATGGGAGTAGTAGTTAACAAACTCAAGAACTTAAAAATGTCTTTAAAATCTTGGAATATGGAGGTGTTTGGTAACCTTGACCGAAATATAGAACTAGCTATGTCTAAAGTTGCTGATATTCAAAAAAGATATAATTATGAGGACTTCAGCGAGGACACTTTCCAAATGGAGTCTGATGCTACGGTTGCTTTGGATAGGCTTTTAAGACAACAGGACACCTTCTTTAAAGAGAAGGTCAGATTAAAATGGCTCAAGGATGGTGACAGGAATACGCCTTTCTACCATTCGATGTTTCGTCGTTTAAAGGCTCAAAAGCCTCTAGCACATTTGGAGGTCAATGGTGATATTTGTCATGATCCAGATATTATTACTAGTCATGTTGTTGGATATTATGAGAGGCTGTTTTCAGAGCCCACAAGGGGGGATCCTCCAGATTTTTCAATCATTGACTCAGTGGTCCCAAAGTTGGTTTCTCAGAATGATAATGTTTCCTTAAGGAAAATTCCAACTAAGGAGGAAATAAAAGCCATGGTATTTGATATGGATCCCTTGAGTGCTCCTGGCCCAGATGGCTATACGGGTCGGTTTTTTCAACATTGTTGGGACATTGTTAGTTTTGATGTTGTTAAAGCAATACAAGATTTTTTTCTTACAGGGAGGATGCATCCCGGACTAAACTCAAGTTTCGTCATCTTAATACCTAAGGTTGATAATGCCAGCCGAATTGAGGAATACAGACCTGTTGCACTTGGAAATTTCATGTTTAAGATTATAACGAGAATAATAGCTACTCGTCTTGGAGTTATCTGCTCTCGTATTCTTTCTCCAAATCAATTTGGTTTTATTCCGGGTCGCAGTATCGGGGATTGCATGGCAGGGGCTTCTGAGTGCTTCAATGCTTTGGATATTCGTAGTCGTTGTGGAAATCTTGCTCTTAAAATCGATATTCGAAAGGCTTTCGATACGATAAAATGGGACTTTGTTATTGAAGTAATGAGATCCTTTGGCTTTGATGAGATTTTTCTTGATTGGATACATGGTCTTTTTACCTCTGCAAGAATCTCTATTCTCATGAATGGCTCCCCTAAAGGTTATTTCTCTTGCTCTAGAGGGGTGCGACAAGGTGATCCTTTGTCTCCGTTGCTTTTTTGCATAGCAAGTGATTTTCTTAGCAGATATCTCTCTATCATGGCTGTGGATGGTCGGCTCGCCCATATCTCTTCTCCTCATGGTATTACAGCCCCTACTCATTTTCTTTATGCAGATGATTTGATCATCTTTGCAAAGGCTAGTTTGCACAATATACAGAATATCTCTACAGCTCTTCAACTTTATGGTGCTTTATCGGGACAGTTGGTTAACTTTGAAAAATCAAGAATGTATTTTGGCAAAAGGGTGTCCACAAGTACAATGCAGTCTATTCAAGAGCTTTCGGGTATGCGTTTAGGTGGTAATTCTATGAGCTATTTGGGGGTGACTCTTTTTCGTGGTGCCCCACGTCGATGCTGGTTCCAGGGTTTGGCTGATCGGATTAAAGTTCGTTTGGATTCTTGGAAAGGATTATCACTTTCTCTTGCAGGCCGTCGATGCTTGATTGCTTCAATTATCCAGAATACGTTCCTCCATTCTTTTCAAATATATAAATGGCCAAAAGCGATCCTTGACGAGCTTAATAAAGCCATCCGTAATTTTTTCTGGACGGGTAAAACGGATAAAGTAAAATTAGTTCAAGTTGCCTGGAAAGATTGTTGCCGCCCTCTTGCTGAGGGGGGTCTTGGACTAAGAGATTTGAAAACTTTAAATGAAGCCATGATGAGAAGATTTGCTTGGAGACTAATTAAAGGAACCTCTCACACCTTGATGTACTTACGAAGGCGATTTCTTGATAGGAATGATACTCCGAGAGGATATCATATTTGCTCATCTATTTGGTCTGGACTGAGGACCCATTTCCTAGCTTTGATTGCTGACTCTCGCTGGTTGATAGGTAAGAATTCAATGGTTCGTTTTTGGACGGACAATTGGCTGGGTTCACCACTAATAGAGAAAATTCCTGAGGTTCCAATTGATATGCCCTTGAATGCTTTGGTTGGGCAATTTCAGACAGAGGATGGCTGGCGATTACCGCAAAATTTTATTGACTCTCATCCGGATGTAGCTATGGATATTAACTTGATAATTGCAGGTGCAAAGGATACTCGGATATGGTCTTGTTCAGTTAGTGGAAATGTTTCAACTCGTGATGCATATGATTCTCTGAGAACAATAGGCCAAGTTAAAAGCTGGGGTAAAGAAGTTTGGTCTTCATTTATTCCTCCATCTCGCTCTATGCTCTTTTGGAGAGTCATTCAGGGAAAAGTTCCCACTGATTGCATGGTCAAAAAAAGGGGTTTTTCCTTCCCTTCACGTTGCTTTATTTGTGGTAGAACAGAAGAAACAATCTCTCATCTTTTCTTAACGTGTCCTTTTGCTGGGGCTCTCTGGGATCTAATTGCATATTTTTTTGGTTTACGTCCCCGCACAGACACGTTAGTTTTGGAGTTGTGGAAAGATGCTATGGGTAGAGATTTGGGACCTCAAATACGTAATTTATGGAAATCAGGCATTATCTCTGTTATTTGGGTTATTTGGACAACTAGAAATAACCGCTGCTATGATGGAATTGAGATCCCTTTACTATCATCTCTTACTAAGGTTTGGCGTTTTATTAGAGAATCAGGCTTAATACAAACTGGTGCAATGCGAAACACTATGAATGACTTACAGATACTCAATCGTTTGCGAGTTTGTGGTAGACCGTCAAGATCGCCAAAAGTGATTGAAGTTAACTGGCATCCTCCTCCTCCAGGTTGGTTAAAGGTAAACACAGATGGGACTGCATTTGGAGCACCTGATCTTTCAGGTTGTGCGGGAATTTTTCGAACTTCAAGATCTTTTGTCAAGGGATGTTTCTGCATTCCTTTAGGAATTTCCTACGCATATGAGGCTGAACTAGCAGGGGCTATTCATGCAATAAAATATGCAGACAGGTTTGGCTGGAAAAAGATTTGGTTGGAGTCTGACTCTGCGTATGTTGTAAACCTATTTAACAGTAGATCTCATATGGCGCCATGGCAATGGATCTCACCCTGGACAGATTGTTTGGATAGGATTGCAAACATGGACTTCCACTGCTCTCATATTTATCGAGAAGGTAATTCGACGGCAGATAGTTTAGCTTCCAGATATTCTAGTTTTTGCTCTGCGACTTGGTGGTGGGATGTACCATCTTTTGCGCGTCAATTTACTATTTCTGATATGGTTGGCAAACCTTCTTATAGGTTCTGCTGATGCATTGTACTGTAATCATTACTTTTTATTTATTTAATAAATTTGTGGGTGGTTGGAAAAGGAAGAGGGTGCTAAGAATTGCTTTCCATTCTGATGGGGCATTCCGGTGCGCCTACTGATTCCAGTCTCCCATTTACTTATAAAAAAAAAAAAATAATAAACATGCTTTATTTATGTCCCACATTTTGAAGATTTTGCCCCCATCAACGGGTCAGTTGCAAGATGTACAACATAATATAATGTTATTTAATTAAAACATTATTATGTGATGCACCAAAAATAAGGAAAAAACGAAATTAAGCACAGTCCATATTGATTCTAATTAATATAATCCCTCGTAAAGACTATTCAATAAGACATCGAAGCAATCAATTCGATAAATGAATTTGTTGTTTTTTATTTTTTGAAAATAAAATATGAATAATAAATGAAAATATAAAGTGGGTAAAAAATATTGCCAAAAATATTTATTAAAACAAACATATGATCAATATTAAAAAAAAAAAAAAAAAACATATGTACAATTTAAATATTTGTACAAATTTATTTTAAATATTATTTATTTAATAATTTTAACACACTACAATATTTTTATGTCAAATATATGTGTGTTTAGATAAACAACTAACCGATAAAAAAATTCATAAAAACAAATTTCATAATGTATACATATATTCAAACAAATAATATAAGTATGTACATACTAGCCGTATCAAAAGTTATTCTCAAAATATAGTAGTAGATTTTTGAGATCTTGAGAAGAAATATTGCATAAATTTAATTTTAATTTCTTTGCTCTATTTTGGCTGATTTTATTGATTCTACAAGCATAAAATTATCATAATAAATATCAATCAATATTTATAAAATTAATATAGATAATGATTAATTTTAAACTAATTAAATCATAAACGTTAATTAATTTACATATTTAAATATGCATTTTTATACTATTATCATAATCACCAATCAACTTATTGCTAGTTCCTAGCAATTAAAGTGCAAATAAGAAAACAAAATATGATGATTAGCCTAAATAAATATCCAGAAAAATTACCCAAGTGTTTCAAACAAAGAGTTAGTTAAATATCACAATCCCTATGTAAATTAGTTCAATTATAACTTCTAAAATTGTGTGTGTGTGTGTGTGAACTAAGCTAAAACCTTCTTGTCATAGACCACAACATATATAGCCTTGAGATTTTATCCATGCAAAAGCCTCAATTCCATATCCTCAAGGATAAATTATTTTTAAGGGTTAGGAATTTCTCTCATGGAGTTAGAAAACATATTAGAACTCATGAATATGAATTTTTAAGGACAGATAAATAAACAATCATTGATCCAAAGATAGGAAAGTATATTGCTTAAAATTCAACCTTTCTTACCACAAACTAGCTTCGGATTTCAATTAATTTACATGAGAACTAAATATTGATAAGAAAAACTGCATATTACAAACTTTATATTAAAGATTTTATTTTAATCTTTTGAATGAAGAAAATAAATTTTATTGAACTGAATAACATTTTTTTATTTTTACTCTTTTCTTTTCTTTTGATACTTTTTTTTTTTTTCAACAATGCAAAAATAATATGAAGACGACAACGAATAATTACTACAATATTTTCTCATAAAAAAGTATCTCATTTTTTAACTAATATCATCCTTTAATTTTTCAACCAAATAATTCCACCAACCAAGAAATGGTATTCTAAATATTAACCAACCAATTCAAAAGATCAATGAAAGTTCATAAACTGTTTTTTCAGTTTTCTCCACTCACTCACAAAAGATGTGTGAGATCACAAAAATATATATACTTAAACATGAAAGTTCTCTTAGCTATATAAGTTAACCATCCATCTTACCACAAGGCTTAATAATGTGCATAAGTATAATTTTTGAAGTTATTACTTAATAATCAAAATAAAAAAAGTGACTTAAACTAAACAATTTGAAATCAATACCTAGACAATAATGCAAAAATTTAGCCTTGAACATTTCAAACATGTAATGCAAACTTATTTACACAAAAATTACTAAGTTCAACATTTACACAAAAATTACTAAGTTCAAGCAATAAAAAAGTTTTTTTTTTCAAACTCTTGAAAAGGCATCAAAACAATCTATAGAGATAGTGTGCATATAGTGCTACTACCCCCGGCCTAAATCAAACAGTGTTCTCACTGTCACAAAAAAAAAATATTAAATGAAAGAGTAAAGGATAGAAGACACCTAAGCGATGGAATTTCATATGAAAATTGTCTTCAAGTAGGTTAGCTAGAGATAAGAAAAATAAAGAAAAACAACAAAATAAAAATAAACTAAAAACAAAGAAAAAAAATTAATGTATGAAAAAAAATAACTAAATAAATAAAACCTGATCAATGAAGGTAGATGAGATTCATAAGATGAATCTCCTCAAAACACATAGAATGATCTATCCTCTCCATATAATTTTTCAACCATTGTCCATTAACTTTAAAAATTCTCCCATCAGTTGGATCCTTAATCTCAATAACATTATTGGGAAAAAACTGTTTCACAACAAATGGACCGATCCATCGCGATCTCAGCTTTTCAGGGTGGGGATGCAATCAAGAATCATAAAGATGAACCTGTTGGTTTGGCTCAAAGTTCTTCCTCAGGATCTACTTGTCATGAGCCACTTTCAATTTTGCCTTATAAATCCTTGAGTTATCATATGCATCATTCCTCAATTCCTCTATCTCTGATAATTTTAACTTCCTATGAAGCCCTGTAACATTCAAATCAAAGTTAAGGGCTTTAACAGCCCAATAAGCCTTATGTCCAATTCAACTGGTAAGTGACATGCTTTCCCATAGACAAGCTTGTGAGGAGAAATTTCAAGAATGGTCTTATAAGAAGTGCAATACGCCCACAGTGCATCAGAAAGTCTTAAGAACCAATCTTTACTGTTTGGATTAACCATCTTCTCTAGAATTTGCTTAACCTCTCTATTAGCTAACTCAGCCTATCCATTGGTTTGGGGATGGTATGTTATAGAAACCTTATGTAAAACACCATACTTTCGCATCAAAGCCTCAAAAGAACGGTTACAAAAATGGGTCCCTTAGTCATTGATGATGACATGTGGCGTACCGTACCTAGATAACATATTTTCTTTTAAGAATTTTACCACGGTTGCATTATCATTAGTGCGACAAGCCACAGCCTCCACTCATACATAATCAACAACTAGAAGAATATAAAGATAACCAAACGATGAGAGAAAAGGTCCCATAAAATCAATATCCCCAACATTCAAATATCTCAATAACAAGTATAGGGTTAAGGGGCTTCATATGACGTTGAGTAAGCGGCACCCACCTTTTGGCATCTATCACAAGAATGACAAAATGAGTTATTATCCTTAAACAAAGTGGGCCAACAAAGGCCACACTGCAAAATTTTAGTAGTAGTTTTTTTCATAGAAAAATGACCACCACATGCCTCAGAATGACAAAAGTTTAGGACACTATAAATCTCACCTTCAGATATACAACATCTCATAATTTGGTCTGGGCAATACTTAAACAAATATGGATCATCCCAATAAAAATTTCTTACCTCAATTAGGAACTTCAGTTTGTCTTGTGCATTCCAGTTAGATGGAACTTCACCATAAACCAAGTAATTAACAATATGTGCATACTAAGGTACTTGGATAACAGCAAACAGATGTTCATCACGGAAGTCATCTTGGATGGGTGGATTATCCTTAGAATCATTAAACTCTAGACGAGATAAATGATCCGCTATAACATGTTCAACATCTTTCTTATCCTTGATGGTTTGATCAAATTCTTGCAAAAAAAGAATCCACCTAATCAAACGAGCCTTGGCATCCTTCTTAGAAAGAAGGTACTTAAGAACTACATGGTCAGTAAACACCACAATAGATGAACCAATCAAGTAAGCACGAAATTTATCTAAAGCAAATACAACAGCTAGTAGTTCTTTTTCAATTGTAGAATAATTCATTTGAGCACTATTCAAAGTTCTACTAGCGTAATAAACAACAAAAGGCTTCCATTCCTTTCGTTGTCCAAGGAGAATTCCTGCATAATTGCTTGCATCACACATAATTTCAAAAGGTAAGTTCCAATCAGGTGATTGCATTATAGGAGCATAAGTGAGTTTGGTAATGAGTGTTCGAAAAGCTTCCCCACATTCTAGAGTCCAATTAAACTCAATATCTTTGACTAAGAGGTTACATAATGGGCAAGATATGGTAGAAAAGTTTTGTACAAACCTCCTATAAAAACCAGCATGTCCAAGAAAAGAACGAACATCTTTTACTGTTTTAAGGGTGGGTAATTTAGAGATTAATTCAATTTTTACTTTATCTACCTCTATTCCTTTTTCAAACACAATATGACCCAAAACAATACCAGAAGACACCATTGAAATTTTTTCAATTTAAAACAAGTTCTTTTTTCTCACACCTACTCAATACAACTTCTAAATTACTTAGACATGAGTCAAAAGAATCACAAAAAATAGTCAAATCATCCATAAAAATTTCATACATTTTTCAACCATATCAGAGAAAATACTAAGTATATAACGTTGGAAAGTAACTAGTGCATTACATAAACCAAAAGGCATCATACGAAAAGCATAAGTACCAAAAGGGCATGTAAAGGTAGTTTTTTCCTGATCCTCTAAAGTTATCTCTATTTGATAATAATCAAAATATCCATTAAGAAAGCAATAAAAATGATGGCCAGCTACATGTTTTAAGATTTGGTCAATAAAGGGCAACAACAAATGGTCTTTTTGGGTTCATGAGATCTTAAGAAGAAATATTGTATAAATTTAATTTTGATTTATTTGCTCTATTTTGACTTATTTTATTGATTCTACAAGCATAAAATCATCATTATAAATATAAATAACATTTATAATTAATATAGATAATGATTAATTTTAAACCGATTAAATCATAAATATTAATTAATTTACATATTTAGCTATGAATTTTTATACTGTTATCAGGTTTTTGAGCTAGGATTACAGAAATAGAAGGTTTATAGGTTTATAGAAATTTCAACCAATAATACAATATAAAGCGTGCTTTTCGTAAATAATTATATGTATTGATAGTTTCAGATTGCAAACCATCTCTATCCATGCCTACGATTATTTTTGAAAAAAATATTAAATTTTAAAAATAACTATAATTTCGATTATTTTCGAATAAGACGTAAATAACTGAGTACATAAACATCAGTTTTATTAAAGAGTTTATACAGAATAGGAACAAAAGTACAAAAGTGAACAATTTCCAACATTTTTCAATTATGTGCAATGTGCACAATACAATAAGGAATCGTACCTCGTTTGACTTTAATTAGTTATTGCTTGTTTTTACTGGTCCTCTAACAGCACCACCTTCTTCAAGATACACTTCAATCCCTAGTCTTAATAACATTTTTAAAGTGCTTTTTAGCTTACAAGTCATTGAAGATGGTGAACTTTAAAAGTCCTTGTACAAACTCAGACTTCTGAGCCTTTTCCTCTTAGTCTTTGTCCTCTAACACCGATTATTGAGCATCTGATAACATGTAATGAAGAGAATAGAGATAAACGGAAGATGAGAAATTTATGTATATATCATTAACAACAATACTGTGTACAAAGGAGTATTTATAGACCAAGGCATTACACAATAGAGTTTGTTAGAATGCTCTAACAGACTCTAACAAACTTCTCAGTCAGTTACTCTCAACATTCCCCCCATAAGCTCATGGTCTACACAGAACACGGAGCTTAGTTTTTAAATCAATAAACCTATGGCTTGTTAATGACTTTGTTAGAATGTCAGCAACCTGTTCCTTGGTGTGTATTCAACTACCAATGTTCCAGCTATCACTTTTTATCTCACAAAATGAAAATCTATGTCAACATGCTTAGTTCTTGAATGTAACACAGGATGTTTTGCAATGTAGCCTGTACTGACATTATCATAGAAAATCAATGGAGGTTGGCTATTTTGAACTTGCAACTCAAAAACACTTTCTGTATCCACATCACTTCTGCCACAGTGTGAGCTAAAGCTCTAAACTCAGCCTCTATTGAGGACCGAGATACCACCTTGTGCTTCCTGGAATTCCAAGATATCAAAGAACCTCTTATAAAGATACAATACCCTCCTGTGGGTCGTCTATCATCAGGACAAGATGCCCAATCAACATCAGTGTATCTTGTGATGTCCAAACAATCTGTTTTATAAAGCATAAAACCATGATTTTGTGTACCATTAAGATATCTCAACAAGCGTTTTGCTACTACCCAGTGTGTATTTGTAGGTTGATGAAGAAACTGACACAATTTGTTCATAGAGAAACTAATTTCAGGTCTTGTCAAGGTGCAATACTAAAGAGCACCAATGACTGTTCGGTATTGTGTTGCATCAGGCAAAACTTCACCATCATTCTTAGAAAAAATCTTACCAGTAGCCATTGGAATAGTAACATGCTTTGATTCATTTAACTGAACCTTAGCTAACATATCCTTGATATAATTCGACTGACATAGGTGAAAACCATATATAGTATGAGTCACTTCTATACCCAAGAAGTACCCAAGCTGACCCAATTCTTTCAAGGAAAATACATCATTTAACTTCTTAATTATCTCCTTAATCAACTGGGAATTATTTCCAGTAACAAGAATATCATCAACATAGATAAAAAAAATATGATAAAATCACCATGCATATCATATATCATCATAGAAGCATCAAAATTAGAGCCCTTAAAACCCATTTGTTAAAGACATCCACTGAGTTTTAAGAACCAAGCTCTTGGAGCTTGCTTGAGGCCATATATGGCTTTCTGTAGTTTATAGACATGATGTGGAAATTCTTTAATATCCTGCAAGCTGAGTCATGAATATCTCCATTCAAAAATGTTGTGTTAACATCCAATTGCTGAATAAACCAACCTTTAAACAAAGTAAGAGTTAAGACAATCCGAATAGTAGTTGGCTTGACCACTGGACTGAAAGTCTTAGTATAGTCAATACATTCTGTTTGTTGAAAGCCCTTAGCCACTACCCTGGCCTTATATTTATCCAATGTATGATCTACCAGCTTGGTACGAAAAACCCATTTGTTGTGGATATTTTATAATGCTCAGGGGGAGGAACAAGCACCCAAGTACAATTCTTAAGCAAAGAATCAAACTCAAACTTCATAGCAGCCTTCCATTCTGGAGGAGCAAGAGCCTCCTTAACAGAGCTGGGCTCAAATAAAATAACATCAGACATATATGCTTTTGGTTTAAAAACACCAACCTTAGCTCTAGTAGTCATTGAATGAGTGTTCGAAGAAGATGGTTTTGTATGAATATTAGAAATAGATGAGAGAGGCAGATCAATCCTAAGTTCAAGACCATTAGGATTAAATAAAACACGGGAAGACAAAGCTGTAGAAGGTGATAAATGTAGATGGTCAAGCGTTGATTTATGTGAACTAGAAGTACTAGAAGTGAAAGAAAATTGAGAAGGTGAAATGGGAAATGGGAAATGAGCCAAAAATAATAGGATTAAGAGAGCAAGTAGAAAGAGATAAGGAATTAGGAGTAGAAGTTTCAACGGGTAATTGAGTTTGAAGAAGTGGGGTAGTGTGTAAAGAGGAGTTTGACTCTTCTTTATCTGACGCAGTAGGTGTAGGAATAAGACTAGTGGGAACATGAGCAGCATTAGCTTCACCAGGTAGTGGAGACTGACTTTTAAACCATTGGGTAGGATAAGAAAAAAATGTAGGTGAGGCTGAAAAATTGGGTGAAGGTACATAAGAGACACTATGGTTTGCATTTGACATAAGAGGACAAGAAGATGGAACACTTGAGAAGTTTAAAGGCACGGGTGGCATAAAAAATTGATTAAAAATAGTGGAAGACATGGAGTCAGAATTAGTCTCATTGGTAGGAACAGTAAGAAAAGGAAATTTCCTCTTATCAAAAATCACATGTGGGGTAACATACACCTTTTTTGAGGTAAGTTCAAGGCACCAAAATCCTTTATACTGTGCTGCATATCCCAAGAAAACACAAGGTAAAGACCTTGGCTCTAATTTGTGCTTATTATAGGGTCGAAGATAAGGAAAGCATAGACATCCATAGACCTTAAGATGAGTGTAGTCTGGTTTCTTTTGATACAGGGCCTCATAAGGACTTATATTGTTCAACACTTTGGTAGGCATTATATTAACCAAATATACATCAAATTTAAAACCATAGTCCTAATAACACAATGGAATTCCATCTCTTAACATCATTGCCAACCCAGTCTCCACAACATGTCTATTTCTTCTTTCAACGACCCATTCTGGGAAGGGGTGTAAGGACATCAAATCCTCCTAGTATACCCACCTTGAAACAAATAAGACTCAAGACTTTTCAATTCAGTACCTCCATCACTATGTAATTGTCTAATCTTGGCATCAAATTGACGTTGAATTAAAGCATCAAAATGTAAGAAAATCTGAGCAGCTTGTGATTTATTATGCAACACATAAATCCACATGAAACATGTACAATCATCAACAAACAACAAAAAATATTTCATACCAAGAGAAGAACATATAGGTGAAAGACCCCACATATCAACATGAACAATGTCAAAGGGAATACTAGACTTACTATGTACATGCTTCATAGGCAGTCTATATGACTTGCCAAGTTAACAAGCACTATATATATCAATCTCAGTTAAGTTCTTCAAAATTTTATTCATACTAGTAGCTACTAAATGTACTGTAGAAGCATGAGGATGACCAAGTCTCTCACGTAGTAAAGTTGCACTTATCTCTGCATGATGGCACTGCACATTTGTAAGCAATTTGTGTCCCTTGGCTTGCTGCACGTCAGCTAAACTACAAAATTTGTAAAGACCATGCTCAACAGCCCCGTTAAAATAGTATTCCTTGTTAAAATATCCTTTACAAGAAAGTAGTTAGGATAAAATTCAACATTTACTGAATTATCGTCATAAAGCTTCCTAACAGATATGAGGTTCTTTTCTAACTGAGGTGCACACAACAAATTTCTTAAATTCAACAAATAAGAACCACAAGACATAGATGTAGAACCAAGATGAGTAATAGGAATGGTGGTTCCATTACCTAAAAGTACAGATGCATCACCAGAATAAGGTGTTGAACTTTGAAGCTGACCATAGTTGGAAGCGAGATGGTGAGTTGCCCTTGTGTCCATATACCAATCTGAGTCAGATTGCATTGGAGAGGTGAGAGGTGCAAGCAAGGCTTGAGGACGCACATTCTTAATCAGAGAGTCTTCTTGAGGAAATATATTGAAATCGGGATCTTGCTCATTGAAAGTTTCATCAGTTTGTACTTTAGGAAAATGAACTTGATGTTGATCTTGTGATGTACCAGAAACCTTGAAGTTAGCATTATTAAGAGGAGTATTATTAATGGTAGAACCACTGTTCTTGGACTGTGTATATCTAAAATAACATCTAGCAGCACTATGCCCCATTTTCTCACAAATCTGACATTGAATCTGACTATAATCACTGTTAGAAGGCTTGCCTTTGTTTTGATAAGCTGAACTTGCACCAGAATTAGAAACATTGAAAAAAGTCTCATTCGATGGTTGAAATGAACTTTTACAGTTCTTTGAAGAAAACTGACCTGAAAAGGAAGTTTTCTTGGCATAGTTAGCCTGAACAAGATCAAGATCTGGAAGATTCATACAAATAATTTGCGTCTCATGTGTTCTCATTCTAGTAAAGATCTCATCTAATCCAAGAATTAGTTTCTTTTTCGTTATGTTGGTTATTAATGATGCATAGTTAGCGTCCAATCCTCCAACAACACAGAGCAATTGTTCACGATCACTAAGTTGGTCACCAGCTGATAACAACAAATCAATCAGATCACGACACTTGCTAATGTATTATTCCATGTTTAAAGAGTCTTTCCCCAAGGACTGCAATTGCCATCTAAGCTCCAACAACCTAGCTTGAGAATCATCATTAAAAACCTTTTCTAAAGCGATCCAATATTGAGCAACAGTCACCTTTCTAATAAGATGTTTTAGATAGCTTGTTGTGACTAAAGAATATATTCAATTCTTAACAGCCGAATCTTACCTAATCCACACCAAGTAATCAGGATTTTCCTCAAAAAGTTCTTGATCTTTAAACCGACTATTAGCAAGCTTCACAAATACAATCTTCTTGAGGATCTTTGATGGAACTGTGACTGAACTATCAATGTGATTTTGCAGACCATACACAGTGATAACGTGTTCTAGTTGTTCTTTCCATATGAGATAGTATCATCAAGCTTGACTAAAAAATAGGATTTATTGGTAGTACTGGTAAAGTATTGGATGTTATAGCAGAGGAAGAAGAACATATATTTGTTGTGTTTGTAGTAGTTGCAGGTACTGCCATTAATGGCAATTTTTCTTGAACAAGAACTGTATGATCACCTTCCATGGTAGGTGATGGATATGCGGAAGAAGAATCATTCATTTCCATGGAAATTTGAGCTCTGATAACATATAATGAAGAGAATAGAGATAAACGGAAGATGAGAAATTCATGTATATATCATTAACAGCAATACTCTCTACAAAGGAGTATTTATAGACCAAGGCATTACACAATAGAGTTTGTTACACATGCTCTAATAGACTCTAACAAACTTCTTAGTCAATTACTCTCAACAACATCTCTATGACAATAACCAAAACAAACTTTTCTTCAACAAAATTATAAATTCACCATAGAAATAGAAAAATGTGCATTTACAAATGCATTAGTAAGTAAGAAAAAGACAACGAGAGGCATTGACAATAGGAATGAATGTTAAGTTCATTGTGTAAAGTCATAAACAAGAGCCCAAACAAAGATTCAGACCAATTTTATTTTAGCAAATAACTAGGTGATGGTGGGGTGTTTGGAAGGGTTTATTAAAACTTAGGCTGGGTCGAGAACGAATACACGTTAGAAGCCCTAGATATAAACAACTTATAAGGCAACTATTAGTCGCTTATATGTAAATAAATAGAATAGTTATTAATCGTTCTATAAAAAATTCTTATAATATGGTCAATAACCGTCTTGTAAAATTACGCCTTAAAATATGCCACATATATATTGGTATGTGATATATAATCGTTTGGGAAATTAGCCCCTTGAAAGTTTAAGTTATTGAAAAAAGTATTACCGTTGCCTCTAATACTATGTTAAAAGTTATTAAAAAACTAACTCAAAAGATTAATCAAGACATAAATATAACATATAAAATACATACATAATGTTAGCTCACCTTTTAATATTAACTTGAGTTTTTAGAAAAATTACTTACTAACTTGATTTTAACATAATAATAGAGCATATGGTTATAGGCTCAAAAACCAAATTTGTGAGGCCTTTTAAAATAACTAGAACCCAATCTACCTTGCCCTTTGAAAGGCTTAGGCAGCAGAAGCGCAAAAATAGCAAAGGTAACAAACACGAGCATGAAGTGAAACACACATACACAAAAAGACATATAGAGGGTTGGGTAATTAACCTAGGCAATTCAAAGGTTACACAATTCTTATATCTCAACTGAATACCCAATTCACAGAATCATAAGAACAATACTACAAATTCAAAATAACACTAAAACTCAAAGCCACAGTACACCCAAAACACACAAACACAAAAAGACAAAACAAAAGAAACACAAAATTATATACCAAGCAAGTTCTTTGAGGCATCACATTAGAAGATACTTGAACACAAATAATACACAACGATTTTGTCTCACATAGCTTTGACTAACATGAAAATTCTCCAAATACGGAAAACATTAATTCACCTTAATCCGTGCATGCTAGTGCAATACCCTTTTGACTTTGGATATTCTCACACATACTCAGAGCAAACAAATGTACCCTTAATTATTGATCATCTGTTATAATGTTAAATTGATCATCTGATATGACAAATTGAGGGTTGGGTAATTAACCTAGGCAATTCAAAGGTTACACAATCTTTATATCTATTACAATATATAAATAGTAGTGAGAATATGCCATTATCAATATTCAGTTATTCTCCAACATTTTTCTATTACTACATATAAAAAAGGAAAATAAATTATGAACAGTACATGTTTATTCTCGAACATTTTTTTCTTCTATTTTGCTCTTTATTTTTATTTTTTTTAGCTTTATTTTTTTTATTGTTGATTTTTTTACACAATTAAATATTAAAATACCTTTATAAAAAAATATCATATTTTAATGCGTAGTTATATTTGGTAGTTTTATTAGGTATTGTCCTTCCCATTTTGCACTCTCTTTTTTTCACTCTTTCTATTATTTAATTATTTTTAGATTTTTTTACACTATTAAATACCTAAATATTTTTATACTAATATATGATACTTTTATGCATAGTTACCATTGTTAGTTTTATTATGTATTGTCTTTTCCATTTTTTTCATTTTTTACTTTAATTTTTTTATTATTTAATTATTGTTGTTTTTAATCAATTAAATACCAAAATATCACTCTATAAAGATACCATATGTTTAAGTATAGTTACATTTGGTAGTTTTATTATGTATTTTTTTTATATATTTTTTTCTTCTTTTATTTTTCATTTTTAGAAATGCACCTATACGAATGTATCATTTTTTTTTTTTTTTTGCATAGTTACATTTGGTAGTTTTATGGATAGTTTTCTTCTTAATTTTTTCATACATAAATAAATATTAAAATATTCTTATATTAAATAAATTTTTTATAAATAGTTATATTATTAATTATATTGTGTACCATTTTGGATCTTCTCCACCTTTTTTATTTTTGTTATTTTTTAGTAAATTAATAAATACCAAAATACTAATCTAATAAATACATTTTTTTATTAATTTTTTTCTCTTGTACACCAATAAATGCTCAAATATCTTTATATACTTATCAAATTTAAAATCTTGTTTAATGACATTTTTTTCAAAATAAAGAATTATGAAATAATATCAATTATTGCTCGACAATCAGTACTATTATATACTTATCAAATTAAAATAACATACCATTGATTATTTTTTAAAAATTAATATCAATATTTTAAATTGAATATTAAAATAGAAATATTAATACAAAATATGAGATAAAAAATAAATGTATTATCTAACAAATTATTTATATATTACATATTAATTTAAATAATTTTATCAAAATAAATTATTCGAATAATGTAATTATATTATATATAGCGACCCATGTATAGTACATGTTTAAAACTAGTCTATATAAAAAGGGGCATCGATTTATGGTCGGTCTCTTTGTTTTTTTTTTTTTTTTTTACACAAATAAATAATATTAAAATATTTTTATAATATAAATACACTTGTTATAAAATTACTTTATTAATTTTAGTGTATATTATTTTAGTTATTTTCCACATTTTTAAAGCTTTTGTTAGTTTCCTTATAATAAGATTTTTGTGTAATAAATACACTTCTTTTGAATAATTGTTTTGTTAATTTTATGTGTACCATTTTGATTATTTTTTTATTTTTTAAGTATTTTTTATTTTCTTAAGTACACTATTAATTTATTGATTACACTTTCTATGAATAATTATTTTGTTAATTTTATTATGTATTATTTTAGTTATTCTTCGTTTTTTTTAAAAAAAATTATTTTTTTATACTATAATATCCATATAATAAATACATTATTTACAAAATAATTATTTTTTTAGCTTTGTTGTGTACAGTTGTGGTTATTCTTAACTTTTTTAAAGTGTTTGTTAGTTTCTCAAGTATACTAATAATTTTTTTACATCAATAAATATTAAAATGTCTCTATAATAAATACACTTTTTATAAATAGTTGTTTTGTTAGTTTTATTATGTATATTGTAACCAAGGAACAATATATTAATTTTTTTTTCTTGTACACTAATAAATACTAAAATATTTCTAAAATAAATACACTTCTTATATGAATAATTATTTTGTTAATTTTGTTTTGTACCATAACCAATAAACAATACATTATTTATTCTTTTTTTAATACTATTAAATACCAAAATATCCTAAAAATAAATACATTTTTTTTATGTAATTACATATAATATAATTGCATTATCAAATTTATTTACTTTTTAAAAATTATTTAAATCAATATTGAATTTATATATAATTTTTTTGGTAATAGATTTATTTTTTTTGTTGTCTTATTGTATATTAACTTTATATTATTATTCATGAATAATTGTTTTATATCAATAAATACGAAAATATAATAAACATATTTTTTATGAATAGTTATTTTGATAATTTTATTGTGTAAAAAATTAATTAATTATTTATTTAAGTGTATTCTTCCAAATTTGTTTATAAAATTTTAACATCAATTTTTCTTATTGTTATGATAAAACAAAATTTAAAAAATATTTTTTTTAAAAAATAATATAAATTATTACTCGACAATCAATATGATCATTTATTTATCAAATTTGAATAATTAACTCTTTTTTATTTTTTTAAAAAGTAACATCAATATTTTAAATTTAGTGATAAAATCGAAATATTAACACAAAATATAAGATAATATATAACTTAACAAATTATCTAAGCATTATATGTTAACTCAAATAGTTTTAGTAAAATAAATAACTTTAATAGTGTAATTATATTATATGTATAGACCTGTACAAAATTTAAAACTAATATTAATAATAAACCTTTGGTTGTTAATCACTTCGATTTCCCACAAACATAGAATACCAAATGTCACGTAATAATCAATATGGCTTTTTATATTTAACTATAGAACCTTTTTGGCTTCTAATATCAATAATAAATGAAGAGTCATACCCATTAACACAAAATTAATTAGACTTTTAGACTTCTCATAACCGACTAATATGATGTCCAATTCCTTTTAAAACGTCAAAAGTTTTTACATTCTAAATGGTTAACGTCCATCCAACATGTGTTTCTTTAAAACTATAAATTTTTCAATCATTTAACACATTTTTATATTATCTATGGAAAACTATATAATTTTGTACTAGTGTACTTTTTCTTAAAAAATATTTCAATCTCTTTACTTTATCTTCGTTATTTTATAATATACATTAATTTTAACCCAAAAAAATCAATATTAAATGCTCTTTGTACATTGAGTAAATAAGATTACAACATATATGAATTAAAAATGTGTCTTTTGCAGTTGTGTGATAGAATGTTCTACCTCTAAGTTAAATCATCTGTAATTTGTCATAGTACCGGCATAATTTATTGACCAATTATGGATAATTAGGGATGGTATGATTGCTACTTAGTACCCCAATGAAGCTTTTTTTTTTTACCCAAAAAAAAAAAAAAGTGCCTTTTGCTTTGTTTACATTTTAGTTTTATACAATGAAATTGAAATATACAATGTATAGAATAAATTTTATAGGAGAAAGTGTGGTCCAAGTCCTATTGTTTAAATCACAGGTACTGTTTAGTATTCTTATTTAAAAAAGATGTTCTTAAATATGTATCAGATAATAACAAAATTAATTTTTTATTTAATTTTTCGTTAAATATAATGAAATAACACATATAATACATATATATTTATATTTTTTAATAGATAGATAGATAGATATATAACGATATTTTTTTTTATAGATATATATTTTTCAAAAATTATAAATATACGTATGTTACATTTGATATAAAAAAATTAAATAAAAAATTAATTTTTCTTAAATCTTTAAACAAACAAACATACTTAAAAGTACTTTTTGTAAACTTAGAGCCCCAAATATTACTGCTTAAAACTAAAACAAAGGAACAATACCACTATCCACTCGAAATTACTTTTTTTTTTTATAACAAACTCGAATTTACTTGATTCAAAAAAATGGATAATTCGAGAGTTATCAATAATCACATACAAAATGCGTTCGATCAACCATTTTTATTCTTCTTGTCTTCAATTTCAAGAAGCTCCTCTAAAACATTATCATCCAAATACTCCAATTCAATCACATGTCTTCCTTGCTGATGATCAATGGTTTCTCTGTCTTCCACATTCCTCTGCATGGACGTTGATGAAAAAGATGATGATGATGATGATGATGATGAAGATGAAGAGCCCGTTCTATTTGCTAAATTAGGGTATTCGTTAGGAAAGTTAAGAATAGCTAAATGACCCCTCATAGCATAAGCAGCTCTATCATAAGCTCTAGCTGCATCTTCTGCTGTGTTAAATGTCCCAAGCCACACGCGCTGTCCTTGCCTTGTTGAGTCCCGAATCTCCGCCGCAAACTTCCCCCACGGACGTCGTCTTACGCCGCGATATCGAACTTCGGTACTACTGCTGTCACTCTTTCCTGATCTGTTTCCGTCCTCGTCATTCATTGTTGTGTGCACAAATTAATATTGCATGGTTTAGCTGATAGTTTTGGGGAAGCACTATGTTATATAGTTTAAAGAGAAAAACTGAGTACGTAGAGGTAGAATTCAAAATTTGATTTTGCTAAAAAATTTGATTTTGCTAGAAGTAATTATAAAGAAGAGCTCATGAATTACCCCACGTGTCAAATCTAGCTAGTGGGTTTAGCTTTAGAGACAATATCCCTGGGGAGGTGTTTCAACAGAAGGTTCCATAATAGTGACCCAGAACCGTTGAGGTCCAATGCACCTGGATGGTCAATCCGATGGCTATTGATCTTATGGAATCTCCTTTTTCTTATTCTTCTTTCACTTCTATTTATTTATACATTTATTTATTTTCTTTCTTTAATTTGGGATTTTTGGCTTTTTTTTTGTTTTGTTCCAGGGAATTGAGATTTTTAGGTTTCTCCCTCTCTAATCAGATTCCTCAACCACTTGATTTATCTATCAATCATATTGTATTTCTACTAAAACAAACCCATTAGGAATAGGAAAATAAATAAAATAACATCCTTTGCACACATGAAAATCACACTTATATATATATATATATAATGTATATTTGTAGTTAATTAAAACGGCATCAAATGTTACTAATTATTCATGTTATATTAAAAATATTTTAAATTGATTATATTTTAAGCAATTTTATTTTAATATTTATATTTTAAAAATAGTTCTGATTTAGTCATTTTTATCTAAAATAAGTATACTAAAATGGTACTAAAATTTGATAACATATATATTAAACTGAAATATTTCGATAATATGGATATCAAATTGGAATCATTTCATAATATAAGCATTAAATTTAAACATTTTAATAAATTATCAATTTAAAATACTTTTGTTAAAACATAAGCATAAAAAAAGTACCAAACTCTTTACTTGACTTTCAACTTTTTATATATAAAGTAGAAAATTTGGTATTGATAATCAGGCACTCCAATTTAATAATTTTACTAAATATTAAGAAAAATTAGTATATTTAACATTATATTCAAAATAATCGCCTAATATAGTCACAATGGTTACAAAGGTGTGTAATCGTTGTTTCTTGACTACATAACAAATTTTTAAGTCACATTAGAATTTTGTAAAAGATTTATATATCGTGATTATATTGTAAGTTGACAAATAGATTATTGGGTCACAATATCGCAAATTGGGTCTAATACGTCATCAAAAATATGTTTAATGCCAGCTTAACTCGGAGAATTGAATACATCTACAAACATGGAGGCACTTTAGCAAGAGCACTTAAAATAATAAGGTTTACATGTCTGTCTGGCTCAACCCGTTACGGTTCGCTGACCATGGGCCGTATGGTGCTACTTTTTTTTTTTTTTTTTTGGCTAACAGGCCGTTGGGACCCTTATATGTGAATAATACGTCTATTGCGACGAGGGAAGAACGTTTCAAAAAATAAAATAACAAATTGCCTTCTTAAGGCCCACATACTTCATTTTAAACCACAGGATGCAACATACAAAAGCAGCAACACTTAATAAATACCTCGCAAGATACGACCACTTGTCGTTTCATTACTTAATAATGCCATCAAATATTCACAGCACAGCAATGGTATATTAAACTAGAAGAAACATATATACGTCCGTTCCTTACAAAAAAAAGCCTCAATTACACTTGATGATGATGTCAACTGGCTATTATCATCTTTATTTGTATATCTTAGTGTCGATTTGTTCCTTGAATTATTTAACGTAAAAAGTTTGTTCTGGTTATGATTTGTTTTATAGTTAGATTCGTTTGTTTAATTTAATAAATGGATTTATTGTTACATGGGAATTTGTCATTTTGTGTATAATGAGAGGAAAAATATTTTATATGAGCCAGGTTTTGTGGTCCTTTAGTTATCTTTTTCAATTGTTAGTTTTAGACCACAAACATTTACAATGTAAAATTATTTATTGCTAATTTGATTATTGTTGATATTGGTGGCTAATGAATTATTCATACTTATTGTTAATATTTTCTTTAAAAGTATTATATTATATTTGTTGTATAAAAAATAAATCTTAAAGTTATAACTATTGGTGAGCCCTCTTAGTTGACCATATTACAAGATGCATTTATTTACATTGATCAGAAGACTAAGTTTCTAAACCCCCCCCCTCCTAATTAAAATAACCTTATAGCTTGTGCTTCTTCTTTTTTGGAACAAAATAACCTAATAGTGCTTGCCACCAAATTTTTTTTTTTTTTTTTTTAAAGAGACTGAACTATCAGGATTTTAGTTGTCTTATGATTTGATTAGGAATCAGAATTTCCGTTAAAGTTTGTAATGGTGAGAGTGGTAAACTACACATGCATGTACTAGGCAATTAGGAAATGTTCTCTTTGAATATAAACATCTAGAAGGTGGAGCAAGATAGTTAAAAATTAAAAAAGATTAAAATCATTTTAATCGCAACTTAATGGATGTTCTACTTAATTGTTAATTACATCAATAATTAAGAATAGTAAGACTCATCCAACCATCAACGAGGCTTTAGTTGAAAACATTAAAAAGTATAAATGGATATGTTTGGATGCGTTTCTTTTAGAAGTGATTTTAAGAGAAGTGGTTTAAAATGAAATAATTTGGTTAAAAGTAATTTTAAGAGAAGAATTTAGATATTTAGGATAAATTTTTAGAAATTATTTTAATTAATATTTTAGTAATAATTTTAGAATGTGAGTATGCATTCAAAATCACTTATCTTAAAAATAAATATTATTAATTATTTTTCTTAAAAATACGAATGGTGATTTTCAAATTTTTGAAAATACTTCTTATAAAGATTACCAAAGAAAGAGAGCACAAATTGTTCATTTTTTAAAAAATAAAATTGACACAAAAGTCCTATAATTATTGAGTTAGATGCTAATAGTATCTTATTATAAAAAGAAAGTACATTTAGTCTCATAAATCATAATTACTAAAATAAGCACTTAAAGTCTCATAATTATTCAAAATAATGCACTTTAATTCTAGGAATAAAGTGCATTTTTTACACTAAAATTTTTAATTTTCATAAATAATAGGATTAAAAATACCCTAGTATAAATTACTAGACTAAAATATCTATTTTTATATAATAACATGACTTCTTGACAATTTTTTTCTATTATCAATTATTTTTCCAGCGCTTTAATCAAAAGAAGAATAGGTTCCAAATGAATCAATGTTATGCACATCTTTCACGAGCTTAAACTTAAAAAAAAAATATATATAATATATATATATATATATATATATATATATATATATATATGGTGTATTACAATACAGTTTCTCTTAATTCAAGGCATTTGTATTAAATAAATTTAAGATTAATGATTTTTCCTTAATTTATCAATAATTTATTTTTATCGGATACAAAGTATACAGATATTTTAGATAATTGAAACAAAATTAATAAAATATTGTAAAGCCTAAAATTTGATGAGGTCTCAGACCTTAAAGACCCTTTTTATTGTTAATTATGATTATTCTCACATATATTCAAATTTTGTTCCAATTATTGTACTAATAGGCTGATGGTTAATATAATTAGTTATATTTTATTTTATTATTATTTTTACATCTTTACTTATTTTGGGACCATTTGGAACAAATAAAATATCATATCATTTACCATCTCAACCCATCAAAAAATAAATAAGACAAGAAAATGGACTCAAAAAATTCATAGATTATATCATAGGTTAATGGAACAACTCATTTCATTTAACATCTTTAATCGGAACGATCATCTAGATGCCAACAACAACAAACAGTTTGAGTATGTTGCTACTACTCTTAGCTAATACTAGAGTACCTATATTACTCAAATGAATGGAAAATGTTCGGTTAGAATTGCCAAACATTTTGCAAATTAATGTTCAACAACAAACTATCGAAGATATGGAAAATGTTCATCAACATAGGCTGAACATGTTTCATTTGTATATTTATTGATCCCTAACTCTTATCATAGGATTTTTTTTTTTTAATAGATCATCACTTCTCACAATGAAGATTAGCGCGAGCAAGATGTTGATTACAACAATTTATTTGACATAAATAAAATAAATTTATATCACATTTAAAATCTTTATATTAAATTTAATTGTAATTTCAACGATATTAGTAATCTTTTAAAGATTTTCTTGTCAAATGAATATATGATTGGGAGGGCGAAATCTATAGAAAAGCCAAAATGAAATAATCATTGTAAATGAAAAAGTTTCTGTTAAATTCGGATGGACTAACGACAAATTTTGCTTGTCAACTCTACCCATGAAATACCCCACTTCAATTGATATATGCTTTATATTATTATTATTATTATTATTATTTTTTTATGAAATGCTTTATATTATATTAAATGCACAACATATATTATATTATGTTGAAGAAAAAGTAACGAAATCGTGTTGACCCTCGTCAATCTACAATGAGTTTTTATATATAGAATTGAAAAAACATAAAAATTACTATACTATTATAATTATATAAAATAATAATAATATAATTATTTATTGCTTTCTTTCAAACTTGAGCATTTGTATTCTTCGTGCCTAATTTGGTACAATGACAATTGAAGGTAATTTTGGATACTAGTTTGGTAAAAGAATCTTCATGCTATTCAGTTGACTTGATGTATGGTGTAATAATTTCCCCACTCATGACTATTCTTTGATTAAATGAAAGTTAATTTTAATGTGCTTAGTTATTTCATGGCATTTTTTTTTTTTTTTTTTTATAAAAGGTTGTGGCTAATAGTTTTTAGTGGGTGCATCGGGACATTCTAACTAAGTTGGTACCTCCTTAGCACCTTCTTCATTAAACCACTCAACCACTAATATTATTAAATATTAATAAAATTACGCATACAAATAAAAATTCTCAACAAAACCTATAATTAGGTTTGTTGTTAGCATCTGAATAAATGAAAGAGCCAGCGAAATGTGTGGCATTCCACCACCAAGTTGTTGTACATAAACTAGGAGCCCTAGAAGCTAAGCTATCAGCTGTAGCATTACCCTCCCTATAAATATGTGAGCAGTGAAACTCCATATGGGTAATTTTATCTAAACAATCAGTCCAAGCAGAATGCCACCTCCAAGGAACCGAAGAAGACCGAGTCTGAAAGAGAGCAACAACATATAGTGAGTCTGATTCCAACCAGAGACGCCTCCACCGAAATGTATATGCATACTTCACAGCATAAATGGCTGCCGCTAGTTCTGCTTCGAAAGCATATGATACTCCAAGCGGAATACAGAAACAACCCTTAATAATGATCTGGAAGTTCGAAAAATACCTGCACAACCAGATAATCCTGGAGCTCCAAATGCTGCACCATCTGTATTGACCTTTATCCATCCCGAGGGTGGAGCCTTCCAATTAACCTCTATAATCCTTGGAGCCCGTCTTGGGATGCCTGTTATTCGAAGCCGCCTAAGTACCTGTAGATCATCCACAGTATTTCGCATGCAACCACTCTTTGAGAGACTCGCCTCGCGGATAAAACGCCATACTGTGGCAAAAGCTGAACTCAGCGTCGTCCTCTTATTGTTAAATCGATACTCATTTCTAGTAGTCCAAATCACCCAAATGACTTAAACAATTCCTGCTTTCCATAAATTGGCGAGTTGTGATCCAAATTCCATTGCCATTGCGGTCTTCCATAGGTTTAGGATCGAAGAGTCTGTACATGGTCGTTTTCCAAAGAAAAAGCATATGAAGTCCCAAAGCGCACCTGCAAAATGACAACTTAAAAAAAGATGTGACAGAGTTTCCTCCTTGGATCCACATAACGAGCAACGGGAAGGAAACGATTGTCCCCTCCTTTTTAATTGACAATCTGTTGGAAGTTTATTTTGAATAGCACGCCATAGCAAAATAGATCGTGAGGACGGTATATAATGAGCCCAGATGGCCTTACCCCAGATCTTACGTTCCCCAACCACACGTAGTGAATCATAAGCTTCACTGGTTGTAACATCTCCCTTGAATGAGTGTGTCCAAACTCTGATATCCGAACCAATGCCAACAACTGTTGACTGAATTTCTGAGGCAATATCTGGATAAGAGTCTTTGAAGGATTGCGGCAAATTCCAACAATCTTCACGGATGTAGTCCCCCACTAGTGAATGTATCGGAATGTCGATTGGTGGATTATCTATCCTGTCAATTAGTGGAATTCCTAACCAATTGTCTGTCCAAAACTTAACTGTAGAATTCCTTCCAACTAACCATCTGGACTCTTCCAAGAGGGTTAAATAGTGAGGTCGCAAACCAGGCCAGACTGATGAGCGGATATAATAGTTCCGTGGAGAGCCATTTTTTGTTAGATATCTGCTACGTAAGTAAAGCAGAGTGTTAGAGCTCCCTGTGATTACCCTCCATGCGAACTTTCTTAACATGGCCTCATTTTAGAGACGAATATCCCGCAAACCAAGACCTCCTTCATCTATTGGACGACAACAGTCTTTCCAAGCCACTTGTATCTGTTTGATTGTATCCGCTTTTTTCGACCAAAAGAAATTGCGAATGATTTTTGTTAGGTCTTGAAGGATTGTTTTTGGCCATTTATATATCTGAAATGAGTGAAGAAGTGTACCCTGAATGATCGAAGAAATCAAGCAACGCCGTCCTACCAAAGAAATAGTCAGCCCATTCCAAGCCTCAATTTTCACACGAATTTTATCTGCTAAGCTTTGAAACCAGCACTTTTTCGGAGCCCCCTGAAAGAGATTGATGCCCAAGTAAGACAAGAATGATCTTCCAGTACGCATGCCAAATAAATTCCGAAGTGATGAAATGTTGTTCTGTGTAACACCTTTACCAAAGTAGATAAAAGATTTTTTTAAATTTACCATTTGACCCAAAAGGCGACTATACAAAAAAAAAGCTTCAGTTAGCACTTGAATGTTCGTCTCACTTGCACGACCAAAAATAGAATCTTCAGCTATGGCATATATGATTCTTTGTTATGTATGTAGCAACTTGATTATAACAAAATATCAAAAATGGCTTCTTGAACTTTGACATTCAACTCATTCAAAAGTTTTTTATTATCCGTTTAACTTCACATGCTATGTGCACCATAGCCTTATACTCTACTCTACCTTTGTACTATATCTAGAAACTATAGACAATTTTTTACTTATCTAAGTGACTAAGTTTCCTCCTATAAGTTACGTCAATTTTAGAACTTGCCCAATTAGCATATTAATATCCAATTACATCAATACAACTCCCTTTTTTTTATAACAAACTCTTAAACCAATAATTTTCTTTAAGTATCTCAAGACTCTACAACATACATCCCAATGACATTGATTTAAACTCTACTAGCATATTTGGTGCACTATATCGGATAGATTAAGTATAGTCGTATTTGACTGAGTTGTATTAAATTGTATTATAATTAGTCTACACAATATTTAGTAAAAAATTGTATAATACAGTTAGATTAAATTGATTATATATATATTACTAAAATAATTTTTATTATAAAACTTATTTAAATTAATTTTTAGTTCATTTTTATATTTTTATTACATTTAAAAAAAATATTATTTTAATTTGAAATAAAAGAAAAGTTAAAACATATAAATTTATAATTGAAAATCAAACAAACTAAGTTAATTGTCAAATACGGTTTAGACTCATACCCTCTAATCGTACAAAATTTTTATATAATCGTATTATTTTTATACTGTACAATACGATCTAATTTCACAACTAAACACATGACTGTATATAAATTATACAGTCAGTGTATTTAATAAGGTGTAACAAACATGCTATACATGTATTGACTTAATGCACTAACATCAAATGTAATATCAGGTCTTGTGATAGTGAGATAAATAAGTTTGCCAGTTAAACTTCGATATCTTCTTACATCTTCAAGATTAAGGATGGATGGATTATCAAGCACAACACTTTGGTCCATGGGAGAATCAGCAGGTTTGAACACATGCATGAATGTGTCAACAAAAAGGTCTTGTGTATACTTACGTTGCCAGTTAATCTAGCAACAAGTAAGAAAGTCTCAAAATAATCGATGCCATACGTTTGGGTATATCCTTAGGCAATTAGTCTTGCCTTTAATCTTTCTATAGTACTATTAGGAAAATATAATACCCATATGCAACCTACCACTTCCTTATAAGAAGGCAAGTGTTCTAACATCCACATACCTTTGTCTACAAGAGTCCTCATCTCTTCCTGCATAGCAACTTGCCAACTAAGATGAGTCATTACCTCTTTATAGATTTTAGGAATAGTAATAACAGACAAAGTCGAAAAAGAAAAAAAAAAGATTATTAAAAGTAACATGTTGAGTTAGTGGGTACCTTGTAGGATATCTTATTACCCTACATGCTTTGCAAAGAGCAGTACGAGCATCAATGTATGAGAATTAGATAGAGTCGGACAATTGAGTGTTGGACATTTTAGAAGACTGATGATCAGGTGCTAAATCAGACAACTGAGTATTATGCTTTTTAGAAGACTGAGGATTAGATGCTAGATCAGACGATTGAGTATTAGGCATTGTAGTTGTACGCATAATAGTGTCTTGTGAGTCAATTCCACTTTCTTCAACACTCATATCTCTCAATTCACCAAGATCATAATCAGGTGAATGTTCATTTATAGAAGAATTAGGAATTTACACGGGAATTGAAATTAAATTTTCATTAAGTGACTCACCTTTTGCAGGAAAAATGAGTGGACTCAAAAAATGTGACACCAGCACTGACAAAATGCTTTTTAGTTGGAGGATGATAACATTTATATTCTTTTTGGGTTCTAGAATATCTTAGAGATACACACTTAATGGCTATAAAAGACAACTTGTTTTGTGGATTTGCATATGAGCATGCATACGAGTAAAACTGACACAACCAAACACTTATCGGAGGAAGTATAAAAGGTCATTTTTGACGATACAATATAGAGTATGAAGTCTTGAAAGTCTTGAAAAAGGCTGTTTTTGACGATACAATATATGAGATGACAAGTTGTTAGCAAAGAATCTCCTCAAAATCTGGGAAGGACATGCATATGAAATATAATAGTTCGAGCAATGTCAATTAAATGTCTACTTTTTTTTTCTTTCAATTACTCCATTTTGTTATGATGAGTTAACACACAAAGTTTGATGCACTATAACACGTTGTTGACAAAACTTGGAAACAAGGCATGAACAAAATTTCAAATCATTATCAGATTAAAAAACTTTAAGAGAAATACCAAATTGAGTTTGTATCTCTTGATAAAATGAATCAAGTATACAAGGAAACTCATTTCTCTCTTTTAAAAGATAAACCCGAGTAGCACTATAATGATCATCAATAAAAGTAACAAAATACTTAAAACCATAGACATTAGAAATACGAGTGAGATCCCAAACATCTTAATGGACCAAATCAAAAAGATGTGGACTTACATTATTAACTCTAGCAAAGAATGAGACTCTATGGTGTTTTCCAAATTAATATGCCTCACATTATAATATAGATGAATTATTATAAGGCAAACCAAGATAACAAAGGAGAGATAGAGGAGCATGTTCGAGACAAATATGCCATTGTAAATGAGATATAGTAGAAGATAATGTATACTGAGGTGTAGTGGCTGACTTCGACAATTCATAAATGCCATTAACTTCACGCCTAGTACCAATCGTCCTTCTAGACACCAAATTTTGAAAGACACAATGAGTAGAAAAAAATTTCACTTTACAATTAAAGAGCTTCATAACTTAACTAACAGATAAAAGATTAATAGGAAAATTAGGAATGTAAAAAATAGAGAGCAAAGAACACTCATTAGTTAGCCAAACTATTCCTTCCCCTTCAATAGAAGATTGAAACCATCAGCCAATGTGACAAAGGATGGTTTAATAGGTGAGTTAAGACTTTGAAATAGAAACTTATAACTAATCATAGTTTTTCCTACACCAAAATCAACACACCATGTAGAATAATCAGGTGCACATATGATTAAATTACCTTGTTGGGCAAGGGAGGTTAGATGGTATGCATTAGTGATGAGTTACCTGAAGGATCATACGAGGAGTCTACAATAAATGCAGGAGCCGAAGAAGATCAAGACCCAAGTTGAGAAGAAGCAAGTACAGAAGTAGTATTTCTTCCACTTTTGCAAGATACAAGGTTTGACATGCCAAACATGACTTCATGAGCTCTACAAGAAATATTGCCATCATCATTCATGGTTTAGTTTACCATTTGTAGCGCAAGGGCATGAAAAGAGATGTAACTAAACTACAACTTCACAATGACTGCTAGGCTTGGAATACCTTTTTTAGAGACCAAGCAACAGATTACATGTTCTTTATTAACAAGCCTTACAAATCAGATCTCTCTTTTTTTTTTTTTTTTTGAGATCTGATCTTTTTTTTCTCTCTCTTTTTTTTTAAAAATAGTAGCAACTTAGAACGACATGGATGGGGGTTGAAGCGACAAAGGACGACGAAGAGGCGAACAGGTTGGTTTGCAAGTTGTAGGCAAAGGAGTGTGCAATGGTTTTGGGTTCAATGACAAAAAGGAAGGTTTGAAAAATGACACGGGTAATCGAAGACAGATCAGGCAAGTAGGTGGCAGCCAGAGGTTGCAAAGGTGAGTGGGTTGATGGATTTCTTGAATGGAACGATGGTGGCGAAAGATCATATGAGAGGCGGCTAAAAACTTTTTTTTTTTAAATCAATGAAAAATATGGGAGAGAGGAAAAAGCTAGGATTTAAAAAAGTGTTTGCTAGTGCTCCGAATCGAGCACTACTCTGATGCTATGTTGAAGAGAAAGTAACGAAATTGTATTAACCCTCATTAGTTTATAATGAGTCCTTATATATAGAATTGAAAAAAACATAGAAATTACTAAACTATCCTAATTAAATAAAATAACAATAATATAATTATATAAATGTCTGTATCTCTACCAATTAGACCAACAAATATAGAAACTTTTTAAGACATCATAAATCGTTAATATGTTAAGTAGAGCCAACATTATTTCAACAACTTCCCATTCACCCCTTCTAAAACACATTTACAAAAACTAATTTAATTAATATAATGAAAACTATGAGAACATTATCTGTTAGCATGAGTAATGTAGTCAGTGTATAATATATTGTAATTAATACGTATTTATCTATAATAGAACTTTAGTTTGTACAGAATTTTAGTTTATTCAAGACTTTTGTAATTTATTTTCTATATATACCTCTATTGTGAGGTAAGAATTAATGATAAATATATTTCATGCACATTATATTTAACTTGATATTAAAGCAGCGCTCGATCTTAATACTTTTAATCTATTTTCTAAACATAGTTATATCCTTTCTCTATCATCTGTCATACATATATCCCTACTATCATCACGGTCTGCTTTAGTTTCTCTACTTTATTTGGTTGCTAGTACTCCTCATCTTCAGTTTGATTTTTTCTAAAGGTTGTTGGTTGGTTGAGAATTAAAATGTCTTTATTTGACTTTTTGGTTTTTTTCTCAACCTACTTTGATTATATATTATTTTAGCTTCCACGTTCGTTCTTTTTTCTATATATATATATATATATATATATATTTCTTCCACTTTATATTTTAACATTATCCAATAGAAACTTCATTCTTAAGTGGAAACTTAATTTTAGTGAATGCTGAAGAATTACATTAGCTCTTGTCACTACCAAAAGTTAATCTAATACCGCAGTTATAATTAAGAGTTGACAACAAGCCCATATTTTAAATGATAGGATCATATTATAAAGCTCCTATTGACAATTAATGATCGCTCTCTTTATTAAATATTGAGTATTTATATTTATATTTTTTAAATAGTTGAATATATTGAGTATTTATATATATATTTTTTAAATAGTTGAATTAATTTTGTATTTCATTACCCAGTGTAAAGAATTTAGTGTTTCATTCCAAAAAGTTAATCTCATAAACCATGAATCACTCCATGTATAATTAAGCAATATTGAAATGTTTTTGCATATTCTCAATAAAGTGGAGTAATACATTATTACCTCCTTATTTTTGAGTATGAGTGCAATTGTGATGAAAAAAATAATGGGCTACAAAGATTTTTCCATATATAAATGCAGCTTGGCCTGGGAATGACAACGAGACAGAATTTGTATAAAGAAAAATTAGTATGAGAATGTTAATTATAATTATTATCATGTTAATATTAAATGATTGTTATTATGTTGTGCAGGCCAATGATGATCTAGATGTAAGCTCTTCCTCTCCCTTCGCTAGTAGTGTCCATATTGATGTCGCTCAGGTTCATGGTATTGAAAATTATAAGAATAGGAGGATGAAGGAGCTATTGTTTTTTTCTGCATGGAATGTATCGAAATTACCCAAAATTGAGAGACTCCGGTAGAGAATACTCAAGAAGGAGATCAATAAGCAGCCAGATGATCCGTTAAAAGAGAAAATTATGGCTTGCAAGATGTCGGCTGCTCATTATTGCAAACTTGAAGTACAAAACATGATGTTAGAAGCGCAAAGTAGACTGTATAAATAATGCTGGGAAAGGAAATATAGGCGATGTGTGAGTTGCCTTAATTAAGGCTTCTTTTTTAAAAAATATTCCTTAATTGGTTCAAGATCGTTTCTTCACTTTTCTTTTTATGCATTAGAAGTTGAGGAAAGATATAATTTCATAAATTTATACCCATGTTAATCATATCCGGTAAAATTATCTAAAAATTTGATATTTTTTTATTTTTTAAATAATTTTAATATGTATCACAATATAATTAATATATGTACAAAGTTTGATATAAATTTATACATTCTTAATATTTTCCTTATAAGTTTGCTATTATTTATTTATTTATGTTATGTTGTTGGTTCTTACTTCTTAGGTATCTGTCTCTCGCTTAAATTACTAGATATCGTACATGTGCTTTGCACATGTTCCTCTTTTTATATTAAGTTCATAATAAGATTTAAAGGTTAAACAATATTTATAGTCTCTTAACTTTTATCTAATCTATACTTTAATTTCTTAACTATTTTTCTTAACATTTAGTCCCCTAACTTTTTAAATTTGACAATATTAATCTAACTATTAAATTTCTGTAAAATTTAATATCTGATTTTTTTCCTCTCTTTTTTTTCCCCTTTTTTAACAAATAAACATTTTTAAAAAAAAATTCCTAAAACTATCGAACTATCCCAAACCTCTTTTTTATTAAAAAGAGGAATGAAAAAAAAAAAAAACAAAAAAAAATTAGACGTTAAATTTCATAGAAAATTAATAATTTGACTAATATTGTCAAATTTAAAAAATTAGGGGACTAAATTTAAAAAAAAATAGTTAGGGGAGCATAGGTGTTATTTAGTTCAATTTTGCTTTAAACTCATTTCAACTAGATAATTCATTCTATATCCTTTTAAATTATGTGTTTTAGAAGGTGTGGTTTACTTGACTTTTTATTTTTTATTTTTACAAGACTCAGTTTTTAATTTTTAAGGAGGCCTATTGGATTTTTTTTTTCTTAACCCATTCAATCGATTAAAGCTCTGATATCAGCATGTAAGGAATATAAGTGATAACTCTAATTTATTAGAGTAATATTAACTTTTAATTCTTAAAAACTTGCTTGATTATTTGAGAATATTTGCACAATGTGCTCATTTGAATATTATTTGTGCTCATTTTGATATTATGTTTTAAAGTTCTCTTATGAAACTTTCATGTGTCCCTTCACAAAGAACAAAATGAACAACAAAAAAACATTAAATAGGTTTGTCACAGCTTTGCTGTAGCAAAGCAAACTAGAATTAAAACAGCGAAAAAAATTTGGCAGCTAGGTTGGGCTTTTAGTAAAAGGACACATTGGGCAGTTAAAAACTCACATTTTCAAGGATAAATTTGGAAGTTAATACAAGAGTATCATCTCATACAAATTAAACCTAAGGATTAACATAAAAAAGGAAAATATGATTTGCAAATCAACCATAAAATAGATCGGCAGAAAAATAAAATCAAAATAAAGGAGTAGAATGGTGGAACTGGAAAGAGATGAATTGCCTAAAATCAAAGTTGCTTACAATCTGCAAATTTGGAAGTTAATACAAGAATCTCATCTCATATAAATTAAACATAAGAATTAACATATAAAAAGAAATTTTGATTTGCGGATCAGCCATAAAACAGATCGGCAGAAAAATAAAATCAAAATAAAGGAGCAGAATGGTGGTTGTTGGAACTAGATAGAGATGAATTGCTTACAATTTGTAAGGATCAATTCAAGGGCTTGATTTGCGAGAATTATTAGTGAGAAAAACAAGAAAAAGTTAGAGATTTTATAACTCAATTGACTGAGAACTTAATTAAAGGTGTTTCTTAGTAATTTACTTTTTTTTCTATTGTTCTCAATGTTCTTTAAATCTCTATAACTCAATGGATATTATTTTGAATTTTTATGAATTTATTTTTTTATTTTATTTTTGTTACACAAAACATTCAATATTGATTTTACAAGTTAATTTTTACAATATTTTCTAATATTCTAATCTCCTTGAGAACGGTCTTTCTTATTATTATATTACTTGTTTGCAACACGTGCACTTACGTAATATCTTATACACTTTTTAAACAACACTAAGTCTTATGCTACTTATAATGTTAGAGCATAACAATAATGTCTCACATCTCTAAACAATGATATTAATATAGTGTTTATAAGTAACATGAGACTTAGCTTCCTTTGAAGTTAATCTTTTAAGAACGGATGACTTATGTTGCTTGCACACTGACATTGTATTAGAATTTTAGTTGATCAAATGGGCCAAGCAAGAAAAAGAAGAAAAAAAAAAAAAAAAAAACCTAATGGGCTCCTTGCAAAACAAAAAAACGCGAGTTTTGCAAAAAAAAAAAAAGAAAGTTAAGTAATCCAATAGATTTAGAATATAACAAAATTGGTTAAAAATACTAAGTGTCTGTCCACATGACCACACTTTGAGTGAAAATGTTAGAGCATAAAAAGAGTTATCCTACATTGCTAAACAATGATACTAGTATAATGTTTATAAGTAGCCTGAAACTTCGATTTTTTTAAAGTTAACCTTTTAGAAGTTGATAATTTATGTTATTTATACACTATAAAAAATTTAAATGTCTATGGTTGCCATAACCTAACTCCACTCCCACAATTAAAAAAAAAAATCCCACCTCCTGAATTTGTTAATGTCCTGCACTAAGCGCTCTAGATGCAAGCCCATTGATTGTAAATGACGATTAAGAGTAAAATTGAATTTGCTTAGAAATGGCTCATGGGTATTGGTTGAGTGTCCCTCAATGCCTCTTGATGCAAGCCCATTAGTTGTAAATGACTATGAAGAGTAATTTTTTTTGTCAACTATTAAGAGTAAAATTGAAGAGTGATGAAAACTTGGACAAAGATAAAGCATGATTAGTTGCAAAGGGTATAATCAAGTAGAGGGAATCGATTATACATAAACGTTTTCTCCTGTGATGAAAAGAGAAACAATATGAATTGCTCTCACTACGGACATCACAGAGTGCTGGCATGTAAAGCAATTAGATGTGGATTTCTATCATCTAATGGGTTTTTGAATGGGGATTTACATGAAACTCTGTATTATCTAATGTCTCTTCTTAAAGGGAAAATTCTCTCTTAGAGTGTTTGGTGACATCAATTACTTGAGAATTGAGATATGCAGAACCGCCAACTCTTGTCACATGAGTCTAAATAAGTATGTAAAGGATAACAATAGCAGAATCAAGAAACTCTCATTCTTGAATTTTTCTAAAGAAGTATATATGGGTAATGCTGATAATATGCAAATCTGCATTCACTTTGGCATGTACTCATATCACGTGTCATAATTATTCCGAAAATTAAAAGAGTGCTACATTTTTCAAATCACAAACACATTATAAGAAGAATGGGTACAAAAATAAGTATATGTTCTTAAAATTTTTCATAGGTCAAACCACAATCTTAGTTACTCTAAATTAAACAAATTGTTAAATTCTAACCCCATGCACGTTTAAAAGCTGAAGAAGCATACTCTCCTATTTTGAAAAAAAATGATAAGTCTTTTCTTTAAAAATTAATATATATATACAAACTTGAGCATTTTTTTTTTTTAATTTAATTGGCAAATGGAACGATAATTATTAATTTATAATATTTTAACCAATTAACCTGAACATCAAGTTTTTCCTATGATTGTTATATAGAGCCAAAATCTCTTCAATAGTAGCATCCCACCCTTTCTAAAAGTTTCATGCATATTTAAATAGCCCTTAATTTGAAAAATTTGCTTTGCCCAATCTTAGTGCATGAGTTTTTTCAATAGGTAAATGTTTTTCCCCTCTTAAATATTCTTAGGATGCTTCAATGGTCACTACCAATTATTAATTTCAGGCTGATAAAATAAAAAAAAGTTTCAAACAAGTACATACATAATGATAGGGTCACATGAAAAAATCACACTTTTTTTTTTGTCAAGGGTCATAATAATTTTGTATATTAAACGATATTTTAATGTGATTCGAACATATGATTTGAAATAAGAGATGAGTGAGTCTTAGACTATTAGGTGAACCACACCATAAATTTTGTACATTAGATTTAAGATGACATTTAGTCTTTCAATTGAGAGGCAAATCAAATAGTCTGAAGATAATACTCATATCCACCCCATTTCAAGCCATATTTTCAAATTTGTTTAAATAAAAATATCAAACTTTTTTTTATTTTATAAAAAGGGACTCTAAAGTCCCATTCTTTTTTATTAATAAAGAGAAATATACTCACACATTTTGGTGTGATTCGAATTTGGGTTCTTGGTGGGGGATTGTGATTCTTACTACCTGAACCACAAGAGTTTCCAAAATAAAAATATCAAACTTTTACTAATGGTAATAAATAATAGTAAGCTTCCCATTATAATTAAATATATAATTAATTAAGAACACTAATTAATTTTAAACTTTTTTATATTAACTTTTTGAAATTTAAAACAGTTACACATGAGGTAGACAAAGGAGGACGTGTATATATACACACACACACACGTTGGTTGATATATGCGCATTAATGGTGGGAAAGATATGAAAATGTTAATTGTGATTATCATGTTAATGTTATTAGATGCATATATTTTGCATGGCAATTATAATAATTTACATGTCAACTCTTCTTCTCTTTGTGCTCCTAGTGACCATTGTTTTATTGGTGAGGATCCTCATGGTTATATTAATTATAAGAAGAAGATGAAGATCATCAGGGAGCTATTCTTTATTCCAAGGGCTGCAGGATTGAAAATACCTAAAGCTACAGGGATATTTTGGCAGAGAATCAAGCAGAAGATGAACGTTGAACCTTATGAATCCATTAAATTATTTTGTGAGAATGTAGCCGCTATTATTTGCATTGCAAAACATGGCCGCCATAACAAAGACTATCTCAATTGCATTACAAAACAATATAACGAATGCTTGACTTCGGTTAGTTAGAGGTTCTTCCAAAAAAAAAAAAAAAATTTCTTAATTCATGTATATATAACTTTATTGTTATTAGACTCAACAATATATTTGCTTAATTTTTATCAATTTTATACTTTGATTTACCAACTTTTTTGCGTTAGATTTACTCTCTAAAGTATTTATTTTTTTTTCAAATTTAATCTAAATATCGTATATTATGTTAAAATTTTAGTTTTGTAACTTTTTAAATAGGGAGCGGGGCCATAGAAGTCCCTTAGATTATGTCATGTGTGTCATTTGGTCCCTTAGATTATAAGTGGTGTCATTTGATCCCTTAGTTTTAGAAAAATGGGCCAATTAAGGACAAAACACATGATTTTAATGATTTTTTAATTAAAATATTATTTTTTAAGAGGTCAATTAATGAAAAATTGTATTATTTTAATGTTTATGATATTAAAATATTAATTTAAAAAATAATATTTTAATTAAAAAATCATTAAAATCATGTGTTTTGTCCTTAATTGGCCCATTTTTCTAAAACTAAGGGATCAAATGACACCACTTATAATCTAAGGGACCAAATGACACACATGACATAATCTGAAGGACCTCCATGACACTTTTCTCTTTTAAATATATCATATTTAACTTTTTTAGAAAAAATTTGTGAAAATTAAAAGATAAGTGGACCAAATCTAGTGAGAAAAAAGTTAGTGAACCATATTTTAAGGTTAGAAAATCATAGATGTTGCTCGGCATTGTTGAATAATTATTATTTCTCAACTCTCTTGTAAACTCGGGCTTTAAATAACATGTAAAAATTATACGTAATTGAATTATTTTTAAATATATAGCATGTCAATTTTATATAACATAAATATGTACATATAATATACATTTATTTATATACAAATTATACATAATTTTAAAGTCAACTATCTTCTACTTTAGTTAGTAAAGAACATTTCTTTAGACTGGTTCATGTCTCCCATCCTCAAATATATTTTAATAAAAAATATATTATGTTAAAACTAATTAACCTATACGCTATTATGTGCATGTCACACCTTGGGATATATCAGTCAGCTTCCCAATATTTTGTTAATTATCAATTAATTTTGAAAGAATAATATTTTCTATCAATCACATATCTTAAGTGTTAAAAATACAAACAAACAAACAAAAATCACATCATTATTATCAATGTTATATTTCAGCTTTTGATCAAAAAAAAAAAAAAAAATGTTATATTTCAGCTAACTAATACTAAAAGTAATATTATTTTATCATTTAATAATATTATTTTTAAGTTTAAAAAATACTAACTAAACTTTATAGAAGTAATTTTTATTTATTGATGAGCAATGTTTTTTTTATCACAAGTTGTTTCAAAACAATAAATCACTTGCAAGTTATGATTGAATGTGGCTCATTTGAAATAGTCAATTATAATTTGTCACGTAGGTGATTGTTGTCTTACGACAAACTTGTAGTAAAAAGATTTTTGTTTTTTGTTTATTTTTATTTTTATTTTGTTTATCAATACAGCTTGAATCGTAAAGTTCTAGCGTTTTCTCAGAGAATTGTCCAGTTTTATTCCTCGTACCCAAAGTGTCATTTGGTGAAAAATATATAAAGTCATACTTCAACAGTCACTTTTGTTTTTTACTAGTCATTTCTTCGATCTCATGAATAAGTCTGCTTATATAATTTATTGTTACTTCCCATGTATCATTCTTTTGGTTCAAATTGGGTGATTTTTGAAGGGGGGGGGGAGTGTTCTCAAAGATAAATTGTTTACTAGCTTGCTAGTTGCTTATTTTGATGTAACTACTGTTATAGATCTACATTTTTAAGTAGCTCTCTACTATTATAATATAAGGGTGTCAGATGTATTTGATTCAATACTACAGTAAAAAAATTGACGGTATAATTGCTTTTAGAAAGTTCAATGGTTAATTTTTTTTAAAACGAATACTGTTTTGTTAACTAATTAGGAAAGTCCAATGGTTAATATTTTGCTCAACCTTTCATGAGTTTTAACTTTCTAAAGCAACTTCCAAATTGTTTTATTAATATTATCTCCTTTCCCATCAACTAAACTTTGATAAACACTCTTAATAGAAAAATTATTTTGGGTCCTTCCAAGCCATAAGTGTATTTGCGTCCGGTCCTATAGCAAAAATAAATAAATAAATCAAATCAAATATATTATTTTAATTAAATTGATTGGCTGATAAAATTTTAGAATCGAACCATCTAATTTAATTTATTTAACTTTTTTTTTATAATACAAAGATAATTTTTTTTCCTAACTATTTACTATTCTAATGCATATTATAATAAAATAAATATCTACTTAAATGAAAAAAAAAAAAAAAAACTTAGCCCAGTCAAGGAAAATCTTTAAAACTTGACTTGAATGTGTCGAGTCATTCTTAATGGGCTTGCTACTGTAACTACGTCCATCGGTTATATAGAGCTTGAAATATAACTTTCTGCTGGTTGTTTCCTCAGATTCAGTGTTTTCTAAAGATAGACTCCACAAATCATAATTGTTTGATGGTTCATCAGTAGTGTGTCTTTAAGAAAGCCATTTTCCTTTCCATGAAGTTTCACAGGAGAATATGTTCTTCCCAAAGGCAATAACAGTTTTGAAATAGCTGCATTGATATCAACCCCCCTCACAAGGCTATCTCCTAAATAGGTAGCAAGAGGTGTACCCATAAGTAGGGGCGGAGGCAGGATTTATTTTTGGGGTTGACTTTTTTATAGCATATTAATACGAACAAAAAATAAATAAAATGCCTTAATAAAGGAATAAAAATATTATATTAATTAATAGTAAAAATAACATTAGCATAAAAAGTATTTATATTACTTGAAAATGATGTCACGTTGTTAAGTGGAAAGAAAAGCTATTGAAGTGGAGCTCTGCGATGCTTCAAAGCATAGAATTCATTTATAACCCAATCTGAATCAATAGTTTCAGCAAACTCCCTCTCAATATAAAGAACCATACAATCAGCTAAAAATTCCTCCTCCATTTTGTTTCGAAGAGACGTTTTAATAAGCTTCATTGCTGAAAATGCACGTTCTGTAGTTGCAGTAGATACCGGAAGAGTCAATACTAAACGTATTAATCTATCAATTAAGAAATATATATCTGACCTTCCATCTTTAACTAATTCTTGTAACAAGATTGGAAAAGATGTAATTTCTTGAAACTTAGAATTTCTAACGACATCAATCTCGTAATGCATTAGTTGTCTTCTCAAGTCTTCAAGTTCTTTCTTAGTGAAGTCTTCAGAATAAAACTTATCAGCAAGATGGCATATATGATCAATGTTGAATGACTTGAAATGATGAATAGGATCTAAAGCAGAGCTAAAATTGAGAAGCTCGATTGCATTATTTGAAAATCTCTCACTTATCTCCTGTAATTGTAAATCAATTACAGCATTAAATATGTCAAACTGATAATGATGATTCACTGTGAGATGATTTTTTTCAAGGCATGTCCGACTTGTGCCATCCAAATAAATATCACTCATAACAGGTGTATTAATTTCATGTTTTTTACAAAATGATAACACGAGTTGTAAAAAGTCATCCCAACCACATGATCTTAATTTCTCCAAAAGTTTTTTTGTAGATTTGACTAATCTTATTGCATTCAAAATATCTTGAGATTCAGATTGCAATGCTTGACATAAAAAGTTAGTAATTCCCATAACCTTGTTCATCAAAAGCAGATTGAAAACAAAATCAAAACATCTAATTGCTTTAAATGCCCCAAAAGCTTCTCCTCTTATATTATAATTATGTCCATCTTTAGCAATGCTTTCAAGAACAGTACTATATAGCAGATACACGTTGTGTGATTTTAAAATATGCATATGGATTTGAATTTTGAAGTGTCTGAATCTGAATAACTCATGGTTTTAAGTTTTTAGTTTAAGTAGAAATTCTTCGTTCATGGTATGTCGATTTAAAGAAGAAAAAAAATTCCTGAGCGGCATGGTTTCTTGAGACTTAGATTTCTTATGTTTTGTTGATCATATCCGACTCTACTTTACTTTTGTGTTGGACCTGTAAAAATGTGGTATAGAATTTATTTACAAAAATTGTGATAAAAAATTAGGAAATTTCAAATGGAGGAAATAAGTTGTGAGATGTTGAAGGAAGAAGGAATACTGTTGTGTAGTTGAGTCTCTTGTAGTTTCTGCATTATACATGATCTTGTGATTGAATAAAAGTCTTAGATGGACATTCTAGACTTTTAGTTCAACATATACTGATTGTGAATTGTTGATATTGTTCTCTGTCTTGTAAGAAAGCATCATGCGCAGTTCTTGATCAATTGCTTCACACCAAATGGTGTTGAATTTGAAAGCACACATGAGAACCATATTCCTCGTCCTGTAAGTAAAAATTATCATTTCGTGGATGATGGGCTGTAAAATGCCTGTAAGTCTGTAAATTAATTATGATAGGGAGCTTGAACCTGTTGTTCCCTAAGACACTGTTGTTCTCTTGAACTAGGAGATGAATGGTGATTTGTAGGTTGCATGCTGGGACCTCTACTTCTAACCAAACCACTATGCAAATTGGAATCCTTGAAAGAACGAGCTGAAGCCCTTTCAGAAATATCTCCTAAAAGGACGCTGTCAAGCATAATTGCTTCATCAAGCTCCTTCGTAGAAATGACACCCCACTTCATTGCTCAAATGAAAAAAGAGATCAACATTGTAAGGAATTGACTTCTTTTTGTTTCTAATTAGCAACTCCAAAAATTTCTTTTAAAATCAAATTATACCTCTTCACAATAAGAAGAATCATTAATGCCATCATTGTGGTTAGACTTTTTTCTTGCATTTTCAGTTCTACCTTGACGTGATGAACTTCCTGAGTTCAATCCATGTTAGAAGAAAACAGTTTTATTTTTCTCCCTGTCATTGTTGGTATTTCACTGCTAACATTTCTTTATATATATTGCATGTAGTAACCATTGGATACTTATAGTTATAGACCCCTTACAATTGTAGATTGAATATATGGATTCTATTGTTGGTGGTAAACCTGATAGCGAATTAAAGGATGTGGTTTTATGGTAAATGAACTCCATCTATTTTTATATATCACCCATTTCTTAGAAATTGTTTAAGTTGCATACTTATATGTAATACATTCAATCCATGAATGTGATTACTATACCATGTTGTTTATGAGAGAATATATAACTCGAAGGCTTAGTGTTCACAAAAATAATGGCATTGTAATGTTTAATTTCTTTTCGAAATCATTAAAATATTTATCTAAATTAATTGGAAATGAACTGTGCAGTTAATTAAATTTTAAGTTTTTTATTATCAATAACAAGTGAATATTAATTTCTTGATTATTGCTTTGTTATTATTGTGCATGTGTTATTTTTATATATTTTTGTACAAACATTATCTTATATATATATTCATGGTTAATTTTATAAATTTCTTTTACAGTTTTTCAGAAAGAATAGATACTTGCAAAATATTATCTTTTTTTTTTTTTTCACTTCAATTCTCATTGGTCAACTCTTTGAATTCATGAGTTGTTTTTATTTTATTGATAAGTTGATCTTGTCTGTTATTTTTGGTTGCAGGATAATATTTGAGTTTAAAGAATTTGGATCTCAGTTAGATAACTTATTTTCTTTAGTTGTGCTTCAAGTTAGTTTCATTTGATATGTAACTAGAATATATATATTTTTTGGTATACTTTGAAATTAGATGTAATTTAATTTGTTAATTACAATTGCTTTTATCTTTGCTATTAAAAAAAATTCACTTTTGAATTTATTTTAATTTAATAAATTTAAGCAGTGTACATTGGGTATATTTGAATATTTGTAAATCAAAGCCAGCTATTTTGTAAAATATTTGTTTCATATTTTTTTAAATGTAATTAATATTATAGAGCAATTAAAATGCTTTCTTTAACTAGTATAAAATCATAAATTTACTATAAATAAAGAGCTATTAAAATGCCTTCTAAATTAATTATTAGGGCACTTTAAATGCCATTTAACAAGCAAATAAAGGCGTGTGAAATGTCTTTTAAATGATAAAATATTAAAGATGGCGTTTTATACGCCTTATAAATTAATAAAGAAGGCGTTTTAAACGCCCTATAAACTAGATACGCAACAACCCATAACAAAGAAGGCGTTTACTCAAAATAAAGAGAGCGCTTGAACAAAGCGAATCAACGCCTTTAAAAAGCATAATTTTTTAGCAGCTCCTACATATAAGGCGCATGAAGAAACACCTTCTATTACTTTAGAAGGCATTTATTAAACGCCCTCTATTGACTATTTTGTAGTAGTGAGTACTTGTTGCACCGAACATTTCAATTAACCTATTAACAGAAGCAAAATAAGAACTCCACCTTGTAACTCCAAGTCGTTGTAAAGTGCGAATTTGATTAACTTCACTTCCAGTCTCAAGTTCTCCACAGTTTAACAACTCTGCCAATTCAAGTTCTCTTGCACATTTAAGTTCTGAGCAACGTTTGGCTGAAGCTCCAACAAGATTTACAACCATGCTTAACTTTGAAAAAAATTTCCACACATCATGAACATTTTTAGATGCTGCAACCAATGCTAATTGGAGACGATGTGCAAAACAATGAATATAGTACGCACATGGAGAATCTTGCATAAATAATGCTTGCAATCCATTCCATGCACCACGCATATTACTAGCACCATCATATCCTTGACCCCGAATATCTTTAATTTGAAGATTATATTTAGAAAGAGTCAAACAAATTTTCTCCTTCAAATTCAAAGCTGTAGTTTCTTAAACATGTATGATATCAAAAAATCGTTCTCGAATGAAACCATCAGAATTAACAAATCTTAAGATAATCGTCATCTGCTCTTTAGTAGACTCATCAACAAGAATGAAAAATTTTGCATTACCAATTTCTTGGCATATTTTCTTCCGAACATTGTTTGCAATAATATTTAATACCTCCTTTTGAATTGTTGGAGAAGTATATTTTGCATTCAATGGAGCACAATCTAAGGTAACATTAGCAATATCTTCATCAATTACTCCAAATAATTTCACCATTTCAATAAAGTTACCACGGATAGATGATGTGCTAGATTCATCATGACCTCTAAAAGCAAATGCTTGCTTTGCAAGCCACTTAACCGTTTCTATTGAAGCCTTGAGTCGTAAACGATTTTGCATTACTTGTTCTGAAGATTTTTTATTGATCATTTTATCAACGTGTGTTGCAGGATTTTTCAAAGCATGTCATTGTTGCATAGCACCTTTATGTGATGAATTTGGCTCTCCTTCATGAGTAAAAAGACCACATCTATTTTTATCATTAACTCTCTTCCAATCTCCGTATCCTTTAACAGTAAACATTGGATGCTTTAGAGGATTACTCTAAAAAAGAAAGCATGGAAAGCAAAATACTTTATCATTTTCTGGAGAGTACTCAAGCCAAGGAAATTTCGCAAGCCATGAATATTGAAATCGACGTTGTTGCTTTCCAAAAGAAGTTGGCGCACACAAATCCAATTTGGGTTGATATGGTCCTATGTTAATATATTTCCTTCGAATATCATCTTGTTCATTAACATGATATGACCAAATTGGACAACGTAAACTTGGATCTCGTTGAAAAGAAGTAGCATCATTTCTTCCAAGTTCACTTCTTTGAGATTTAGAACAAGGAGTTTCATCGACACTTGGAGTTGAACCGATAGACACACTTGAATTTGTTTCAATTTTCTTAAAAAATGAATGAAGAGTTTTGGTCGACTTTGAGCTTTCACGTTCATGTTTCATTATAAATTATCACCTAATAAAAATTTACAAATATTAAAGTATTGTTTAATCTCCTTATCCTATATATGAAATGCACATTATTTATACAATAAAATTATTAATATTAAGTATATATAAAAATATTCCAACCAATCAGCCCTCCCCATTTTGAAATATAAAATACACATTATTTATACAATATAACAATAATATTAAACATTAAGAGCATATCAGATTATCAGACTTAGCTCAGGAACATAAATAAAATATTTTATAAATTAAAACGGCGTAACTGATATGTATAAAACGCGTACATAAAACGGCGTAATTAAAAGTTAAAACGCATACCTGGAGCTGTGGAGCAGCCGAGCAGGGCTGAGAGCCTAAGACTGAGAGGCTGACTGGAGTGGGTGGAGGCTGGTGGGCTGGTGGCGAAACCGCGTAAGGCGTTGACGCGTTAACGGAATGGTTGGAGACTTGGAGTTGAACCATTGAACGCAAGGTGTTGCTGGTGGCGTAAGGCGTTGACGTGTTGTTGAAGGCTATAGGTCAGGGGGCTTGCGCTGGAGGCTGGCGGTGAGTCGGTGACAGCTTCGACCGGCTGGAGGCTGGGCAAGAGCGAAGTGACTCACGCAGGGAGGCTAGGCAGGCGACGTTCTCAAACGCGAGCTGAAATCGTGCGTGTGAGTGTCTTCCTCGAGCTGGGGTTAATTAATATTAGGTCTGGGGGGTATATTGGTCATTATATATATATATATATATATATTAAGAATAATATATTAAAAATAATTTTAATTATTGGTTCAGTTCGATCCAGTTCGATTTTAAAATTGATATAACTAGACCGAACCGAAAGTAAAACAGTTTGGAATTAAAAAATCAAACTGGATCGTTTGATTTATAAAACTGTCCGATCTGATCCGATTTTCAATTTTAATCGATTTGATCTAGTTTTTGTACACCCCTATACCAAAGTATCCCCACATGTATTATCATTTGGAGGATTCATCTTCATTATTTCTTGAATGTTTGCCATTGTCGCAAAAATGAACACCAAAAAGAAGATCCTTACTTACTCATTAACTGAAACATCATAAAAAATCCTAACATGACTCGATGTAGACAAACATTTTATTGACTTGAATATGACCCGAGGCAGACAAGAATTTTATTGATTTGAACATGAACAGAATCCTATTTAGTAATAAATTTCTTTTTTATTTGTTCTCTGTTATCTCTTTATTGAGTAATTCAAAGAGTTAAAATATTTTTAATTAATTGTTTTGGCCTTATTTCATTACATAGTTGTATATCGATTTTTTTTTTTTGCTAATTGGTTGTATCTGGATTTGACATGGAGACATTAGCATCATTGTGTTTTTTTTTTTTTAACTTACTTACATGAAAAAAACAAAAAATTGTGTTATTTTTATGAAAATTCAAAAATGTCCTTACTTTGGTGGTTATGTGCTTGGCACATGATCCCATTTCATTCAATGTAGAAATGTAGGACCTTCGTGGTATTTTATTGATAACAACAAGATCTTTGTGCTCCACTTAATAACAATATGATTTATGTGCTTCTTTGATGAAAGCTACAGGATCTTAATCGCCCTTCACTTTCATTTTTAACCTTGACTTCCCAAAAAGGTTGATGCACTACAACAAAATATACCTATAGGTACGGTTGTTAAATTAAAAATTTGATAACAACAATACCTAAATAGCTATAGGTACGGTTGCCCGTGTATTGTAAAAGAATTACCTATGGGTACAGTTGTTAACCGTACCTAAAAGTGAACCAAAACGCGGAACTTTTTCGGAAAATTACGGAAACTTTTAGGTACAGTTGTTAACCGTACCTAAAAGTTGACCTACGGGTACGGTTGTTAACCGTACCTAAAAGGCTACGGGTACGGTTAACAACCGTACCCGTAGGTTAATTAAAAAACTTTTAGGTACGGTTAACAACTCTACGGGTACGGTTAACAACCGTACCTAAAACTCTACGGGTACGGTTAACAACCGTACCTAAAACTCTACGGGTACGGTTGTTAACCGTACCTAAAAGTTTTTTAATTAACCTACGGGTACGGTTGTTAACCGTACCCGTAGCCTTTTAGGTACGGTTAACAACCGTACCCGTAGGTCAAATCATATATATATATCCACGGGCTCCACACATATATAACTTTCTTTCTCACCACCTTGTCCCCAGCGCCGCCTCCCTCTACACAAACCTAATTAATATTTCCCCCTCAGCTATCTCCCTTGTGTTTGAGCTAGTGTTTAATTTTCAGAATCGTCTCCTGCCCGCAGATCCACCGCCAGCTTCATTTCTCATTTTTGATTTAGTCTTCACTCTTCTCAGCTCCAAGCTTCAGGTTTTTCTATTTATTTTTCATTTCTTCAGTCTCTACTTATCAATAATTTTAGTTTTATATGACAATGAGAGTAGTTTAATTCTTATGTTCTTTCCTCTGTCTCTCTGGATATGTATAAATATTATTTTGCAATCTGCATTTATATTATTGACTGGAATAAAGAAGGAAGCTGGAATATTAAGGCTTTGTAAAGATTTCATAGTCAGATTTTTAAATAATATTGGTTCATTATTATTATTATTTATTTTTTGTTCAAAATGCTTAATATGCTAGTACAATATTGGTTCATTAATTTGGTTTTAAAAAAAATTATGTGAATAGTATAATTATTATAAAAAAATAATCCATAAATCCCATCTCAAAGAAAATATGATAAATCGTGCAATTTTAAAATTTGGATAAAAATGTATCGAATTTGCACATTACTCATTTATAAGATATAAATATAAATGTGTTTTTGTTTTTTCCCGCTCAAACTCTAAAAACCAGCAATTCGAAAATAAACTTTTCATTAGATGTATTTCATTGTTTTTAGCAATTTGATGAATCTAGTTCTTCTTTGTTGTAAATATTTTATTACATATATATTTGAATAAAACTGACGAGAATCAAACATGCCACAAAATATAGTGAGCAGGGATAAAAACAGGAAAAAATATAATCACAGAGAAAAAATTATTAAAAAAAAAAAAATTTAACCTATAGGTACGGTTGTTAACCGAAATAACCTCAAACCCCAAATCAAAATCACTTGTGATTTCTCCATTTTATTTCTCCACATATGCAGGCTGGCGGTGAGTCGGTGACAGCTTCGACCGGTGGAGGCTGGGCAAGAGCGAAGTGACTCACGCAGGGAGGCTAGGCAGGCGACGTTCCAAACGCGAGCTGAAATCGTGCGTGTGAGTGTCTTCCTCGGTGGGGTTAATTAATTTAGGTCTGGGGGGTATATTGGTCATTATATATATATATATTATATATTAAGAATAATATATTAAAAATAATTTTAATTATTGGTTCAGTTCGATCCAGTTCGATTTTAAAATTGATATAACTAGACCGAACCGAAAGTAAAACAGTTTGGAATTAAAAAATCAAACTGGATCGTTTGATTTATAAAACTGTCCGATCTGATCCGATTTTCAATTTTAATCGATTTGATCTAGTTTTTGTACACCCCTATACCAAAGTATCCCCACATGTATTATCATTTGGAGGATTCATCTTCATTATTTCTTGAATGAAATGAATATCATACAATTCTCTTAACAGTGACATATTCCATTCACCCATTAGCATTTCCCAAATCTACAACTCTCAGAGAATTGTTCATATGTATACCATCTCTATTCCTTGGTTTTGAATTCTTCCAATGATGGGATCCAAAAGGATCTAATCACGCTCCTGTATTAAGATCATTCCCAATTTTTTTATAAACATCTTTTTTTAGTGTTTCTATAGACTTACAAATGTCTTTCAAAACTAGGTCTTCTTTTTTAGGATGAAGGGTAGTCAATATTCTGTTGCTTTTACTAAAGAGCACATAAGTCCTGTTGTTATTAAATGGAGCAAAAAAATCCTATTACTTTCAAAAAAAACACAAAAGTCCTGCATTGAATGAAATGGGAGCATGTGCCACACACATGACAACCATAGCAAGGGCATTTCTCGGTTTTACAAAAATTAACCCTCCAACACCCCAAATCAAAATCACTTGTGATTTCTCCATTTTATTTCTCCACATATGCAAATCTAACCTGAAAACCGATCCTAATTTCTAATTCCTCACGATGTAAGAAGAAAAAACTGAGCATACATTCAATAGTCATAAATAGAAAGGAAAAAAAAGAGAATAATCAATTTATTGTATTAAAGAGAGATAATTCTACAATTTCTGATCAGATTTTGAAAACTTAATTTTAAAGTTGAATCTGTAAACACCTTATATACTATGTTTGCCATTGTCGCAAAAATGAACACCAAAAAGAAGATCCTTACTTACTCATTAACTGAAACATCATAAAAAATCCTAACATGACTCGATGTAGACAAACATTTTATTGACTTGAATATGACCCGAGGCAGACAAGAATTTTATTGATTTGAACATGAACAGAATCCTATTTAGTAATAAATTTCTTTTTTATTTGTTCTCTGTTATCTCTTTATTGAGTAATTCAAAGAGTTAAAATATTTTTAATTAATTGTTTTGGCCTTATTTCATTACATAGTTGTATATCGATTTTTTTTTTTTGCTAATTGGTTGTATCTGGATTTGACATGGAGACATTAGTATCATTGTGTTTTTTTTTTTTAACTTACTTACATGAAAAAAACAAAAAATTGTGTTATTTTTATGAAAATTCAAAAATGTCCTTACTTTGGTGGTTATGTGCTTGGCACATGATCCCATTTCATTCAATGTAGAAATGTAGGACCTTCGTGGTATTTTATTGATAACAACAAGATCTTTGTGCTCCACTTAATAACAATATGATTTATGTGCTTCTTTGATGAAAGCTACAGGATCTTAATCGCCCTTCACTTTCATTTTTAACCATGACTTCCCAAAAAGGTTGATGATAGCAATACTTGCTTTTAAGTGCTGTTGTCCATAAGCATTTTTTTTTATTTGAAAGCAAAGTCATCCCAACTTTGATATCATTGCCTTGTTTATGTCTTCAAATTTTCTAAAAAGTCCTCCTACATCCTTTGGTAAACAAATGTTGTCACATTTCTTAAGAGCAACATCATTCCTTTTTAGAATTATTGTTCCACTAGAAGGATCTAGTTAGTGCATCTGCCTTATTCAATTCACTCTGCTTGGTATGAGGAAAGTACTCATTTGATATATGGGAATTGACTGAACAACAGATCAGGTGAGAGTAGCTTTACCAGCACTGTAGATAAAATTTCCCGTAAAAGTTTTCAGACCTTTTCCTTTTCAAAAAAAAAGGGGAGATCCAAGAAATCTTATATCTTCTAATGATTTCCTATTGGCACAATTTCTTACAATATTCATTAGTATGCATGATTTTTCTTGATTAGCTGTCTGCCTAGAACAATTACTATATTTCTGCAGAATTGTCTTTGGTTATCAACTTCTGAGTTTTTAGCTATGCAAAATAATAGCAAATCATCTGCATACATTAAATGATTAATAGGCACAAATTGTCTCTAAATTGTTATCCCATGAAAAAGGCCATGTTCCTCTTCTTTTATTAGCAACCTTGAAAGTACCACAGCTCCAATAATAAACAGATAAGGAGACATGTATCACCTTGTCTTAATCCTTGGTTTGATTTTTTTCGTACGGAAAGATTGTATTTGAAAATTATATGAATTTAATATTATAATGGTGTAATTATATGACTGTTATGCATTTAGAAAAATATGAAAGAGATTATAAATTTAATTACAGTTATAGATAGTTACAAAAAGGCATAATATGTCATTCATTCATCAACAAAAGAAATTTTGTTAAATAATTTAAAGTCAAATATCAATTGAACATTTTTATCGTTATCCATAATATTGTGGGCATAATTATAACTAAGTAAATATTTTAAATATTTTTCCAACTCACCTCATATGTTGTTGTGAGTATAAAACGTAATTAACTATACCACCAAAACACATAATTTTACAAAAATATCCTCAATAAAAGCAATGCTGATAAATAATTTAACGTTAGTTATCAATTGAACATGTTTTTATCGTTAATCATAACATTGTGGACATAATTACAACTAAGTAAATATTTTATACATTTTTGCAACTCACTCCATACGTTTTAGGCAAAAAAAAACGTAGTTAAACCGTTAAATAATTTAACGTCAGTTATTAATTAGGCATATTTTTATCGTTATCCACAACACTATGGACATAATTACAACTAAGTAAATATTTTGACGATTTTTACAACTCACCTCATACACTATGAGTATAAAACTTAAGCTATGTTTGATAACAATTTTGATTTATGATAATTAAATTGTGATTTATGATTCTTTTATAAAAATAATCACCAATATATTTAATAAAAAAATTATACTTAGTGATTTTCAAGAAAAAAAAAATAAAAAAATTACCTCTTGTTTTTTGATTTTTTTCAAGCAATTTTAAAAAAATTATTTATTTTTTTACAAATTTTTACATTTTTAATATTTATATATATAAAAGTTATAAGATTTGATTAACTTTATTAAAAAAAAAAAAGTTTAGTTAAAATGTAAAATTAGAAATTTGTTTCAAAAATTTATTTTTAAATATTTATAAATTACTTTATATTTTAATAATAATTTTTTAAAAAACAAAAAATAAAAATAAAAAATTATTATTAAATATATTTAATTAAAAAATTATTTTAAAAAAATTAAAAATTATGAATTAAAATTATTATCGATCAAGCCCTTGATTAATCCCACGATGATTTAAAAACCAAAAATCGCTGCTTTACTGTTTTAGTTTTACCAATTCGGTCCACTATTTTTAACAGTCAAGTTCGATTTTTACTGAATAAAATTGTTAAATGAAGAAGTACAATTGTAATTGTAAAACTGTAATATAAACAATTTGAGAGAAAATTAGTTGTTAGTTCCTTGCAATTTCCTGCAAAGACTCCGTCAAGCTTTGGGCCTCTTCCTCTCTGCAGCAGTAATAAAAAAGGACAAAGGCGGGAGGGGTTGCCTTAGAATCCTAGTTCCTTTTGCTGGCATCAATCCCTCTTTTAAATCTATCTCAAATCCTTTCAAATTTCTTTGTAAATTTCTTATATTCTACTAAACTGCCATGGCCACGAGTGGAAACAAGAACATCAATGCAAAATTGGTGAGAGTTCTATCTCAGAATCCCCCTTTGTGCATGCTTTCGTATTTGACTTTGTCAAACTTTGCAGTCTGGTTGGTATTTGTACATGTTTCTTCAAATTCTGACAAGGGTTTGCCTTGATTGTTAATTATTGTCTGACACTCGATTTGGATTTGGGTCAATTGCTGATGAGCTTTGGGTTCATATGACTGCGATTCCCCGGCAGAACGCGAAATCTGTTCATCGGGTTGATTATTTAGAATCTTCTTAAGCCACGGATTTTGCAGCGGGTCTTTTTATTATTATTATTATTATTTTCGTATGTTTTTTGCGAATTAAGTTTTCTCTGGTGAAAATTTCACTTTACACCCGCTTATTTGGTCTTGTGACTTTATCTAGTTTAACTGTGTTGCTCTTAGGTTTGTGTATTTTACAATTTTTTTTGTAAAGTTTATACGGGAATATGCCTAATAGGGTACGCTGCTGATTCCTCGATATCCAATTCTAATTTGGATGTTTGTGTTTCTATTTTCTTTTTGTTTTTCATATTATTAAATCTTTGAATTGCTTTGGTTACCATAAACCCCAGTATAGAGCTGCATGTTACGTATTTTACTCGCATTTTCGCTGACCTGTTTCTGTTTCTCTCTGAAATTTGTTGGTGTCTTAATTTTTGGAAGCTTGCAGTTGTATAAAAAGCCTGTTACTTTCTTTTATATGTTTGTTTTTTCCTTTTAGAAGTTTGATCTTATTTGAAATAGAAGAGGAGTCACCAATTGATCCTTTTGTCATTTAAATAGTTTGGGTTGAAATAGTAACTGCTATTTCTCCATGGTTCCTCTCCCTATTTTTTGTTGTTGTTGATATTTTTTGTTCTTCTCATGCTGTGGTTTATACTGGAAAAGTACTTAAGTGTATTGAGTTACTCAACCCGGAAAAGCTTTCTGGGTTTGGTGTCAAATGTCAATCGTTTGCTTAACCAAGAAATCAATATGAAACTTGCTTCAAATTGGTCATTGGCAAACCAAGCTGAATTAGAAATTGTCTTGGAATTATTCTCTTTTTTCTTGTTAACTCTCTCATGGGGTTGAAGTTGGCTAGCTCAATTTTCCATTAACATGAACTTATATTTGCAATAACTGAGACATATTGGGATTTAAATATGGTTGTATTTATTAGTAGTTTCTTACCGTAGGTCTTCATGATTGTGGTTTGATTTATGTTACCGAAAAATAGTTTTATTTTTACTTCTCTTTTTCTTTTAACTCATTAGAATGCCATTTTGTTTTACTTCAGGTGCTTCTAGGGGATGTTGGAGCAGGAAAGTCAAGCCTTGTGTTGCGCTTTGTGAAAGGGCAATTCATTGAATTTCAGGTTGATGTTAATGTGGCTTTTTGGGATGTTGAATTTCAGATTAAGCATCTTTGAGGCACTGCATTTGACTTATTATGTGATATTACAGGAATCAACGATAGGGGCTGCCTTTTTCTCACAAACATTGGCTGTAAATGATGCAACTGTTAAATTTGAGATTTGGGACACGGCAGGTCAAGAGAGATATCACAGTTTGGCTCCAATGTATTACAGAGGAGCTGCTGCTGCAATAATTGTGTATGATATAACAAATCAAGTGAGTAAATCTTGATGAGATGTTTTATGTGCTTTTTCATTTCCTTTTCTTTTTATTTCTTTCCACCTAATTTTCCTTAGATGTAGAAATTTGAACAACTGTACAACTATTAAGGCTTTAAAAGGCTTATTACCTTGTGATTTTTTTCCATCTATCGAGGTTAGGCGTAAGACTCAACTTAAAATAAAGATTGGTATAAAAAAATTATAAATATATAACAACATCAATAGATTGGGACATAACAGTCAACTTCAAATTTCTCATATATGTAGATAACAATTATATAAGTGCATGTTACACTTTTTACCTTACTCTCGCTGTATACATTTGGTGCTAATTATTTTAATCAGATGAATACATTAGTGATTTACTCTCTGTAACCACGAGGGATAAATAATTATATTTATGAAGAAGCTTATTACGCTTAAAAATTGTGGCCACCTAATCCTAACCCTAAATTGACTGCCCAGCTACCATTGCTGCTCCTATTCTCTTATACATGTATCATTATATTCATTGGCAAGACAATTAGACCACTTTCCCAATCTAGTCTAAGGTTCTTTTATTACCTAATTTGTGGTCAATTCATTAGGAGCATTAAGAACACAATAGAACGAACATTCCAAATTAGACTCCGCACACATAAACATATAAACTAAGGATTCAAACCATATAGTTAGGTTCCATTGGAACCTTAGAGTATGAAACTAACCCATAATACAAAGTACATAATCATAGGGGAAAGGAGCATAATAATTACAAGAAAGACAAATAAAGAGAAAATGATTGAGAAAACTCTTGTGGACAATTCAGTCCTTAAGTTCCCAGTGGTCTTCTTGCTCGAAGATACTTCTTCTCTAGAATTGCCTCCATGGATGTTTCTCTCTGTCTCCAAATTTGCAATCACCAATTCTTCACCTAGAGTATTGAAATTTTGGGGTTTAAATACATCATGTCAACCATAGGATCCATGTTCGATGAGTCCGAGCTCAACCGTGTGGTCTAGATCAATAGTTGGACCCTAAATTGTCAAAATTGCTGAAAATATCATTTTCCACAATATTGCTCGAGCGGCTCATTACCCACGAGTGCCAATTCCAGTTTATGGACTAATGGCTGATCCAAGACTTGACATGAAATTATGGTTTGTGCCACTCGCTCTTTGCAGATCAATCGCCTTAAGGACGCTTGAGTGCCCTTAACCATGTCTCGAGTCAACTTGACTGTTTTGAGCTCCAACTTTGGAATTCTTGCCTTTTTCACCTAAAAACCTGCACTTTTGATTATAAAAAAAAAAAAAACAGCACAAAACTCTAAACACTAATCTAATGCTACAAAATAAGCTCAATATAAAGTATGAAAGTCCATAGTAATTCTATTTTTTAGAGTTATTGAGAATATATTGTTTATTTTGGTGATTAACGTTATTCCTTGAAACTTTTAATTTACTGTTGTTTCTTGCAGGCCTCATTTGAGAGGGCGAAAAAATGGGTACAAGAACTTCAATCACAAGGTTCTTTTCTCCTTTTTTCAAATTGTTGTCAGTTGGCATATTTTTGCTATATATGTACTTTTCATCACTTGTTCTGCATAGTTTGTTTCAGGAAGTATTAGTTGGCCTTGTGTATGATATATTGAAATGAAGGGACAAATACTTGTTAGAGGAGCAATATCAACTGGCTCTGTTATTCCTAAATTTTGTTTTTGTTTTTATTTTTGCTATAAGGTAATCCAAGCATGGTTATGGCACTGGCTGGGAATAAAGCAGATCTTATAGAGGCTAGAAAAGTGGCATCGGAGGTAAGATTTTTGTATAGAGTAGTGTTGATATCATAAGACTTGTGATGTCACAAATGACGTGGTGTGATTAGATTGGCCACTGACTTAGTAGGGATCCACATAGGTTTTATTTTGGCCAGTAAAATTATGCTACCTTATTTGTGATTATCACAAATTTGTGATGGATAATATTTTCCTTTTGAATATACTTGGTTGATGTTTGGTTGGCTATATGCACCCAAGAAAGAAATGGAATGGATCTTTATGTGTCTGTTCCTATGGTTTGGTTGATTAGGACTATAACAGTGTTTAGCTTGCAATTTTTTATACCACCAGGCAAAATAGACATTGCAACGCCAGATACCATTCTGAATTTTTTTTGGCTAAAAAAATGTCCATTGTGTATTTCAGTTGTTATACTTTATATCGCTAAAATTCGCTAGATTGGCTGAGTTTTGCTTCATGTTGTACTTATTCTGTAAACTTAAAGACATTGTCCTGAATAATTTGTTATGAAATATGTCGTGTTTATTGCCTGGACCCTTAAGGTTAAAATTTAACATTGAAAGCAAACAAAATGTTCCTATGCCCCACAACTTTAGACTGCTGCTACACTAGAATAAAGGTTACCGATTAATCTTAAAAGGTCCACAAAATTCAGGGATCTATTAATTTATTTTACTGTAAGATTATGGATGTAACAATTATCATGTGTAAGATTGTGGATATTATAATTATTTAATATGCCAGTTTTATATTTGAGGTATTTATCTTATAATATCACTCATATGTTTGCAGTCTAGTTCTTCAATTTCAAATGTACTCCTTAAGTTTCTTCCAAGTTCCAATTCTCTGGTATGGACAACATTCTTACATTGAACACCATGATTGAAACAACCTTTAAAACCTGGTTGAAATAGAATTAGTGTTGACGATCACTGTCCAAACTAGAGCCTTCCCAAAAATTGTATTGTATTTTGATCCTGTTTAGTGAGAGCAAATAAGTATCATGTTGTAAAAATAACAATGGGAGCATGGATTTAATAAGTGCATGAGTCAACCCCATCCAATAGGTTAACTTTTTGGAATGAGAGCTCGTGACTTGTGGAAACTCACGGGGAGACATTGGGCCTATCAATAATATCAAAGCTAATAGTTGTTCTCTTGGACCAAGTGGTGAAATGTGGACTTAGTATTGTTGAAGTGAATTTTTCTTAAAGCTCATCGTGGTGTGGGCCTGAAAAGTAAATTTGGAAGATATTGGGAGGACCCTGAAACCTTGGGCAAATAAGGTGGATTAATGTCAAAGTTTAAGGGGAGCTAGCCATGAAAGACCGGTTGAATTGGCTTGAGTCGGAGTGTAGGCCTAGGAAGCCAAGTGGTCTTATTTGAAGGAGAATTGTTAAGAAGTGAGAGCAAACAAGTCCCACATTGTAAAAATAACAACGGAAGCATAGGTTTATAAGTGCATGAGTCAACCCCACCCAATGGACACCTTTTAGGATAGGAGGTCATGACTTGTGGAAACTCATGGGAAGATATTGGCCTATCAGATCCCACTTTGTATTTCCAATTGGAAAAAAGTAAAAGGTCTTAAGCAATCCACCCAAGAGCTACAACCAGAACCATGCGAACCAAAACCTACTTCTTACCTGTTCTATTTAAGCCATACTTAACTTTAATGACTATGTCAAAGAGTTTTATTTCAATGTAAATTTTTAAAGCTGAACAATGTCTTGTTTCTTTAGGATGTTACACCGTTACCAATGCCTAGCTCCACCTTTGTCTTTGTCATTTAGACAATTTCTCATTTAACCATTTATTTTTTTCTCCCTTCACTAACTTCTTGAACAAGAAGTCCCTCATAGTTTTCTCTAGTTTCTTTGCTACTGTCACCAGAATATTAAAAAACAACACTAATTTGTTGGAAGACTTAAAAATATGGAGTTCTGATGCAAAAGACAAAAAAAAGTTACATTATTTGCATAATTGAAACACGTTACTGTAATTATCCCGTGAATCCCTTAAACCTGCTTGCTTTGAGTTTACAATTCTGACCAAAAAAGATATTTGTTTAACGTATTTAGGTATAAATTGCTTTGATTTCTTTAGCAGTTACACTTAAAGTTTGCAATTAGATAAAATTCGTGTAGTTAATATTTGTAGCTGGATCAGTGTTAAATTCTATAATTAAATTATTTTAATTTGTTTTCGTTCAAATAAATCAATTTAGAGTTGACTTATTAGTTGCTGCTGTTATGCAGGAAGCTCAAGTGTATGCTCAGGAGAACGGCCTCTTCTTCATGGAAACCTCCGCAAAAACTGCAGCCAATGTCAATGACATTTTCTACGAGATAGGTAATTTTACAACACAATGAATGCCTGCTTTGCATAGTTACATAAATACTTTGTAAACTTTGTGTTATTGCTATATGGAAATCTGAAGTCTCATAACTAATAGGTCAAAGCCAAGATGTACTGTTCATATAGTTGTCTTGGCAATGAAAAACTTCTAAAATAAAATTGATACGGTTTTTAATTGATTGTGCAGATTAAGGTATGGTTTATTTGATTCAAAGATTCGAGTCTTATAGTATTGAATTTTTCTCAGTCTGCTTCATTAAAAATCTTAAATGTGTCACCGTCTCTATTTGGATGTTTTGGTTCCGCTAAATTTTCCCCATGCTCATACGCAAGTTTCTCAGCGAAAATAACTGTCTTCATTGTGTTTCCCATTTAGAGTTATTTTGGTATCAGTACCATTTAGGGTTTTTTATAGTGCTTTGTTACATTTTGTCAATAAAAGCAGGAGGCATCACTGTGGAATATCATTTCACTGTTCTTTTCATTTTATTAGTTTTGTTACCATTATTTTTAGAGATAATAACTAATACTCTTTCTCTCTCTTGATTGCATCATATAAACTCAGCAAAGAGATTGCCTCGAGTTCAGCCCGCACAGAGTTCCACTGGAATGGTTCTTATGGATAGGCCTGCTGAAAGGGTTGCAAGTGCGTCTTGCTGTTCGTGAAAGTTCCTTGGCGCTTTTCGCATTTTGCCTGCTTTATGAGTTTTTGTAATGAAGTATATAAAATGAGATGCTATAGCTAATATCTAAACCTTGCATTTTGTTTCTTTGATCGAAACTGTACATGTACCTTTGCATGCTTTCTTTGAACTAGTGAAAAGGTTGTTATCGCGTAACGAAATGATGGTATTGAATGCCTAATTTGAATTTCTAAGTTTGAAAGCGTACCTAAATAGGTTTTTCCCCCCTTCTTCCTAATGCGTTGAACGACACAAACGGACTCTAAACTTTGTTAGATTTTACATTTTGTTTTTTTGTAATATTTCATCCACTATCCTTTCAAATTAGTCCAAATTTGTATAGCTAAGCCATAATGTCTATATTTCTGTTTCCAGTGAGATAATTGCCTCTACAGTTAAAAAAAAAAAGAAGAAGAAGAAGAAAAAGAATTACCCATAAAATTTATGATAAACTTGATAAACATAAAACTTATGCATGTAAATATAACTCAAATTGTCTAAGGAATTAGTAATTAGGTAGTATTGTTATGTGATTGGACAAAATTGAATTTTTTTTTTAATAAATACTCAAAAGAATAATAATAATAATAATATGCGAACAACCACAATAATAGTGTTAATAAGAAAATATTCTTTTTATTTTTCTTAAAAAATTACTATTTTAAACCATCTTAATATGCTTAAAGCTTGAATGTTCTGGTTTAATTTGCAAACGATTATGTTTGAAGAAGTTTAACCCAATTCAAAGCGCAAATTAAATTTAAATTATATATTATATGTATCTTTTATAATTTCATGGTAATATTTTTAATTTAAGGCATTATTTAAAATTGAACATTGGTATAAGTTAATTCAAACTAGAAAAAGTCCACTCAAACTTGCCTCCACAATTTTAGAGCCGAACTTTGTATTTCTAAATAATTTAAAAAATTTGATCATATTTGGCAGGTAATGTCTAAAAAGAGTTAAAAGTGGTCAAAAATATCACTTGAAATTCTATAGCTTTTTTTTTATTAAAATGAAATTCTTGGCATGTTATGTTAGTATCAAAATATCGATAAAATATATAGGCTTTTTTCGACTTTTTATAGACTATTAATTTTTCTTTTCTTTTTGCATATTTTCAATATTTTGATCATATTGAATTTTTATCGACATTACTTTGAGAATAAAAAGTAATGTTGTCGTCGGTCATAATTTATTGAGTCTTTTTTTAATAAAAAAAAACTGCCTATTGATCCTTAAGTAATATTTTCATTTACTTTTGGCTATTTTATTACAAATACTTTTATTACCTAATATAGTATAATAAGTCTATAAAGTTAAATTTAACTAAATTTTTTTTTTTAAAAAATTACTTAAAATAATACTCCTTAATATTTATAATAATAAAAATAATAATATTTTTTTAAATTAAGACAATATAAATTAGAGTTGACTTAGTACTAATAATATTGTTTTTATTATTATAAGTTTTAAGTAATGTAATTTTTTTTATTTTTTTAAATTTTATTTTAGTTTTTCGATGTAAAATATAAATTTCCTCTAACAGCCGTGCAACCCGGGTATCCTATTTTGCCGGGACATATTACATGTTGAATACGGTAACGGTTATACCAATACCCTTGTCACCTGTGTTGTGGCTTGTTTTCACTTTTAAACATGTCGCGATCGTTAGGGTTTAGTTCGGTGAACCAAAAAGAGCAGTTAAAACATTTCGCAGGTTCAGACTCTCCACTGTTTGGGCCTTTTTCCATTCGAACGAGGGTAAGTCTCTCTCGTTCTTCATCCTTCTCGTGTGCTCTGCTCCTGCTGGAGGGTAAGTCTCTCTCGTTCTCATTTTGCGTTTCTAGTTTCTTCAAGAGTTCATGTTGTACCTTCAACTTAATTTAAACGAAGCTTTTCTTATAATTAGATTATAGGAATCTTCTTCTAATACATTTTCGTTTCGTTTTTTATTTTGTTTTTAATAAATAGTAAATGTTTACTGCTAATATGTGAGAGGAGTATAGGATAGATGAGAGAAAGTGAGAAATGTGCAGTTTGGTTTCTTCCCAACCCAACCTCCTTTCTCGGAGGCTTTTTTGTTCTTCTTCTCTTTTTTTGTGTGACTATTATGCAATTAGAGAATTATATGGTAGGAGCTACTTAGAAATGAAATTCAATTAGGATTATTATAAATTTATAATACTTGAACTTTAGGGGCATATTTGGTTTTGAAGCTGATTAAGAATTATGCATATTTTGGCTCTTTTTTAGCATGCAAAATGATGCGGTGAGTAGAATGACTCGGTGAAATGGATTTCACTTGTTTTTGTTTCTCTGCAGCTTGAGTTTTAGGGGTTCCGATTTATTTGTTGCCTGTCAAATTTTTAGGTCTCTGGTATTTCTTTGTACAGAAAATTACATGGTTCTTTGTCTATCAGTGTTGCATTGATCATTCGCAAGGTTAAAGAGATGAGTGAAGCTTTGGAAGTTATGTCTCTTTAGTCCTACTCCTTGGGACATGTACTGGAAATTTAGTTGTTTTCACTATGATGTAAATGTTTTTACATTATTGAATTTTTATAGTAAATATTTATTATTTACTTATGTATTGTTTCTTTTCACATAGTTTATTAATGGGGGCCCGGGGGGTTGCTATAACTGTCCCTGAAACCAAACACATAAATGTGTCCCAGAAACTGCCCGAAAATTGTAACACTCGGGAATGGTATTACTGCAGGCATTGAGGCGGGGTGGGTATGAAAAATATAAAAATATTAGTCAAATAACCATCTCCAATTACAACTGGTAATTCTCGTTCAGAATTGCAGGCTTGTTTTGATTGCAAAAATAAGTTACAGCATGATTTTCTATCCTCTCTTCTTTTTTACCCTCTTGTTTTCATCGTTTCACATCAGTTTTCAGGAACTCCTTCTTCATAAAAACTATAAGATGCATGTATTCATGGAAACAAAAACATCAGGTCAATAAAAGTAAAAGAAAAAAGAAAAGGACTAACTAAATTAGTGAGGCGAATAAAATATTAATATTAGTTTACATGATTCTCTTGCTGCATCGTGTTGATTATGGTGGATGTTTAAGTGATGTTTTGTCCCATATGCAGCTCACACAAGTCCTGAAACCCTCCTGCTACACCTTTTTCTTTCTTCAACTGACAAGTCTTTGTCTTTTAGTTTTCATCCATCATGAAGCTCGTCAGGTCAGTGTTTCTGGTCTTTGTTTTTTTTTTTTTCCTATATAGTTCTTGTTCTCTGGTCAACTAAATTCCACATGCATCTAAAAATTGGGCATTTTTTCTTCTTCTGTAAATCATGATTGGTAACCTAATGTTGGAAATGAGCAGGTTTTTGATGAAGTTGAACAATGAGACAGTTTCAATCGAACTCAAGAATGGCACCATTGTGCATGGAACCATTACAGGTATGTCCTTTTCTCCCTCACATCCCCAATGCGTATGAGTCTCTGACTTTTTGGATCTTGTAGACTTGTTAGCTTTTTTTTTTTAAAACAAAGTTCCAAAACCTAACTGGGATAAAAAGTAAATGTAACTTATAAGCACATATACAAGATATGTTTGCCTTTTGTTTTAACATATGAGAGTAATGTAATTGAATTTGATGATAAAGTTCCCTCTTTCCCCAACTCCTTGAAAGAGAGTTCATCAAAATTGAAATGTATCTATTGTCTATCCTTTGTTTATTATTTATTTTTACCCAAAAGATGCCTTTTTTCAGTGCTTAATTTGAAATCCAAAGGCTTGACATCACCTGTCCCTTTTTACCTGAACCAGTGGATCTTTAGCAGCATCTCTTTATGAAGATCCATTGCTCCTAGGGTAACATATTCTGTGATGGGTTTTATATTGTTTTTTCTTTTCATGTAATATTTATGGACTAATAATTTGTGGAATTGTCAGTTTTTCATGCTTCTATCTTTTTGTGCTCATAAACTATCTTGATTTTTCTGTCATTATATGATTAAATTTCATGTTTAATGCTGCTAACAGATTTCTCCTAGGGTAAAATATTCTATGATGGGTTTTATATTGTTTTTTCTTTTCATGTAATATTTATGGACTTAATAATTTGTGGAATTGTCAGTTTGTCATGCTTCTATCTTTATGTGCTCATAAACTATCTTGATTTTTCTGTCATGATATGATTAAATTTCATGTTTAATGCTGATAACAGATTTCTTTCATGTATTAATGTGCGAAAGGTGTTGCTTCAACTAGTTGAAATTCTGATACTAGAAATTTGGATATTCCTGTTCCTGAGACTATCTGCTCTAACTGGGTGTGGATGGTTGATTACAGGTGTTGATATCAGCATGAATACACATTTGAAGACTGTGAAACTCACACTGAAGGGGAAAAACCCTGTGACTCTTGATCATCTCAGTGTTAGGGGGAACAATATTAGATATTATATCCTTCCTGACAGCTTGAATCTTGAGACTCTGCTGGTAGAAGAGACGCCGAGGGTTAAGCCAAAGAAGCCCACTGCTGGTATTATAAATTCTCATTAGCTTTCAATTTTCTTTTGCACTCTCTCTTTCTCTGTGGAATTAGTTATTCAGCATTATTGATCTTTCAAATGGTTTTCCTAACATTAGGGAAGCCTTTGGGGCGAGGACGGGGTCGCGGACGTGGACGTGGTCGTGGTCGTGGCCGTTAAATGTATTATTCTTGCTTCAGTTTTCGTGGTTAAAAACACCTATGTTGTTGTTGGAACTTATCACTAATCTTGGAGATATGAATGGAGTGAAATTGCTATTTGCTGCTGCCAGTTGTCTACTTCAGGTGGTTTTGACGTTTAATTTCTTACTGGTTTTGTTTCTAGCATTTTCAGCCAATTGTTAGCATTCCCAACCTCATGATCCCTCTCTTTCCAAACCCACCAAAATAACATGGATTTCGAATGCTCTGTTATTTGAATTGGGATACTCTTATTAGCGACAATAGCGTAGACTACTTATATTTTTAGTAGTTTCTTGCAGCAATATTTGGAGTAATGAGGCAAAAATCTTATATAACAACTTGTTGCATGCTTTGTATGCCCTGTTAGTAATAGTCGTTGATTCTCTTTTTATTTATACTTTTCCTTTTTTTTATAAAAATATAGGGTTAAAGATGATTATGTTTCACCATGTGTTGTGTTGTGTTGTGCACAGAATCTCACCTTTTTTAGTCGGTGTTGCCCTGCATTCTTTTAACCTAAAACTCCTTGTATAGTTTGGAGTAAATATCTGAAGTGTGGTGTGTTTCTTAACTCTAATTTATGTACCCATGTAATTCAAGTAATCACACTCAAACAAGTTTTTTCCACTAATCATTACTCTACTAAAGATGTTTGATTGATAGGAAGAAGAATGATAATGAAAATGATTCATGTTATTCATGTTTGTTCTAGCATTCTAATAATAACAGGAATACTTATTCATCTCATACCCATCAGAAATAATTAGAATATATATATATATATATATATATATATAAAAGTTGTTTATTTATTTTTTTCATTTTATTTTATTTAAAAATAAAATAAAATTTTACTTTTTAATTTTTCTTTATTTATTATTTTATAAATGTTACTTTAATATTTATATTTTATTAATTAAATAAATATAATAATAATAATAATAATAATATCGTTTTTATTAATTTTTTTTTCTTATTGTTATTACGATTTTATTTTATAAATCAAATATGACCAAAGGTTGTGGTAAAAAACTAAAGCATAGATATCATACTGTCGATCTAATTCAATCGCAAATACTCGAACAGCTTTATTCCAATTTCTCTATAAGCTTTTGCAAATAACAATTCATTATTGTTCACTTCATATAAGAGATTTACTTTATAACATGAATCATCTTGTCCTTCCTATATGGACAAAATATAAAATGAAATAAAAATAAAAATTGAGAACGAACACGACCCCATGATTTGTGTACTAATTGCCCTTCATGTTCCTACCAAAATTAATTACACGCAATTAGTAGCAAATACGTATCAGTACACGGTGCCAACTTCAAATATTGAAGAAAAATTATGTTCTTCATCGCCTCTTCGCTAGTTGGAATGACCTCTTTAAAAAATGATTTGCTACTCTATCATTCCTGTGACACAATACCCTTAATATTGTATTAGGGTCTGATCTATTCCATCTTCCTGTGGTTGGGGGCATTGGTAACCTTTGCCCTGATCCCACAAGTCCTATCCCACTGGTTTCACATGTAACTATGCTAAAATCTTCCATCAATTGTTCCGTAGATTGACCCATCAAGGCCATCACTCCTTCTACTATCTCAGCTCCTCTATCCACTAAATCCTCAGAAATTAATCCTTCTGTACATGTATAAAATACATTCTTTAAGGTCTTAAAATCTTCTTCAATCATCTCACTATCAGTCCGGTAAAATACCCGAGAGCTTCCTCCAGCAAGCAACACCATAAGGAATGCCTCAAAAGAGACCCTCATGACTTCTTTGATTGCCAAGTCCAGTGTCCGATCAACTAGAATAGCAGTCATAAGTGTAAGATTTTGCTTAAGAGTTACCAATGTAGGCTTGATTCTAGCATTAGCTACATCACCACAATATAGGCTATCATAGAATGCAGAGTTTGAATCAAGGAATATGAGGCGGTGGGCTGCAACTTCTGAGACATGTTGGCAAGCTTCTTGAATGCTTGAGTTAGCATGTTCAAAGTAGCCTTCGAAAGTGCTACGTTCCCTGCGGCTATTGTTGAAACGTTTGTGAGGTGAAGGAACCTTTCTAGGAGATAGAGATAGTGTTTTGTCTAAAGATTGAAGGTTTGAAAGAAGGTAATGCAAGGTGTTGAGACGAATATAGAGTCGTTGAGTTCCACGGCTAGTTGATGGACGAGGATGAATAACTTCAACTAATCCATTTTGATGCAATTCTTCTAAGCTCACACCACAATAGCTAGCTTTTTTCCACAACTTGACAAACTTTGAGTCTCTGTTGCATCTAGTTAGTGGAGGAAGCGTAGGGATATATCTTTGCTTTGAACCTGAAAAGTAATGCAAAAGATTGAATATTACATACTTCTCATTGATCAGAACATGCTTGCTTTCCTCAATCCTAATTATTTGAATCCTTGAAATAAAATAACTAGTGCATTACTATTTGCATAAACTTTGCTTAAATTAATATTATTAGTTATTTGTTTGAATTAAACACTGAACTTAAAAATAAGATTTTTCATTTACCAACTGATGAAACAAATGTGATATATTCTTGAAAGAGCATCTCTAAGCCATGAGCTAGATCCTGAACTAGATCTTCAGTAATACCAATCGGAATCTGAAAGAAGTCATCCACGTCTTCCTTAGACTGTTTTATTAACTCCACAACGGATTGTGCATATGGCTCAGACTTGGACTTTGGATTCCATGTCTGCAATACAAAGTTAATCATGGCCAATTAATATTTATAGCCAAACCAAAGCTATGTTGTTCTTGTAAACTCAAAATTATTCTTTCTTTGTCAAATATTAAAATTAAAACTTACTTCTGTTTCTTTTGCTCTGTCAACACTCTCTCTCCCTTTCGTTAGTCTATCATCAATCCATTTTTTCAATAGATTAAATATGATGGAATCAACCTCATAAGGAACCATCTCTCTAACAATTGATTTGCCTCCATCTTCACAATCGATAGAGTCTTCAACCACCATTTGAACTAGTACCTTTTCAAGCTTTCCAGCCCTTTGCAACACTCCTATTAGCTCACTGGAAAGTGTTGCCACCCCACCCAAGTATTGCCTTAACACAGCCCCATAACAATTGTGTAATGTCACACATGCAACACCAGTTGCGGTTGCGTGCCATCTCTTCAATATGGGGCTGAAAATTTCCCTCTCTTTCAAGGCCAAGTCCTCTGTCTCTTTGGCTAATTGAAGTAGAAGTTCAGTTACATCGTCCTTTACCTCTTCAAATGTGTCACTCTCAACTACCTATTTATACATTGAGCCCAATAAATTAACAAGAAGATCAGAAACATATTAGTACATGTACAACAATAATTAGTCCATTAGGAGAACTTCTATTCATCTCAACTTGATATGGCAAAACGTGATTGGAAGATGAAAATGGGTCCAGTAGTTTCTTTCCATCAAAGTCTGATACTTTACTTAAAGAACTTCAAGTTGAGATGATAAGACTTTTCCTTCAACTGAGTACATTTTTGATTTAAAAAAACCAAACATGTATAAATATGTGTTGACTCTTAAATACTACTTTATAGCACAAAAATATATTTTTCCTTATATACTTACTTTATACCGATTGTACAACTTTTCAAATAACTATATTGCTGCAAAACTAGAGTGCATTACTTGTTATACAATTAGAAAAAAGTGGACACATATGAAAATATATCTAGTGTTTGCGTAAAAAGACATAACATAATTTTCCTGTAATAAATTAATACAAACCTTAGCAAATGCATTTTTGATTGAAGATCTAAGGTAGTTATCGACACGATCTTCAAAGGAATCAACCACCACCATTGTACCTCCTTTTTGATGCCCTGACCCATCTGTGATTGTAACATCTTCTCTCAAAATCTTTGAAGCTGATAAGGCCAAGGGAAGAAGGTTCTCAATTTGATGAACTGTTCCTCTAAGAAAATATTCATGATAATTAAGCAATCTTTTCTCAGCCCAACCAAGCATTGATTTCAAAATTGTAGACAAAATTTTGTGATACATGACCTCTCTATTGGGCTTCTTGGAATCAGTAGCCACTTCAGTTAACATGGCATGAGCAGCACAAAGAAGGTCAGGCTCAATCATAGAAGTAGCAACATATTGTTGAAACAAAATCCAAGTGAAACAAACATTGTGAATATGCCTATTAATTCCTAATGTAGACCAAGTTTTCTTCATAAGTTCAAGAAGCTCATCAACTTCATCAAGAACTAATGTCTCATCTCGAATATCGAAAATTGATTGGAGAAGAGCAACATAGAGATGAATGTTGAGAGGGTAACCATCAGCCCAATGACAAACATCTGTGGGAGTAGTACCATTGTGGCTTCGCCATGATAAGGAAACCACAGAGTTGCAAAGAGTTCTCATTTTGTCCGAGTTCTTGCTTGTGTCAATTGGTTTAGTCTCTGATGCTCTTATAATTTCTCTGAGACCCATAACAAATGTGTTTGATTTGTCTATTGGGATTGAAGGATGCAAAAGCAACCCATCTTCTAGAATTTTTAGTTGTCGTTTTTGCCATAGATGGTATTCGTGTGTGTCGTTGAACTCTGATGGCTTTAGATGGCGTAGAAGCTCTAATGGTAGAATTATAGTCTCTGCTCGCCGACCCAGCTGCTCATTTACATAACAATGTGATGTTAAATTAATTAATTAATTATTATTTTTTGTATAGGGAAAGAAAATAATCAAATACAGACACTCTATTTTATTATAAATAAATAAATAAATTAAAAAAAAAAAGTTTTTCTTAAAGACGATGGAAAATTCAAAGATCACCATGACTCCTAAGATCCTAACACCAATAACATATTTCATTCATAAAATCAATTTAATATAGCACAACGCATATTGACATATATAATAAAGAAACAAAAACAAATATCAGAACATAAATATTTAACACATACTTGGCCTACAAGGGTCCTCATGAGAGTCTTTCTCAACCGGTTATCGCTATGTTCTGTTACCCTCATCTGCTGCCTCATGATTTCAGCTGAGGTCATAGGTCGTCGACTCCTTGGAGGAAAAACCAATGTGTTGAACGTCATAGCAGGAGCACCGCTATACATACCACTTGGGGAGTAGGGATTGGACCCTCCTCCTCCTCCTCCACTTCCACTGGACAACATCCTCCTAGAAAGAGAGCGCCTAAGCATCTTCAAACCCAAGGCTCTCTTCACCCGACTTGTTGGTGTCATCACATGCCCATAAGATTTAGGCGATCCACTCCCACTACAATCCCCATTGTTGTTATAACGATCATCATGTATGCTACTAGTATTATTACAAGTAGAGGATGAGTAAAATGTCAAAGCATTTCGGCCACCAAATCCGGGGGAGGAACGACATGCCGTGAAGAAGATTTCATATGCAGTTTCACGAATGTCGTCACGGTCAATGCCATCGAGCTTTCCAAAGGGCCACGACAAGTCGTTCTCAAGCTCGTGGTGGTCGAGCCCCCGGGCGGTGGTTGGGTATGGCCCAGAAAGAGACTCCCTGCGGGCGTGGTGGCCCATTTGGAAGCTATTAATTAAAGGAGGACTGGATGTGAGATTATTTGGCTCTCTAGCTATATATGGAAAAATGGTTGATGGGTGGTGATTATAGAATCAACTGGTTTTGTTGATGTTGTTCTTGTTCTTGGAGAGATATTCATGATGATGATCCTCTGGTGGGACAAAGCAAAGAGAGAAGAAAGCTGTGCGCATTTCTCTTCTCTTAATTAGAGATAGAGGCGCAAATTGAGAACAACACCACAATGAGGTAAATCAAATTAAAGGTTAATAATTGGAGCTTATGAATGATATGTGATTTTTTTTTTTTTTTTTAATTTTATTCATTATTTAAGACAAAAGTAAGAATGATTATGAAAATACAAAAACAAGGAGAGTGAAATGGATGGGTGTAAGAGTTTTGCCAGGTTGTTTTGCGAAGAACAAGAAAGAAGTTATTTTGTGGATTTTCTAACTAACAAATAAGACTGTTCAAAAATTCAACTCTTTTGTTTTCCGAATATTTCTCTGTAGCTCTGTGCTTTTTGTTTTAATTATTTTTAATTCTATTCTAAATAACAAGGAAAAATATTTTATCTACTTTACTAGCCACCATTTTCGAGTTGTTATCAAAACTAATATTTTCTTCTTCTTTTTTTAAAATAAATTTTATGGATAAGATTTATTTAGACAATTATCAGGTGTAGTGGGATGAAAATTAAGTTAGAGAGAAATAATAATAATAATAATAAAGAAGAGGAAGAAGTGATATAATAGGGGTGTCAATTTGTGCGAGTTGGGCTAGTTCGAGCTGGCCCAAACTAGTCCAGTCCAAATTGGTTCAACCCTAGCTCAATTCAAATTTAATTCAAGCTGGCATATGTGAGCTCGAACCCAAACCAAACACAAATGAGAGCTGACTCAAACTGGCCCAAACTAGCCCGAATTGTTAATTATATATATATTTTAGTTAATATGACTTTTTTTATTAAAAAAAATATGTTTAATAATTAAAGCTCAAATAAAATTACATAAAACAATAAAAAATATATATATAACTATAATAAAAAATTATTTATTAAAGAAAAAAGTTAATTACTAAATTAATTTGGCAATGAGTAAATGCATTAAATTAAACTCATGTAAAAGTTAGAAGTCGTCATGCCCTCATAAAAACTCACATTTAGAATAAAGAGTTATCAAATCCAAATAAAATTTATTCTAGTTATTAAACAAAATAAATAGAGATGAGTAGATTAAATGAATATACTTATTAAAAATTGAACAGTTAAAGTAAATTAAAATGTTACACGATAACATAACTTTTTTTATATACACAAGAACAAAATTTTGACTATTACATAATATCTAAGTCTCAAGACAAGGAACAAGTAGAAAAGAGAATAGCATAATACAAGTATCAATTTAAAAATAGAAACTTTATAATATTAATTTAAATTAAATATAAATATTTTTTTTTTGTTTAAAGAGTTAGGTAGATTTAAATGCTAAATGCATTAACATCAAATAATGTAGCATAATATTGTGACAAAATGAATAAATTATAACTATTTATTCATTATCAGCTTATTTTTCAAAAGAAAAGGGGAAAAAATAATTAATATATCATAAAAAAGAAGTACTAAAAGAAATGAAAGATTATTTTAATTTTAATATAGTATTTTTTATTTTTTTATTTAAAATTTAATTTAATTTAATTTTAGTTCGGGCTAATGGGCTGGCCCTAACCCAGCCCTAACTCAGCCCAAATTTATTCGTGTTATTCGAGCTGGGCCGAAACAAGCCCAAATTTAATTCTATTCGTGTTCGATTCGTGTTTTTTGATTCGGGTTCGATTCGGTCAATCGAGCTATAGCACAAATTGCCACCTATGATATATGCTAAAGAAAAAAAATATATACTAAGCACAAGACACTCATACTTTACCTTCACAAATTTAAATTTTAAAATTTTAATGCTATGGAACTCTACGAGTAAAATAGTAATGAATATTGTGTCAACTGAAAATTGTTACACCAAAAAAATATTAGTCAATATTATCAATAAAATTCTAAATTATCCTACATATCAAGAAGACTTATTTTTTTTAAGTAGGATTTATTTAAATATATATTAGGAAGCAAAGGATACATCGGGCTACTTTGGATGTGCTTTTTTTCTTTTTTGGAGTAGTTTGAAGGAAAATAACTTTTATTAAAAATAGATTAAAGGAAAATATTAAGATATTTTTGACAAAATTATTAGAAGTGATTTAAAATAAAATATTGATAATTAATTTAGAAAATAAACATACATTTTAAACTTTTTTTTAAAAGGTAATAATTACTTGATTTTTTTAAAATACAAATAATGCTTTCTTATGTAAATTTTCAAATATTTTTGAAAGTATTTTAAGTTATTTGAAACAACTTTTAATTTAAAAAAAAAAAAAAACAATTTCAAGCAAACTAATAATATTATACGACCAAATTGTAGCCGTGATGAGCTCTCTTCGATATTTCAATCCAAGTATTGAAACCTTTGCAACTCAAAACATACTTTGCTAAATTATAAGCCATTTTAAGTACACAGAAGAAAAAGGTTTCACAGGTAGACAACTGCACAACTACGCTATATTTGTTACATCATATTAAATATTTTAATTTTATAGATTATATACAATCATACATTTAATTGTAAAATTAGACTATATCATATAAGTATAAAAATAATACGGTTATGTAGAAATTTTGTATTATCAAATGGTATAAGTCTTAATTGTACTATATAATCAATTTAATCTATTTGAACTTTGAATTATAAAATTATATATTTTGACTTTTTTATCTTATCTCAAATTAAAAATAATATTTTTTTATTTTAAAAAATGTAATAAAAACATAAAAATGAATTAAATATTAATTTAAATGAATTATTATAATAATAAATTATTTTAAATATAAATTATTTTAGTAAAATATATATAATCAATTTAATCCGATTATATTATATAAATTTTTATCAAACATTGTTCAGACTAATTATAATACAATTTAAAACAGTTTATTCAATGTGATATCTGATATGATATGATATAGTATATCAAACATACTCTAATATATATTCTCTACATCAAGTGAGCTTGACCTTGATGGGTTGTTCACCAATTGTACCGACCTATGTGAGTCTGATTCTATAATCAGTTAAATCACCCTTCTAAATCCAATGTCAATGTTAAAAGATAGATCGAACCCTAACGCAAAAAGCTCGGCAGCCAAAGGGATAAAGTTGCTTCTTTGGTATCGGCCTTTGATCCTAGTACTCAACTCAGTTCCCCCCATATTTTCCCTTCATAAACCAACGTGACCTCCATATCACATTGGCTGTAGTAAACAAGCACTCCATTTGGTCATCTTTTAAAACTTCCAATGCCTTCTACATAGCCTCCACTGTGTATGTATTCGTGGAAATAAGTGACTATACTTGAGTTTTTCCATATTGATTTCACTTACATGTTACAAGTCCATAATGCCCGAGTTACCGACTAATACTATCTGTAGATATATGCCTCCTAACCAATTCATCGTTACAGGGAGAGTTTCTTCTCAATGTGCACCATATAAAATTTGTGACTTTTCCCATAACTCGTGTGCGCCATATCCATAGATGGAGTAATTAAATTCGAGGAAGAAGCCGCACCCAATTGATTTGTACGGGTTTCAAAGGTACTAAACGGTACCCACTTCGAACACTACAACCCATTTGATGTAAAATGCCATACTTGCAAATCAACTTGTTTTTGCGGAGGAAGGAATTGAGATGATCGCTTCAACATCGTCAGCATCAAAGGCCTGACATATCACTATACAACCCATTTGATGTAAAATACTTGCACATCAACTTGTTTTTGCAGAGGAATCGGAATTGAGAGGATCGCTTCAACATCATCAGCATCAAAGGCCTGACATATCACTATAGAACTCATTTGTCTCAATTCACATTACAAATTAATAAATGCAACAAATGAGTTGATATCAAATTTACTAACCATTTATAAGAATCAAAATAAATAAGAAACAAATACACCCTAAAATGCAAAGTAAGCATCGATAATGAAAATAAAAAATAAAACTTTACTCTTTGCAAAACTATTCTCGTAAATAAATAATGATTTATAATTAATATTTGATTTAATTATAATTAATATATTTAATTTTAATTAAAAATTAATTATACTTGACATCATAATTGTCACAAAATTTTATATAAAATTAAAATTAAAAGGTAGGAAATTAAGGAAAACATTTCCCAGAAAAGGGTTGGAAAATTTTGGAATTGAGAGAAATTTAGGCGTCTTTCTTTTGCATTTTTTGTAAGTAAATATGGGAAAGAGAAATATGTCCTTTCTTTCATCTCTCTTTCTCATTTGGTAAACAAGTGCTTTGAGTATTGCAGTAAGTTGTAACACCGTAGAAGTGTCAAAGAGGTTGGGTCGTGCCATATTATTAGCAGTGTTATGTCGGCCCATGGTCGTTAGTAGCGTACCGTGCCTGCCCGTGAGCTTAGCATACTGTGCCGGCCCGTGGTCCATATATGGATCGTGTCATGCCTCTCATTCTTGGCCTGCGGGCTTTGACGTGTCATGCTTGATCTATTTAGTTGTGCTAAAGGATCGGCATGGCCAGTGACCCATTTATTTTATTTTTATTATATATTTATTTAATTATTTAGTTAAAAATATTAATAATGCTTTAAAAAGTTAAAAGTGAGAGTCGAATTCTCAACCTCTCATTTAATAGATTGTTAAGAATCTATTAAATTATGTTCAATTTTTACTAAATGTAAAAAAATTAATTTATTTATTGATATTTTTTTAAAATTAAATTTTAAAACAATAAGGCTTCACGTGCAGATTCGGTCCAGCCTGTTACGGGCCTAGAGGCATGGGCCATGCCTGCTCGATGGGCCAACGTGCTAAATATTTAACTGGCCATGCCGGCCCGTTTAATACCCCTATAACACCCCATGGCATTAAAGGATATAATTTGTAATTTAGCCAAAAAATAATAATAAAATTATTTGTAGCAAGTAACTAATATAAAGGAAAAATGATACATTGGGTTTCATAACCGGTATCCAAATAGACTGCAAAACTATGAATGTTGGATCCTCAAGGCTACTGCCTAATAGGCTAATAGAAGCAAGCAAAAGCCATGTTTTACAAGGAAAAACCTAATTAGAAGGAACTTTTAAAAGAGTAGATATAAAACGAATTGCCTTCTAACGTAGTAATTCACATTCTTGGGAAAATTAGTACAACACAAACACATGATTAGCTTGCTTTTATAATATTCCCAGTTCCCACCTTAAGCAGACTTCGAATGTATATGACACTCTCTTTATATCATAATTGAAACTTTGACTTTGCCTGAAAATCAATGGACCCAAAATACGGTGGTCACAATGTGTAGCTCGCTGTCGTTTATCTAAATTGTTATTCGACCAGCAAGCCTGCTTTCTGATGTCCTTTTGTCAATGGCTGCATCGATCAAATTCATCTACAACATGAAGCCACATTAGGAATGATTAGAAAGGATGATGAGAACCAAGCCTTTGGAAAGCCATATTTATAAATATAATTTGGTCCTATACAAGGGATACCAAGTGACCTGGGCCAAGTGACACTTCACTTCGATGATTAAAAAAATACAAATGATATGCTACCAATGAGCAAAATCTGTTGGGTTTGATTTTGTTCCACTCAAGCCCTCGAATCCAACTTAAAGCATTAGAAGAGTGAAGAATAACAGATTTTATAAAAGCAATACATACACTCAGCTCTTAATTCAGAACTAAGTGAGGTTGGTCCTAGAGAAGAATGCAGCAAGTTTGTCAAGATATATTATTACTAACAGAACAAAAACGTAAATACCTACTTGTATTCTTTTGATGTCCACAACAAACAGGTACATGGTAGTTCAAAACATAAACACATGTCCATCAACTTATATGGATTGTTGATTTAAAAGCTTGTTTCTTGTTTTTCATTTAACAAACTATAAATTCATATTTAAGCAAACAAAAAGAATAAATTCATACAGAAATACCTCTAAGGGGCAATGAAACAAGAAATAATGGCCAAACAATTGAATAGGAAAAGCACAATTTATAGAGGCCTACACATCTGTTAGAGCAATCCAACTCCATAAATTAAACAGGTAGTATAACTTACCTGGCTAGTTTCATCATGCACCTAATACTTAGCCAAGGACATTCTTCTTTCTTCCTGCAAGTACGCCAAATTGAACATTATAACCCAAGGACACAAAAACCAACTTCAATACAGAAACTTACCATCGACATAGCCTTATCATGCCAAACCAAATACACTTCATTAGTGGCTGGCTAATTAGCAGGTGCTTTGTTTGCAATTACAGGGGGAGGTCCAATCCAGGGACCACTGGTATTAGGACCTGAGGCATATGAGTGTGAATTGACCAACATTCCACCTGCAACTTAAAGAGAAATTAAGTAATATAAATGGAAATGACCAAAGAAAATCCTAAATTTATGGAAGGAAAAAAAAAACAGCTAGGAGAAGCACAACTATGTTTATAAGGAAGCCCAGACCATAAACGACCAAACAACTTTAAAGACTTAAAAACTCTCTAGATACCCAAACTTTGATCCCATGTGTACCCTAACTTTTTTCCTAAAACAAAAGTACCCTAACTTATAAAAGTTAATACGTGATGGGGTCCTCCTCATGTTTTATTTCTTTGAGTTAGGAGCAGTCATCTTTGAAGAAGAAGAAGAAATTTGCAGCTAAAATTGAACGGTGCAGCAAATGTTGAAATAGGAGAGATGGAAATGATGTAAGCAATAAGGTATTTGTTATATATTTTCTCTATAAATACAGATGGAGAGGAGTAGAATTAAAAACAATCTCAGAACTCACAACTGAGAGCAGAGAGGAGCTAATAAGAAAATCAGCTGAGAAAATACCACATTAAAATTTAAGCTGTGAGATAAAAGATTAAAATTTAAGCTGTGAGATAAAAGTGAGGTGTTCCTGCAGAGAGTGATAAATACCTGCAGAGATAAAATAGTGAAAGATTTATCACAAAATAGTGAGTGTGAGAAATATACTTTGTGAGTGTAATATTGTAATACTTCAAGTTTGGGCATAAACTTAAGAGAATTATTATACCCATTTTTGATATAGTAGAAGTTTTTCGGAGTTATCCGTGGTTGTTTCTCTCTCACATTGAGTGAATTTGTCCACATTAAATATTTTGTATCACTTTAATTACTCCTGCATATTTATTATTTATTATTCCTCTGTCCAACACTCCGCTGCGCCACATATCCCAACAACTAGTATCAGAGCATAAGGTTGTGAAGTTCTTGTACAGAAAATCACATTGTACAAAAGTTACTATTCATTAGATAGTAACGGCTACTATGCAAATAGTAAAAGTACTATTCACTAATAATTAAAGAAAAAGTGAATAGTAAATTTACTATTCACACATCATTATTTTGGAATAGTGATTTTGAAGTGACCAAGGTTGGTTCACGATAAATAAAAATGTCTAGTGGCAAAACAAAGATTAAGAAGTTTACCGGCAACAACAATTTTACCCTTTCGTAGAGCAGAATGAAGGATGTTCTCATTCAATAGAAAGTTCACAAGGCTTTATTGGGTAAAGCCAAAAAGCCAGAAGCAATAACAAATGAAGATTGGACGAGATAGACGAGATTGCCACCAGTATAATTCATCTTAATATTTTTGATAATGTTCTTCAGAACATTAATGTGAAAGGATGCAAAACTGCTTTAGATATTTGGAACAAGTTGGAGAGCCTATACATGACAAAGAACTTGTCAAACAAGTTTCATGATATGGGTAGATTTATATCAACTACGGATGCCGAAAAATAGTGACTTCATGCAACACTTGAGTACATTTAACGGTATGATTTCCCAACTTCAAAATTTTGATATCAGCTTCTCAGAAGAAGAAAAAATAGTTTTACTATTAGTATCCCTATCTTTGTCATAACACCATCTTAAAACGACTCTTATGTATGGAAAAAATAAATTGGTCTTTGAAGAAATTTTCGGAGTACTTTTGTCTTACAGTAAAAATAAGACAAAAGATAGTGAGTCGCAAGCCCTAATTATGGAGAACAGAGGGAGAAGTAAAAACAAAGGATGTAGGAGCTAGATAGACAAGTCCAGAGGAAGATCAAAGTCAAGAGGAAGAGACGATAATTGCTTCCATTGTGGCAAGCCATGCCACATAAAGAGAAATTACCGAGTATAGAAACGGATGTTGCAATGATTATTGATGAATGTCTACATGTTGGTGATAACATGATTGAATGGGTTTTGAAACTGGTGCCTCTTATCACGTCACGCCTCATAAAGAGTTGTTCTTTACATACAAAGCAGGAGACTTTGGTACTGTGAAGATGAGAAACACCACATGTTCATATATAGTAGGAATGGGAGACATAATTGCCTCCATTATGGCAAGCCAGGCCACATAAAGAGAAATTACCGAGTATGGAAACGGATGCAGGAAGGAGGGCAAATTAAAGATGACAACTATACAACAACAGCAATGGCAACAAGAGAAAATGAAGATGTTGCAATAATTGTTGATGAATGTCTACATGTTGGTGATAACATGATTGAATGGGTCGTTGATACTGGTGCCTCTTATCACATCATACCTCATAAAGAGTTTTTCTTTACATACAAAGTAGGAGACTTTGGTACTGTGAAGATGGAAAACACCACATGTTCATACATAGTAGGAATGGGAGACATTTGTGTCAAGACAAATGTTGGGTCCCAATTAACATTGAAAGATGTGAGGCATGTTCCTAATTTATGCCTCAATTTGATGTCTGTCAATGCATTTGACAAAGAAGGCTTCCAGAACCATTTTGGTAATGGAAAGTGGAAACTCTCCAAGGGATCCTTGGTTATTGCAAGAGGAGAAGCTTGTTGCACGCTGTACAAAACCCATGGAATGGTTTGTAATAATGAGTTGAATGTGGCAGTCAATTCTTCACCAAGTTTGTGGCATAAAAGAAAGAACCACATGAGTGAAAAAGGACTGCAGATTATGACAAAGATGAACCTTATACCCTTTTTCAAAGATAGCTCTCTTGACTCTTGTGATTGCTGCTTATTTGGAAAGCAGCATAGAGTTTCATTTAGTAGTTCCTCTACAAAGAAGTCAACACTATTGGAACGAGTGTATTCTGATGTTTGTGGTCCCATTGAGGTTACATCACTTGGAGGAGCCAAGTATTTTCTAACCTTTATTGATGATGATTCGAGAAAAGTATGGGTGTACCTGTTGAAGACAAAAGACCAGGTGTTTACTAATTTTCAACAATTTCATGCCATGGTGGAAAGAGTGATGGGAAAGCAACTGAAGTGTCTTTGAACAGATAACGGAGGTGAATATATTTCCCATGAGTTTAGAAATTATTGTTCTAAACATGGTATTCGGCATGAGAAGACAGTACCTGGTACCCCACAGCACAACGGTGTAGTTGAAAGGATGAATCACACAATTGTAAAAAGAGTGTGATGCATGTTACGAGCAACAAAGCTACCAAAAGAATTCTAGGGAGCAGCTGTTCAAATTGCTTGTTATCTCATCAACAGAACCCCCTCAATTCCTTTGAATTTTGATATTACAGAGAGGGTTTGGACAGAAAAAGAGGTTTCCTACTCTCATTTGAAGGTGTTTGGGTGCAAAGCTTTTGTGCACATGTCAAAGGAACATAGGTTGAAGCTGGATGACAAAGCCATTAAATGTATCTTCATTGGTTATGGAGATGAAGAATTTGGCTACGAATTTTGAGATCCTAAAATAGAGAAAGTTCTAAGAAGCAGAGACGTGGTCTTTCAGGAAGGCCAAACAATAGATCAACAAGAAGAGCAACAACCAGAAAAGACTCTTGTTGATCTTCCTTCCTTTCTTCTCCAACAAAATGGGACAATGGAGAAGAAGTGCAAGATGCAAGTGACGGTATAGAGTTGATACCGGAAGAAGATGATGTTGAGGAAGATTTACCAGCAGAAGAAGATGAAGGTGCTGAAGAAGATATGCCAGCACAAGAGGATAATAATTAGGGGTGCAGAGAAGAGAACTGGAGAATGATAGACTACAATTGAGAAGGTCAAACAAAGTCATGCAACCATCCAGACAATATCCACCTAATAAGTATATCCTAATTACTGAAAAGAGGGAGCCAAAAAGTTTCCAAGAAGTGGAAACTCATAAGAAAAAGAAGTAGTGGATGAAAGCAATGGAAGAAGAGATGAATTCCCTTCATAAGAACCAGACTCATGAGTTAATAGAGCTTCCAAACGACAAAAAAGCTCTAAGAAACAAATGGGTATACAAATTAAAAGAGAATGGAGCTTGATTGTGAAAGGATTTGGACAAAATAAAGGCATTGACTTTGATGAAATATTCTCTCCAGTTGTAAAGATGTCCTCAATCAGAGTAATTTTGGGCATAGCAGCTAGCTTAGATCTCAAGATTGAACAAATGGATGTAAAGACTGCATTTCTTCACGGAGATCTAAAAAAAGTCATCTACATGCAGTAACCATAAAGGTTTGAAGTCAAAAGAAAGGAGCACCTAGTCTGCAAGTTGAAGAAAAGCTTGTATGGATTGAAGCAGGCCCCACGCCAATGGTATAAGAAGTTTGACTCATTCATGGTAAGTAGTGAGTTTCGAAGAACAAATTCAGACTCTTGTGTCTACATTAAACATTTACCTGGCAGAAAGTTTGTCATCTTGCTGCTATATGTGGATGACAAGTTGATAATTAGTCAAGACACCGAAGCGATCAACAAGCTGAAGAAGGAATTATTAAAAGTCTTTGACATGAAAAATTTAGGTCCAGCCAAACAAATCTTGGGTATGAAAATAATTCGTGATAGGAGATCCATGAGATTATGGATGTCACAAGAGAGATATGTTGAACGAATTCTTAAAAGATTCAACATGAAAGGAGCGAAGCCAGTTAGTTTGCCTCTTGGTAGTCAATTTAAACTCACCAAGAAATCATATCTATCTTCAAAGGAAGAAAAGATGAAGATGGAGGTCATTCCATATTCTTCAACTGTTGGCAGTCTTATGTATGCTATGGTCTATACTTAGACCAGATATTGCTCATGCAGTAGGAGTTGTGAGTAAATTTTTGTCAAATCCTGGCAAAGAGCATTGGGAAGTAGTGAAGTGGATCTTCATATATTTAAGGGGTACATCAAAGTTGTGCTTAAGCTTTGGAAAAGGAAAATCAATCTTAGAAGGATATACAAATGCAGACATGGCAGGTGACCTTGATAGTAGAAAGTCTACATCTGCATATCTATTTACTTTTGTAGGGGGAGCCATATCTTGGTAGTCCAAAGTACAAAAATGTATTGCATTATTTACAACAGAGGCTAAATATATTGCAGTCACATAAGCTGGAAAAGAGTTGTTGTTGATGAAGGTTTTTCTCCAAGAATTGGGTTTAAAGTAAGATGAGTATGTGGTTAACTATGATAGCCAGAGTGCTATTGATTTAAGCAAATATGCCACATATCATTCTCGCACAAAGCACATTGATGTAAGGTATCATTTGGATACGCCAAGTACTTGAAAAGAAGCTAATTCAAGTGAAGAAGATTCATACAGACAGGAATGCTGCTGATATGCTGACAAAGATTGTTCCTAAACAGAAACTTGAGCTATGTTCCAAAATAGCTGGAATGAACACCAAATAATTGAGCTAAAATGTGATTCCTCCCTTCATGAGGCAGAGGGGAGATTTGATGGGGTCCTCCTCATGTTTTATTTCTTTGAGTTTGGAGCAGCCATCTTTGAAGAAGAAGAAGAAATCTGCAGCTAAAATTGTCGGTGCAACAAATGTTGAAATAGGAGGGATGGAGATGATGTAAGCAATGAGGTATTTGCTATATATTTTCTCTATAAATACAGATGGAGAAGAGCAAAATTAAAAACAATCTCAAAACTCACAACTGAGAGCAAAGAGGAGCTGATAAGAAAATCAGCTGAGAAAATACCATAGTAAAATTTAAGCTGTGAGATAAAAGTGAGGTATTCCTGCAGAGAATGATAAATACCTGCAGAGATAAAACATTGAGAGATTTACCACACAATAGTAAGTGTGAGAAATACACTTTGTGAGTGTAATATTATAATACTTCAAGTTTGGGCATAAACTTAAGAGAATTATTGTACCCATTTTTGATATAGTGAGTGTTTTTGAGTTATCCCGTGGTTGTTTACTTTCACATTGAGTGGAGTTTTTTCACATTAAATATTTTGTGTCACGTTAATTACTTCTGCACATTTATTGTTCATTATTCTCAATCTGTCTAACATTCCGTTGCGCCACATATAATATGCAAGTCATATTTTGACAAGTTCTGTTATGTATATGTTAAAGATGCAACATAAAAGTTTTAATACATAGGTACCAAAACTTGTCAAATTAGGACTTTGTTAAATTTTATAAGTTGGGGTACCTTTCTGTTTGAGGGGGGGGAAGTTGGGCTACCTATATGGTCGTTCAATGTTTGGGTACGAAGTAGTTTAGACTTTAGCTAGCTTAAAATGCAAATAAAATCGAATGCATGTATTTTTTAAAAGCAAAACTCAGAGATTTACAAATAGCATGATTAAGTTGGTTAATAAATAGGTGCAACTAGGTAACAAGTTTGAAACTAGCAAACAAAGTCTCCAGGAACAAAATGTGTGCATGATAGAAGGACAAAGAGAACGAAAACGAATAGACCAAGCCAACAATTATAATATCAGCCCTATCAAGCACAAATCTTTAATTTATAATAATTTGGCATGTATGTGTGCATGAATTATGCAAGAGAATCGGACTATTAGGAAGGGTTGCACAGCAAATCAAAACAAAAGGAACCAAGAAAAAAGAGGGCAATCGCTTAAGAATATAATTATGAGCGCACAAAGGTAAGGGGAGGGAGGGGTGTTAATATCATCCTGTCGTTTTATTTTACAATTATTTCTTATTTCTACTCATATATCATTGTTGAACCTACTTCGATAATTGTTGAACTTTGGGGGAGAGTGATCAATGTCATTTTCGTATGTCAAAAAAAGGAGAGTGATCTATGTCACATCATTCTCACTATTCATATTGCTATGTGTTTAAGGGGAGAGATTAGATTCATTAATTGTGTGTATGCACTACATTTCACTCGCACTTCTATGTACACTGAACCAATAAACAATGAGGCTTCCAAGCCAAATTGGTGTGCTATTTGTTGGTCTTTCTTTTCAGTGCACTGTGCGTATCAAATATCAGGTGAAGATAGTTACACCAAATCATAGATAGTTTCACTATTGAAAGTGTGTAATTGATGTAATGATTATTTACCTATGAGCGTTATGTAGTGAGAGAGTGATTTTGTCACACAAAAAGGCCAAAGGGGGAGATTGTAAGGTTTATAAGTGTTGGCAATTTTTGTGAAAAAAAAAATTTGATTGTAATCTAGTAACTAGGCTTGTTGTCAAGTCAGTCAATCAAAGTTGAAGAAACTACTGAGCTCCCAATATATATGTATCAGGTAAAAATATATGTTTCATGCATATATCCTCATACAACTGAGCACGCACACCTAATATGGGCTAAAATGAAAAATTGTGCACATCTCAATCGATCAAAGGGTTAGGTAGATCGATCAAGACATAGATCGATCAAATATAGATTGAGCATTGATCAAGTCCTCTCGGGTTGGATTTCTGGTGCCCTTAACCCAGGTAGATCGATCGAGTAAAGGTTCTCTATCGATCAACTATGGTTAGATCGATCGAGACACATTGTTTGATCGATCAAAGTGTTTTGATAATTTGTTCCACTTTTCTTGCTTACCAATTTGACCTCATTTAATATTAAAAGTAGAATCCTTATATGAGTAGAATTGTTGTGAAAGCAGAATTCTTGTATGAGTAGAATTGTCTTTTATTATTAATTCTCTTTTAAGTCAAATTGGACTCTATATAAATAACTTTTGTTGGAGAAAAAGACATCACACTGAATATAATATTTTCTACATCTGATTGAACTTTTAAAAAAAAAATCTTTTTCTCTTCATTTATTAATCTTAGGCATTTTCTTGATTTAATTGTTTAAACATATTGTGTGGTTATATTTGAATAATTCATATATCTAATTGTTCTTTATGGTATTGAGCTTTACATGATCGTTTTAAAATTAGCTAGTTGATTTAATTTTTACAATATATGCTCTTAAATCTGCTAGTTAAGGTTTTTTATTATTGAACTTGCTTTATGACACACTTTGTACTTGTGTTATTTGTGCTAACATTTCAAGTACGAAAAGTGACATGTTTGGTATTTCGTGTGACTCAAAATTATAGTAGTTGACGGGTTCGATTGATCTTGTGGGACTCAAGTAGATTAGAATGTTGGTCCGGATCCAAACATCTAGTTTGTGGAGGCTGTGAAAGAAGCGACGGCTCGTAAGTAAATTACATAAAAAGGATTTATCTGTGAATGGTAGTCTAAGACCTGAGCTTGTAATTGAACATTGATTTTCATAGCAGTTAGTTAGGTAGTCCGGTGAACCGGTGGTTTTTTTTTAGGTCATTGTTGTGGCCTAGATTGTTTCCACCTAAAAATCTCTTGTGTTATTCTTTAATTTTACTTTTTATTTTTACGCGCGATTGCATGTCTGGCCGTTGTGTTTATGTTACATAATTAAAATCTGTTAAAATTGAAAATAACTTATTCACTATTCTTTAGGTATATTTAATCTGTAACTAAAAATTTTCAAATAGGCTTATTAAAATTTTAAAAATATAATTTTCTTCATGATTTTGAAACATAATATTTTTAAAATTTCTAAGGATATAATATTGTTAAAAATAAGTAATTTCAAATGTTTTTATATATAGTAAGTTTTCAAAAAAAAAATTTAATAGAAACATTTTAAAAATTTATAAATGGGGGTGGGGTGGAGGGTGGCTTTGAGTGAAGGAGGGGTGAGGCGTGTGGGTGATTTTCTATTTTTTTTATTTAAAAAAAATTATTCTATTATTTCTAATGCGTAAATGTAACGATGTTATATTAGTTGGATTAAATTGACATCTTTATTAAATTATGGCATTAAATGGACTAAATGTCTGGTCATTTGTCATAAAATTATTATCATTTATTAAATTAATAAATGTATGAGTTAGTGCTAAAGATATCATTATTGTTATAAATTAGAGTGTTAAATTTATTATTTTAGTTAGTAGGTGGATCTCAATATAAGATTCTAAATTACATGTATTATTTTTTATGTGTCAAATTATATTTCATTAATAGTTAAAAAAAAAAAAATACATAGATAAGAAGTCCATTTTTATGCTTATAGAAAATTTTTGCACATGTATTTGTTATAGTCTTATTGATAAAGTGTATCCATTTCAAAATAGATAAAGGTTGACCGAATTTTACTAATTATCATGTTTTTTAAATGGTACTTTTTGATTCAATTTAAAAAAATACTTTGCAAAATAATAAAAACAACACATATTATAATTTATAACTTTAAAAATAATACACGTATATTAAATTTATTTATTATTACTATTAAAAAACGTTAATTTTGTCATTTATAAATAATTTTTTTTACTTATAATAAAGATTAAAATAACAGTAAGAGTAAACTAAGTCCAAAAGAGTAAAGTAAGTCTGCTAATTTTAATGAAAATATTCTTTAAACACATATTCATTAGTTGGAGTATCATAAGTTTGCTATTTTTATAAAAATGGTTGTAAAAGTTCATTTTGTAAGAATTATAAGGTTGTGTTGCCACATTTTTTGGGCAAAAATTGACTATTGTAACTTTTTTTTTTAAATATAATATATTTGTATTATTTTATTTAATAGATACGAGTCTAAAATATTTTTTTTTATTAAAAATAACACACTTAAATAACCCTCCAACCTGGAAAAAAAATTTCTTTAATACCATATTTCAATCTTTTGTTTCATTTTGAGAACTTATTAATTTCAATAATTATATATCATTTTTAATTTTTTATAATCATTTATAAATGTATAAACAATTGTGAAAAGGCATTGTAGGAGGAAAAGTGAGATATTAAATTTAAATAAAACAATTTAATGGAAAAATAATTTTTTAGAATAATATGGCCAAATAGATCGACTATTACTAAGGGTATTTTTGTAAACATGTTGAAAGTTTAAATGTTTAAATCATTAAAAAGCGTTTAAATTTAATAATAAAAACTTTATAATGAAAATAAGTTTTAAAATACATTTGTCAAACAAAATGACAATCATGATTTTTATTTTTTGTTTTTAATAAAAAAAATATTTTAAAATGCTAGTCAAATACTTATTGTTTTTAAAAATCATTGTATATTATTTTTGAGTTATGACTTGAAAAAATTTAAAAATAAAAAAGTGTGTGCAACTGGTTTTTAAAAATCATTGTATATAGAATTGTTTCCTAGTCATTTGGCCAAACAGGCCTAAAGTTTTCAAAAAAAATTAAAAATAAAAAGTGTGTGCAACTGGTTTAGACAGCAAGCCACTTTTACAAGAGGACAGCAAATAAGTGAAATGTCTACAATATGAAAATGTCAATTATAGAAATAATCGACCTTATAGTTTGAATAACTTTTTATTTTAAAAAATTTTGAACAAATTTATAACTTTAGAAATTTGATATTTTTATAAAATTTGAACAGTTTTCTATTTTTAAGAAAACTTTCAGAAAGTTTAAACAATGTTTTATTACTCAATGATGCACATGCTAGTGAAATGTACTTTTGTGTATTCATGGGGAATGGAGGCTTAGTTCTAGCAGATACATTTGATGAATGTCAATAGTTGAACTTCTTATATTTGCAAGATACATTTGTTTTAACTAATTTTTATAATGTTTGAACTAATTATCCGAAAACATATCAATAGCAAAAAAATATATTGTTAAAAAAAAGAAGACAAATAATAGATGAATTACCAACCAATATAATATGGTTCTCTAACAACAAATGAATGATTGAAAATTCGATAAATGAGAGTAAGATTATGATAACAAACAAATCGAAGATTGGGTAAATAGAATAAGCAAGGCCCTTTTGCATTAATTTCCTAATGCAGCTACATTGCCAGGGCGTGAAAACACAACCTACATTACACAAAAACAACAAATTATGTCACTTCTACTCTATCAAGCTCTTCAAACAAACCTATTAATGAATAGAGAAAGGAAAAAAAAAAAAAAAAAACCAGCATCCATTTACGAACAAACCTACTACATATTTACCTGGTAATTTCCTAGAGTACGTGATTTGAAACCTGCTGCACAATAATCAAAATAGTACTCCCATGTTCTAATAAACTTTTTGTCGAAGCCGAGAGCAAGAATTTCTCTGAAAATACAAATTAAATCTCATTTTTTGCACCAAAATCTCCACATCAAACAACATTTTTAGACTCTTTAATTCCTTTTGTTCTGATCAAAAGGTCTCATTATGTTTTCAGTAAACATCTAAGTTTAATACCTTTGGTTCTCCAAGAAATTTCTCCTCCAACATCTTAGAGTTTGGTAGTAATGAATCCCAATGTTTTCTAGGTGCTCAACACTAGATTTCCACAAAGTAAGTTAGTTAAATGGAATAGTTGGTTAGTAAAGACCCATCATTAATACATAACTGTTCTCATTTTAGAAAATAAACTTATACCATAGTCTGGAAGCAGCATTCATGGCAGATGTTACCCTACTTAATGAAGGTAAACATCCACCTGGGAATATGTACTCCTTAATAAAGTCTGAGCTTCGTCTATATTCGTCATATCTTTCGTCTGGTATTGATATAAACTAATAAAATTCCACCCTTGTTGTTAGACAATATTATAGGATTGGGCAAAACTAAGTTTTTTTTTATCCTCAACTGAACCGGTTGCAAATTTCTCCCAAACTTTTGATTTGTTAAGGAAAAAGCAGTCTCTAATGATCTAGGTTGCATTTAACAGTGGCATTCAATATTTCAATTTCATGTAATACGTGTCATTTTCTGTTAGCTTTGAAAAGGAATAAACAAAAATTAACGGAAGTTCTGATAGAACTATTGGGTTTTAGACTTTTCTTTTTTTAAATTGGGAGAAAATTTGCAACCAGTCTAAAATGTTGGGACATAAAACATGGTTCACCTTTAGTGATATAATGAACTTAAAAGACTGGATCAAGAAAGGAAAAACCATATTGTTTCTGTTTCACTCCGTATAACATTACCTGCATTACCAGAAGACCATCTTCTGCTAGCACAGATTCACAACAACCAAAGAACTCTTCCATAAATTCATGACCAACACTCTCTAGCATCTCACTGAAATAGTAACTGTTGATCAATAATGATATTTGTTGGAAAATATCATTTTTGAAGGTAAAATTTGATGGCAAATAGTACTCACCAAGATATGATTCTGTTGTATTTGTAAGAATCAGGCAACTGCCGATAGTCGCAAAGAATAAATCTGATGTTGTCCTAGTTAATAATCATTACTCATTACACATGCATGTTATCAAAACTGGTGATATATATTTTTATGCATGAATGTTAGTTAATTTTGGTACCTCAAGTTCAGCTTCTTTTACTTTGTTTCGCGCATATTTCAGTTGCTCCTCCGATAGCGTGATGCCGGTGTATTTGCATCCAGTTCTTTGAACAAGTTCAATAGCTAGGCTTCCCCATCCACACCCAATTTCAAGAACTTCATGGTTCTTATTAATTCTGGCCTGAATGGAAGTGAAATACAGAACAAAAGGAAAGATCTCACAAAAAGACACCAAAATGTTTCAAACATAATAAACAGAAGACACTAACCTTTTCAACTAGGAGGATGATTTTTCTTCGTTGTGCAACTATTAGCTCTTCTTCTTCTGCCTATGAAGTGATTGAACACAAATAGAAACATAAATTATACACCTAAGAATCATACATGGAATAAGGAGGCTTTTTTTACAGTCAAATATAAACATGTTTTAGATCAGACCTTAAATATGGCGCAGGAGTAAGTCATTGTTTTATCCAAGAAGAGAGAAAAAAGCTCATTGCTCTACAAACAGGTCAAGAACAGAAAAGAGATGTCAGCTTTAAGATATTATGCACTCTGTTACACACTGTTTGTAATTTTTTTGGATATGTAGGTACTTCATGAAAAATGAAAGCGTAACAAGTAACCTATATTATAAGCATAGCCACCTAAAACTCGAACTCTTGTAAGTTCACTAAAACGGTCTTACTTAATCTGAAAACAATGTGTAATTTAAATTGTTTGTCTACAACAATAAATAAAAATAAAGCCATGTAACATCAATTTTAGAATCTTATATATACCAGATCATAATGACGAGAGATGTTCCTGCGAGCCTGAGTCAGAGTATTTTGTCTTGAGATATGCTCAAAACAATACTTAGCTGAACTTACAGTAGCTGTGAAAAACAATGGTGTCCACCATCCTCGAAAGCTAAAAAAGTTAAATCCTCAATTAGTTAAACTTAGCATTGACTTTAAATAAAATCACTTCCACGCACTCTCTGTACCTTTTCTTGTTTGATTTTGAGGTTGAAACATTTAAATCTCTATTAGCAATGAGAATCTGCAAAATGAAATATAAGGAGATATATTCTTTGAGTACTTGGAAGTAAATTTAAATTTAACTTTGTATGTACTGCTGCCTCTCTGTTCATCTTACCGTAACAAGATGAAGAAGACCTTGATCTTTATCAACAAAAGAATAATCTCCATTGATATATGCATCTGCAAGGCCCAAGTCTGCCTGAGTCATAACCTTCCAGTAGAACTGTGGACTGTGAACTTTCAAGACTGTTTTAAGAGCACACACTTTTCTGGTTCCCTCAAATGTGAACATTGTGCCTCCTTCTTCCAATAAACTGTGAAGTCACAAATTACAGCAAATATAAAAAACAGACAGAATTGATTTTTCCTTGTTACATAGACTATTCAATTATCCTGAAGTATTTGTGTCCAAGCCATTGGACATGAGTGTGGTACTTATACTCCAGTTTGGTAGAAATTTAATGCTTAATTAAATATTCAAAATTTTGGTACTCGACCGAACATGAGTGTGGGTACAAAACAGATTTTCAAATTTTGTTTTAATGCATAATTAATTTTCCAAGCTCAACCAAGGGCACAAATTTGATTTGATTTGATTTATAAATATTAGAACTAGTGTCTATTTACATTTATCTATATCTATGTCTATATAAAACAGCCCATAAGGAAGCAAGTACCAAATCAAACCATAAACTCTGCTGAACTACCATCACAAGTACACTCACATTAAACATCCGGTAGAAATAAAATTTCTGAGAAATCTAACAACAAAAATTCGTGCTGCGGTTTCTGCCATTGAAGGTACCATATGCTTCGGGTTGTTCAGAAGAGTACAATGTTTTCCTAAAACATTATGTGCTGCAGCCATACCAGCCTGCAAAGGAGGGCACTTGTTACTTTTGAGCTGCATTTGACATGAAAACATTATGTACATGGTATTTTTCCTTAGGTTACTAACTTAGAAGTTTAACCATACCTAATTAGTTTTTATCTATAATACTTGTAAAAGTAAACAATTATTTATAACTACCTTTAATCCATCTTCATGGAAGCCATAACCTGACAGAAGTTACAGAAGTCAAATTGGTACTTTAGATATTCAGAAAAGGTTAAAGCTTACATATTTGTTAAAACCACAGAGAAAAAGGGGGGGCGGGGGAAAGGAGATATTTCTTAAGCACATAGAACAACATGACCTCTCTATTGCAGAAACACAAAAGTTCTTAATTTTGGAACCACTTAATTCTCATATACCTAGACTGATATCCTTTATGTTTTAGGGTATATGTTCTTCTGTACTTGAGTTACACCTGTTTATGCTTCTAAAAATTTCTGTTTAACTTGCTCATCAAAAATAAAGAAAAATGTGAGCTAAGAAATATTTACTCCTTTTTCATCATGTAATTAAGTAAAGTTATTTTTAGAAGTAGGAAATCTCACCTTGATATGCTCCACAAAACCATATGCCTCTTTTTCCCTGAATATGATGAAGGTCAAGTGAGGCTTTTGTCGCAGCAACAGATGGGACTGGATGGCTAGTTCTCCACTTAAGCAAGGTATGTTTTGGTGTATGTTCTGGATTAAGAGTCACAAGAAAAGGGAGACTTGTTTCACCAGTATTCTGCACATTCAAACATTCCAGGACATGGTTAGAAGCTTAGAAACAATGAGATCCTATACCACAAGGCTAACCCATTGAGTGGGTTGACTCATGCACTTATAAACCCATGCACCCAATGTTATTTTATTAATGTGGGACTTGTTTACTCTCAATCCTTAACGCTGTCAAAAGGGAAAATTTGTTTTCTTTGGATAACAAATGTATGACAACAGATTAGAAACTAACAACAAGAGACTTGTTACTTCCATATCTTAATTCACTGACCCATCACTGTCATTGATCTGCACATAAAGCCAATATGTCAAATGTAATATTGTTTGTACTAACCTGAAGCAGATTGAGCCAGTATGTTAAACATACATTGTTGTCTATATTTCCTAGAAAGTTCCATGCACTCCATGCTGCTGGGTTTCGGGGCATTAAAGTTTGATCACGATGAAGGAAAATTTCACTGCCAGTAGAAAGACAAAGAATGACTACGGATGTTGGATAAATCAACACTCCTAGATTTTAACAGCTCACCTCCTCAGCATCAAGAAAGTAAGAAAAATCTATTGTTAATCATATTACCGAAACTACTTATCTAGTGAATGTGTTTAAAACTTCTATAGGAACATTGAGGAAGGATAAATTGGCGATTGCCCAGGCAAAACTTGAGCTTAAGCCAAAGAGGTTCTTGTTTGACAAATCTGTTATTGTAATATAATTGACATTTCCTATATGCCTCAAAATGCAATCTGAACAACCCTCTCACTTCGTAATGTGCTTTCTACTTGAACAAACAATGAATGGAGAATTTGTTCTATGCCTAACACATGCATATGTACTTTGTTTGACAAATATAAGATATGTTTGGTCTATCTCCTAATCCCATCATGTTAAGGTTTTGGAGAATTGGTGATCATCATATTGAATTGGCATTTATATTTGTGTCTCACAATGCCAATTTACTTGGATGTTATAATGTTTATATGTGGTTGGACACCCTCATTCTTTAAGCTAGCTTTTAGGTGTGAGACCCAACCCATTTAACATGGTATCAGAGCAAGATTGTTAATTTGCAAGTACTGTGGGAATTGAACCTAGGCTCACGCTACGCGTCAGGTTGAGTATTAAATTGACATTTGTATTTGTATCCCATATTGCCAATTTGTTTGGTTTTTATAATATTTATATGTGGTTAGGCGCCCTCTTCCTTTGCTCACTTTTGGGAGTAAGACTTAGCTCATTTAACGTATCACAATTTAACATGTTATCAGAGAAGCAGGTTCTATGTTCAATCCCTGCAACACTCAGTTACTGAATTTCAAGTGATGGGCTTAACAAGTATATAAGCCCACTCTAGAAGGAAGTGTTAGACAATATAAGATATGCTGTTCAACACTTGTGTGACCAATAGAATCTTATATACTTCTAGTGTAAAGCTAGGTAAGTTACCATTGTAAGGCACGCAAAAATAATTTAATGGAAGCGTACCTGTAGACATATTGGAAAGCACCAAGTACTCTAAGCTCAGCCGATGTAGCTTGGTCTCCCAGTATTCTTACAGCATCAGGGGCATGTACAGCCAAAATGCACCCATCATACACTTCTTTAAAACCATCTCCATAGAGTGTGGTACATCCTGCTAAGCATTATATGAGTTTTCCGATTAAAAAACATAATCCTTATCTGCTTAAAGCATAAATCTCCTTAGTATTATTTAAAAAGTAAAATGATTATTTATGCTGGTGATTACAAACCAGATTAGTGAACTCAAAGTAACTTGGTTGAACATCTGATGCTCATAGACAGACATATTGCAAAGAATCAAGTAACCTGAGTTCAGCAGACCGCGTATAGTCTCGCAAGCATCATATACATCCAGATTAATCAAGTCTTATCAGGATGAGATTACATCTGAGATGTGTTACGACTATGGTTACATACCTTTTTCAGTTGTTGAAACCATATGTACTTCACAACCCGTTCTTATCAGACAACCCCTACTCTCCAGCGTCTCTTTTACCTTAATTTTAACATATATGAAGTATTTTCATTTAGTTTGATGGAAAAATGTAAAGCATATATGTTCTCAAAAGCTTCTACATAAGCAGGAATTCAGATAAAACAAAAAACTAATACCTTCTTCACATAACAATGTGAGCGCCCTTTAACAGTAAGCCATTGAGGGCGATCAAGAATCTAAACAGTTAGCAAAATTAAATTAATCTCAAAAGCAATCGGACTTCCATGGCAAAAAAAAAAAAAAACTTCCTTTGGCTGCACACAGACTTGAGTCAAAGGAAAGGTAATAAGTCTGTGGATCCCTTAAAAGTGCTTGGACTGTATCTTGTGTACTCGAATATATTAAATATTGTGCATCATATTTGTATCTGCTGCAAATTCTCGAGATCTCTAGAATGTATAATACCTGAAGGAGATGATGATTGCGACAAAATGAAAGAACAGAGAAAGCAGAAAAGCTCATGACTCCTTCTGAAGGGCAGGACCAGATTGAACCACAAATGGGAATCTACAGAAATATGATATTTATATTGCAAACTTCATCAACTGAAAAAATTGACACAATTGACTAAGAAAAATCTAAAGATGAAAGAGAATCCAAATTCTTGAGTAATCTCACGAGATAAGCTTTCTGAAATAATTCTGAGTAACCATGTGATTTGATAAACTGCCCCAAGGTTTCATTACGATCAATGTCCGGGTTGTTCTCAAGAACCTCAAGATACCTGTTGAGAAATTAACATTATAAACTTTTCTAAGAGGGACAAGAAATTAAGAACAGAGAAAACATTTCATTTCCAATAAGTGAAAGTAGAGCATTTGGATGTGTTACCTGATAACATCATCCTTAAACTTGATAATTTCTGTAAGCATTTTCCAAAAACGTGGATTCAAGATGTTCTTCTTTTGTGCAAACAAACCTGACAAACCATTTCGGCTACCCCATTCACAGCCTCTTCCATTGTCTAAGCTGACTGAGAATGACATATCTGATATCTCCATGTCAACTCCAAGGCTCTCAAAAAATTCCATCATATTTGGATATGTGACCTGTCCATTTCCATTTCATTAATTCCATCAATCAAGTATAATCCAATATCTTTAGAAATAATTATCATTCATTTCTCAAAATGAACAACGAAAACATCATACATCCATATGTTTGTGTCTTAGGGTTGTGCCTTTGATTTCTAATCATATGAGTGCATGATTTTGCCTTTGTTTTCCATTCAATTAGATAGGCATTTTTCTACTAGGGTTGTTTAGAGTTGTTATGTTGTTTTACTTTTACCTAACTTTCATGTTGCTTGATGCATTGTTGTATCTACCTTGTCTTTTTTCACACTGCCATTTTCACATAGGTTAGATACTTCTCTTTTGTTTAATCTTTCCTTATCTATTGAGGAGTCACTTGTGCTTCTCACATGATCATACGTATAAGTCCTCATGCTATTGAACTTATCATCTGTGGATTTTGATGCATACTGTTAGAAAAATTATCTCATATTGATAAAAGACAATATTATGAAAGAGTTTATAAGAAGTATGCGTGTCTCTATTCATAGAGTTAACCTTTTAAAATTAGAGGGCTCGTGATTCTTATGGACTTTCATATGGTATCAAAATTTTGATCGATTAATGGGTCAAAAACCTTGGACCTTACATTGTAAGGTACAAATACCCACACTTTGAGAGAAAATTTTAGATAAATTGTCCCACATTAATAAAAAATAATACTATGAAAAAATTTATAAGAAGTATTGTTAGTATGCTTTTTAACATCTGAATTTAGTTTTTGGCTTATGTGCTTAGATTTTGTTTCTAGCTTTTTTTTTCCCCTACCTTGTTGAGTGTATCCCTCTCCTAGGCTACTTTTGTATAGATGCCACGTACTTGATTATTACAATTTTTTTATGTGGCATATTGTATCATGTGGAGACCATACTTCTCTAATATGTTCAATTAATGCTTTCATGTTTTTATTACTTTTTTGGATTAGGATGTATCACGTGTTAGCATGTTGCTTGTTCAGATGTTGCGTGTGTGCATACCATTTCCATCTAGGTTGCATACTTGACATGTTGTCTTCTTGCATACATGCATGGTTTAGACTCTTACTTCATTCATTTATTGTTAACATTTCATTATGTTGGGCTCTTCACCCTCACTATACATGTCATTTGTTTCTTATTTTGGATATGCGCATATTTTCACATGCTTAGTTGTTTTATTAGCACCTTTTGATCTTATTGGTTTTTATGATCCTTGATGATTGATGGGTTTGTTAAAGGAAACATCACCAAACTCTCTAGATTGTTCTTATATAAAATAGTCTTAATTAATATATTGATTATTATACATTTCATTGTGTATGTGTGTGTTGATACATGTAGAATGTCCTATAATACTATTAAGCCGGTTTGTTCACCGACTCAAGCTTGTATATAAATACAAGCTGATTGGTTTGTTGTGTGTGAGTCATATGAGTGCAGTGTATGTGAAAGTGAGCCAAGAGATGGGAGAACTTAAAAGGTGTGAATGTGAGAATCTTAAGTAATATATTAATATTAGTAAGTATAAATGTTTTGGACTCTCCACATCTATCTCTTTTAAATTTAACAAGTAGTATTAGAGTGGGACGATCCAAGGCATACTAAACAAGTGGTTGAGGAGGACCATGTTAGGAGAATACTAATTTGGAATAAGCAGGTGATCGTGGAAGATCACATTGAGAGAGCGGGATGATCTAATACAAAGCAAAGTTATCGAGGAGGATCACATGTGAACTGCAAAGCTACGGGAGGTTAGTTTTGCTAAAAGCAATTAGGGTAGCGTGGAGTGTGTACCAGTCAAAGATCGACTCAAGTTAGATTGTGCTCCAACACAATTGAGGAGGATTGTGAAGCCGATGAGCTCTTATTTTCTTAGGTGTGAGTAGGCTATGTTTAAGTTATAATGTCAAACTTTATAAAATTTATATAAAGATTTATCATTGGCTACAACTATCAAGGATGGCATGACTGCATGGTAACATATTTCCAATGGAAATGTTTTAATGAGATTATCTATAGCAATAAGGCCACAACACCTCTACAAGAATATAAGAAAGTGTATCATAATTAGAAGTACAAAGCCAAGAAATCTTTGGACTTGATAAAAAATCTTGTACCGAAAAATTTACTCCTAAAAATACATGAAATGGTGACACAAAGGATGCTTGGGACATTATTGCAAAAGTAGCAAAATTGAAGATTTAGGAAAATCTTCTATCATACCCAACGAATTCAAAAAAGAAGATGATGATGATGATGAAGAAAACATAAAAGATTGGGACAAGAGAGAGCAATCATTATCAAGTCCAAAGAGTGGGACATTATTGCAAAAGTAGAAAAATTGAAGATTTAGGAAAATCTTTTATCATACCCAATGAATTCAAAACAAGAAGATGATGATGATGATGATGAAGAAAACATAAAAGATTGGGACAAGAGAGAGCAATCACTCGACAAAGAGAAAGAGACGAATAATGAAAATATAAATGTTGGAGAATCGAGTGAGAGTGATCCAACAGCATTGGAGGTAGTCAAAAATTGGCTAATTGAACTTAAGAGCAACAACATTGCAATGGAAGAGAATGAAAAAATAATAATTCAAGAAAGCAAGCAAGAGAATAATGAAAACAAGGTACGTGTATATGTGTGTTAATACATGTAGAATGTCCAATAATATTATTAAGCCGGTTTGTTCACCGAGCTTGTATATAAATACAAGCTGCTTAGTTTATTGTGTGTGAATTATGTGTAGTGTGTGTGAGAGTGAGCCAAGGGGTGGGAGGACTTAAAAGGTGTGAATGTGAGAATCTTTATATAATAAATTAGTATTAACATTAATATTAATATTAGTAATAATTAATATTTGTAAGTACATATGTATTGGGCTCTCCATATCTATCTCTTTTAAATTCAACAGGGTTGCTAAATGGTTTTATCATTTTCTAATCTTGGTTTCGTTAACTTGCTTATTTACCGACCAAATGCGATGTGTGTGCCTATGATACTATTTGTGGCACATATTTATTTTTGACCATTGATCTAGTTTGAGATCTTTATGGTTATATCATGTGCTTGGATGATTTCCATTATTTTTGTTGAGATAGCACGTACTTTTTTTTTTTTTTGGGAGCCATGTACTTAGACTAGACTTTTCGTATTTTGCATGTTTTTGGGTTGTGTTCTTTCTTTTCCCCGTATCACATGTACCTTTTCAGGGTATGTTATGTTTTTATTCCATTTTTTGATCGACATGTTTTTTCTCTAGTGTTCTTTACTCGTGTTTGAGGAATTTTGTTTTTACCTATCATCCTTCTATGTTTTATTTCACTTCTATTTATCTGAATGAATAAGGGATGTGTATGTGTTTATTTGCTCTTAATGGTGACTCTTCACATGTGTTTTTTTTTTTTTTTTTGGTAACTGTTGGAAATTTTTGAATGGAAATTAATTAATTACAAAAACTGTTTTCTTTCACAGCAATGAAAGAAGCTGTCAATGGATGGCTTTTAATCCCTTGTCAGTTTCTTGCATAACCGTTTCAATTTTCTTTTGACCGTTTGTCTCTTTAATTGGCTTCATTGCTTTGAGCTCTCTTATGTATATATATAAGAAGCAACCGTTTGTCTCTTTAATTGGCTTCATTGCTTTGAGCTCTCTTATGTATATATATAAGAAGCAATGCAGTGATAAAACACACGGAAAAAAAAAGAAAGGAAAAGAGAAGCAGAGAAAAATATGAAGAAATAAATAATTTGAAGAAACAATCTAACCGAAGAAGAAATGGTTTCTCCGATATATTTTCATTCTTAATTCGTATGAGTTTATACATTGTTTATATAGAAAAATATTAATTACTATTACAACTACCACACTCAACATTTACAGCTGCACGTTTTCTTTGATAGGCGCCGTCTGCCGTGAAGGTTGGTAACTGTCGGTAGGCGCCGTCTTCTTTGATAGGCGCCGTCTACCGTGAATTGTTGAACGTCGGTGCGTTCATTGTTGAATTCAACACTCCCCCTCAAGTTGGTGCATAGATGTCTGTCATGCCCAACTTGACTGAAACTTCTGTGAATACTCGATATGAGACTGCTTTAGTGAGAATATCAGCCAATTGATCTTCTGACTTAATTTTTGGTAATTCCAAAGAATTTTCTTCTATTTTTTCCTTAATAAAGAATCTGTCCACTTCAACATGTTTTGTACGATCATGTTGGACTGGATTGTGAGCAATATCACATGCTGCTTTATTGTCACAAAATAATTTAATTGATTCTTTAACAGGATATCCCAAATCATTCAAGAGAGATTGTAACCACAAAGCCTCACAAAGTCCAAGTGCCATGCCTCTGTATTCAGCCTCTGCGCTTGAACGGGCGACAACATGTTGTTTCTTACTTCTCCATGTTACAAGATTTCCACCTACAAAAGTGAAGTAGCCTGATGTAGATCGCCTATCATTTATTGATCCAGCCCAGTCAGCATCAGTATATACTTCTATTCTTTGGAACTCTGTAATTTTTTTGAACAATACTCCTTTTCCAGGAGCAGACTTTAGATACCTCAAAATACGAATAACTGCATTCATATGTTGTTCTCCAGGATTATGCATAAATTGGCTAACAATACTTAAAGCATAGGCAAGATCTGGTCTTGTGTGTGCCAAATACATCAACCTTCCAACAAGCCTTTGATATCTTTCTTTATTTACTGGAACTTGATCCACCTTGATACATAACTTTAATCCTTCCTCCACTGGTGTATTAACTGGTTGACATGCCGACATACCAGTTTCTTTTAATAAATCCAAGGCATATTTTCTTTGAGATAAGAAGATTCCTTCTTTTGATCGAGAAACCTCAATCCCAAGAAAATATTTTAAGGAACCAAGGTCTTTCATTTCAAATTCTCTAGACAAATATCTTTGTAGAGCTTTCCTCTCTTCATCATCATTTCCTGTTACTATCATATCATCAACATATACAATAAGTGCAGTGATCTTACCATGCCTTTTTTTCAGAAATAAAGTATGGTCTGAATTGCTTTGCTCGTAGCCAAATGCCTTCATAGACTTTGTGAATCTGCCAAACCATGCTCTTGGAGATTGTTTTAAATCATACAATGATTTTTTTAATCTGCACACCTTTCCATCATGTATTTCTGATTTCTTGATTCCTGGTGGTAGATCCATATAGACTTCTTCAATTAAATCTCCATGTAGAAAGGCATTTTTTACATCAAACTGATATAATGGCCAATCTAGATTTGCAGCTAGAGATACCAAGACTCGAACAGTGTTGATTTTGGCTACAGGTGCAAATGTTTCTGTATAGTCGATCCCATATGTCTGAGTGTATCCTTTTGCCACCAATCTTGCTTTATAACGTTCAATCATACCATCTGCTTGGTACTTTACTGAAAAAATCCATCGACATCCAACAATTTTCTTTGTTGGTGGACGATCGACAAGTTCCCAAGTTCTATTTATTTCTAAGGATCTTAGTTCCTCATTCATAGCTTCTTCCTATTTTGGGTTAGCTAAAGCTTCCTGCACACTGTTAGGAATAGATACAACAGATAATTGATTCACAAATGACATGTTTGATTTTGACAAACGGTGTGTAGACACATAGTTATTCATGGGATATTTGACTTTACTTGAAATCTCAGGTTCATACATGGTTTTAGGAATACCTCTGTTAAGACGTGGTGGAAGTGTTTTTCTGGTTGGTTCAATAGTTGGAACATCCTCTGCAAACGATTGGTTAGGTATATCAGCAACTTGTGGAGTAGGAAACTCGTACTCACTTAATGGTAGTAATGAATTTGTTTGATGATCTTGGAGTTGACGAGGACTTGATTCCATTTCCCTTGAATCTCTTCCATTTTGGGAGTTATTACCATCTGAATCCAAATTATTTGTGTTTTGATCACATATAATTTGTCTTTCTTCATAAGGTAACAATTTATATGTAAGGGTCTGAATTTCATCATGGTTGTAGTTGTACTCCCCCTGAAATTCAGCCTTAGAAGAGAAATACATTGTATCCTCATGAAAAATAACATCCATGGTGGTAATCATTTGTTTTGTTGGAGGATGATAACAACGGTACCCTTTTTGTTGTGTAGCATATCCCATAAAAACACAACGTAGTGCTCGTGGATCCAACTTGCTACGTTGCTGTTTATGTAGGTGTACAAATGCTACACACCCAAAGACATGGGGAGATAAATTTGGAACACTTGGTGCAACAATTGCTTTGGTGATGGCTTGTAGTGGTGTTTGGAAGTCAATTGAACTGGAAGGTATCCGATTGATCAAATATGCAGCAGAAACAAGTGCTTCTCCCCAATAAGATAATGACATATGAGCTTCAATCAATAAGGCACGAACAACCTCCAATAAGTGTCGATTTTTCCTTTCTGCAACTCCATTTTGCTGAGGTGTATCAACACAAGTAGTTTGATGAATAATTCCTTCTGATTGAAGATATTCTTGAAGCTCAGAACTCTTATATTCTCCTCCATTATCACTACGTAAAACTTGAATCTATGTATTATATTGAGTACGAACCATTTTATGAAATTTTCTAAATAATAAGTTTACCTCACTTTTAGATTTCATTAAACAGACCCAAGTCATTCTACTAAAATCATCAATAAAAGTAACAAACCAACGTGAGCCACCCAAAGTAGAGACTTTAGAAGGGCCCCATACGTCAGAGTGTATAACCATAAAAGGAAAAGGACTTTTATTTAAGGTTATAGGAAAAGAAGAACGATGACTTTTTGCTAACTCACAAACATCACACTTTAAAGAAGAAATATCTAAATTTAAAAATAAACTTGGAAATAATTTCTTTAAATATCCAAAAGAAGCATGACCCAATCTCCTATGCCATAGCCATATATTTGATGTATCCTTTCTTTTAGATCCATTAGCTACCAGTGCATGATTTGTTGAAGCCAAGTCCAAATAATACAAGTTTTCTCGCCTAACACCACGACCAATCGTTTGCTTTGTTTGGATGTCCTTGAACACACAAAAGTCAGGCCAAAAAGTAACAAAACAAGATAAAGCAGTGGTTATTTGAGAAATAGATAAAAGGTTATACTCTAAAGAAGGAACAACTAGCACTGAATCTAAATTTAAAGTACTAGTGAGAGATAAAGAACCTTCCCCAATAACTGGAGTTGTGTTACCATTGGCAGTGCAAACAGTCTTGTGTGAAGATGATTTTGAGATTTGTTTAGAATTGAATGTCATATGATCAGTTGCACCTGAATCAATTATCCATGTATTATTAAAAACAGGAGGAAAAGCTTTCTTACCAACATTGTTTGAGGTTGCTACTGATGCTGAGGAGTTTGCAACATGATCATTCATTGCTTCAACATTGGTGGCAATAGACATCTGTCTTGGATTTTTCTTGCGAGATTCACGGCTGTGATCCCACCAATCAGGGTATCCCACAAGTTCAAAACATCGTTCTTTGGTGTGACCCTTTTGATGACAATGGGTACATTTGAATGATGATTTTTCAACAGCCTTTTTAACATTCATTCGTTCTTGCTGATTTGAAAAAAAACGGTTTTGAGATATCATGGCGGAAGCATCAGAGTCTCTAGATTTTTCTTTTAATGATATTCGACGCACTACTTCTCGTCGAATCAAGGAGTAACATCCTTCTAAATCCGGGATGGTTTCTTTTCGCAGAATTTCTCCACGAACCTGCTCAAATTCATCATCTAATCCAGCAAGAAAAATATGTACCCTCAATCTTTCAACAGACTCTTGATATGATATTAAATCATCAGGATCTTTCATGACCACCTTATCACGATGGTCTAGTTCTTGAAAAATTTCAGTTAACTCTCCATAATATTCAGAAAGTGATTTTCCATTTTGTCTGGAAGTAAAGGCTTTTTGGTTTAAGACAAATACCTGTAATTCGTCAGTTCCATCATAAAATGCCTTTGCCAAAGCACCCCAAATTTCAAAAGCAGTTGGTATGCGTAAGTAACGCTTCATGATTTCAGGACTCATTGACATAAATAGCCATCTCTTCACTTTTTGATTTTCTGCATACCACTAGTTATCATTTTCTGATGTTTTTTCGGGTTGCAAATTTTTGTCATGAATATAAGAGAGTTTTTCTCTCTCTGCAATATGCATTTCTATTATTTGAGACCAAACATCATAATTAGTCTCAGTAAGAATAATTCCAGCATTAAAAACACCTTCAGAATGGACAGATTGTACAATAACTGGAGTTGATTTCTCCACAGGTAATGAAATTGTGCCCTCTGTCATGATGTTAGGGTACAAAAACTAGAAAAATGGTGTAATAATTTCAGAACTGGAAAGAAGAATGCAAGAACCGGTATAAAAGATATGAAACCGATGGGTTTTTTAAGAAGAAATGGACCAAATCGAATAAAAAACACAAAATCGGGGACACAATTGGTTTAAAAACCTTGAAAAATGGACCAAACCGGTTTGAAAAAGACAGAACCGGATAAAAAAACGGGTTTAGACTTTGAAAATGGACCGAACCGGTCAAATTTGCAAAAACTGCGAAAAAAACCGGGTTCAGACCGAACCTGGGTTGAGCCGGACCGGAATGAGCCGAGCCGAGTGAGCCGAGCCGAGTCACGTCAGCGTCTTCAACCTTCAGCTGGCGCGTGGGGGCGCGTGGAGGCGAGTGGTGGCGCGTGGATTTTTCCAGCCAACTTATGGAGGCGCGTGGAGGCGCGTGTATGGGTTTTTTCCTGTCCTAATTTTACCAAAATGCTCAGAATTCTGTTTAGAGTAATCTGGTAAAATTAGGTGAGATAAATACTGACTCAAAAATGAGGTTTTTAATTAATATTTGTTTGGGTGTTTGGGTGAGAATTTTTTTCTGAGAAAAAATATTTTTCAGAGAAAGAAAACTCAGTTTAGGCTAATAAGGGTTTCAAATTTGTATAGAGCAACGACTTGGCTCTGATACCATGAAGAAATAAATAATTTGAAGAAACAATCTAACCGAAGAAGAAATGATTTCTCCGATATATTTTCATTCTTAATTCGTATGAGTTTGTACATTGTTTATATAGGAAAATATTAATTACTATTACAACTACCACACTCAACATTTACAGCTGCACGTTTTCTTTGATAGGCGCCGTCTGCCGTGAAGGTTGGTAACTGTCGGTAGGCGCCGTCTTCTTTGATAGGCGCCGTCTACCTTGAATTGTTGAACGTCGGTGCGTTCATTGTTGAATTCAACAAAATATTTATTGTATTCATAATTTATACTCTAGAGTTAGGTTTTATCTTATAGAGTTTAGACACTTGAAAATTTGTTAGTAACAAATTGTGGTCATTTTATCATGGAAGATAAGTTTTAAGATTACACAAACACCTATGGTAAGCAAAAAAATATCTTAAGAACACCGTGTGTTACACGAGACTCGATCATTTCTAAACTTTATCTCATTTATGTTATTTAAATTGTGCATTATAAATTATATGTATTTTATTTCTATAATGTCATAATAATTTAAATAAATACAATTTTATTCTTAAATTGTTTGTCCACTATATTATTTCCTATAGCAACATCACTTGTTGTGATCCTTGCATAGTAGCATAAACTTATTATATTCAAATAAAATATACAAAATGTATAATATATTATATATATGGATTAGATCAATTATTGTAAATTTTTTTGCTTCAAGAACCGATCCAACTTCATTTACAGTTTTATTAGCCTTATGATTTTAATTATTTAGAGTTTTAGTAGTTCTATAATTCTAATTAGTTAGTGTTTTATCTACTTTAAGATTCTAACGAAATTAAGAAAAATATTATTTATACCACTGCAATTCTTTGAAAGATTAATCTCGAAGGTTTGCTTATTACTTACTACAAGTGATTCGTACACTTACGAGTACTATAATTTATGCATTAAGAGGTCGAATGGCTACACAATTTCTTAGAGGATATGCCAAAGTGGTCTCAGCCTGTGCCTGCAATTTGTATCTATTATGATAGTCAATCTGCAATTGGTAAGGCACAGAACAACATGTATAATGGTAAGTCTTGACATATACATCGCAGACATAATACCATTAGACAACTACTCTCAACTAGAGTTATTTCTGTTGACTATGTGAAGTCAAAGGATAACATAGTAGATCCGTTAATCAAAGGGTTAAATCAAGAATTAGTTGATAAGTCATCGAGAGGAATGGGACTGAAGCCCATGAAAGAAAAAAGATTTACAAAGGAAACTCAATCCAATTGACTAGAGATCCCAAGATCTAGGTTCAAAAGAACAACCTAATTGTAAAAACTTAGTGAGATCACTGTGGGGGTTTATCCTCAAGTCCATTCCTATGATGAAATACAATGATACCCGTAAATAGAGATTAAGCTAAGCTTTTAATGATTCTTACGAAGAAAATACCGAGCAGAGTATTGCAGGTTACTCTTTGCAGTTTACTCTTATAGTTAAGAGATCACCTGTGTCAGAGAGAAGTGGGGCCGCTTCGAAATGGAGTTGTGTAGGGATCAATTCTTTAAAAACTCTCACAGAACCAGGCATGTGTTCATGGCCAAAACGAACACAACAGTGAGAACTGAATTGTGTCAGGAGAGATTCATGTGTGAAATATGTCATTGCTTACACAAACGGCAGAACAGTTTAAGGATATCATGTCTACTGGTCAACCAGTAAGGTAAATATATTCTCACAAGGAAAGGTTTAAAGGTTAACACCTACCTATTCTATACAGGTTTCGAACCATTAAACTCTATCTCCGTATTAAAACTGATTTAAAAGATCCATTAATTTTCATTCATGTGGGGGATTGTTGGAAATTTTTGAATGAAAATTAATTAATTACAAAAACCGTTTTCTTTCACAGCAATGAAAGAAGCGGTCAATGGATGGCTTTTAATCCCTTGTCAATTTCTTGCATAACCGTTTTAGTTCCCTTTTAGCCGTTTGGCTCTTTAATTGGCTTTATTGCTTTGAGCTCTCTTATGTGTATATATATGAAAAGTAATGCAGTGATAAAACACACGGAAAAAATAATTAAAAAGGAAAAGAGAAGCAGAGAAAAATATTTATTGTGTTCACAATTTATACTCTAGAGTTATGTTCTATCTCATAGAGTTCAAGCACTTGAAGGTTCGTTGGTAACAAATTGTGGTGTAAGTTTGTTACTAGTATTTATCCTGTGATATAAGTTTATAAATTACTCAAACGCTCCCGGTGATTGAAAAATTATCTTAAGGACACCGTGTGTTACACGAGACTCGATCATTTCTAAACTTTCTTTTTTATGTTATTTAAATTGTGCATTATAAATTATATGTATTTTATTTTTGTAATGTAATTATAATTTAAATAAATACAATTTTATTCTTAAATTGTTTGTCCACTATATTATTTCCTACAGTAACATTACTTGTTGTGATCCTTGCATAGTAGCATAAACTTATTATATTTAAATAAAATACAAAAAAATATATAATATATTATATATACGGATTAGATAAATTATTGTAAATTTTTTTGCTTCAAGAACCGATCCAACCTTTAATGAATTAGTTATTTAAAATTTGAAACCAAACCAACCTAATCACAATGTCATAATCGTGTGATATGGGTTGGATTAGGCTGATTTATATGTATTAGATGAGAGATATATATGATCAGGTCCAATCCCTTTTTAGCAACAAAAATTAACCAAATTGTTTATATGAGTTTAACTAAACTAGATCGGACCATTTGACTTATAAAATTATTAAAATTAGACAGTCTGGTCTGGTTTTGTTAACGATTTTTCATAATTTTTTATTTTTTTCCTTAAAATCGTGTTGTTAAACTTGAAATTAACATTAAAAAAACTTGAAATCTAACCAAATTACTGTAAATATTCTACAAATATAATCATATAATATCTCGCATAAATTAACAATTAAGTTGATAAAATTTATAAAAGATAAAATCATCAAAATATGCATGCAACTAAAAATTGCAAATTGTATGTTAAAGAGCTAAAACTAAAAAAAAAGTTTAAATGTAATATTTTATTTTTAATAATAATATAAAATATTTTTTATATATAATATATAACGGTCTGACCCGATATGTATGGTTAAAAAATTCATAAAACTAAATCGTAGTATTTGAAAAACGGTTTGAAAAAATATAAATTAGATCGGACCATTTGATTCATATAATTGTATGATCAGATTTGATATGTTCCAATTTTTTCATTTAATTCAATTTGATTTGATTTTTAAATACTCTTATATTAAATTAGTTCAATTTAATTTTTGATCCCCTGTACTGCTATAAAAAAATATATATATTAATTTTGGATTAATATTTATATATATTAATTCATACCAATAATAATTATTTAGTAAAATAAAGAAAATAGGTAATTTTATCCATTTTCACGTTCCACAACCTAATAATCACATTCTTCACACAATGTGACAGTGTGACACATGGTGGAACCTGACAAAATTACTCGGCAATTGAAAAACTATTATTTTTTTAATAGAGATAAATTATGTTGAGTTATTTAAAATAAAATAAAAAAATAGCTTCCATTTTTTTTATTTATCTTATTTGCCATCTAGTTAAATTTTCCCGTCATTGTCAATTCTCCGATTTATAAATAAAAAGGACAAAATGTACAGCTCTGCAAAAAGTCCAACTTGCCTGCCATTTAAGGGTATTGTGGGTGGAGGTGCTATATGTACGTATTTATCGATATTAATTTAATATAAGAAAGCATTATTTATTATTTTTGAAATAAAACATTGATTTTTTTTTTATTAAATATGAAATAGTTATATTTTTTTTTAAAAAAAATTATACTGATTTTATATTTTATTATATTAAAATATTATATAATTATTTATTTTAAAAATTATGAATAATTTTTTTTAATTATGAATTGAATCTAAAATTTTAGAGTGTGTAATAAACTAATAATGTGAGTGTAATGAGGTTATTTATTACTGATTAAAATTAATAAAATTATTTTATATAAATTAATGTATATATTAAATTATAATAAAAATTAATTTTAATTTTATATTTTTGAATAGTAAAGTTTCATTAAGTTTTTTATTTAGAAGCAAAAAACTAATAGTGTATATTATTATTATTAAATTAAATTATATGGTATAATTTTTTTTCATATAAGTCAATTTTGTTAATATAGTTCAAGAAAAACATATATATGTACATTTTTTTATGATATAAATAAATGTATATTTTTTAAACGGTGGAGTTTAAAATAAAATTAATTAAATAATCTTAAAAAGTTATTATTATTAAGTAATATTATATTATCATACATAAATTATTAATTCTTGTATGTCTAACAAAAGGTTGTATATTTTAAAAAAATAAATAAAAAAATTAAAGGGTTGTAAAAAGCATTTTTCATTATTATTTTCCTTCGATCTCTAACTCTAATGCGCACAATTTAGTTTAATTGACACATAATTCTAAATTTTGAACTTAATTTTTGTCACTTGAAGATTATTTTTTTGTTAGATTTGAAATATTATTTGAAACTTTTTTGGGATTTTAATCACCGACGAAACCAAAATTCTGTGAAGACGAGTACATTAAATTTCTTCATATGTTTTCTTCTTTGAAATTCTAATTCCAAGGAAACGCACTTATTTTTCTTATTAGACTAAATAGAAAAGTATTCGTCTCTAAAACTATTCATACCGACTTTGAAAAGTAAGAGTTGGGCGGAAAACGCAATTGAGAAGATAAAAAATAAGAAGGTACTTACTCGATTGAAGACCATGAAACCAAGGTCCAAATCAAGACCATCAAAGGTAACAGTGTTAGCATGACCACCCAAATAGTCTTCTCTCTCATAAATCACTACTTCCACTCCATTCTTGGCAAGAACATAGGCTGAAACCAGTCCACTTATTCCACCACCTACTACTGCCACTCTCATCTTCACTAGCTCCTTTTTAAATTCCTCTGTATTTCATTCAATCATATTCCGAAACGGATAAATTGTACAATGTTCTTACAGATAAATTAAACCAGCAAAAAATGAAGAAAAAAAAAATCTGTTTTCTTTGAATTTTTTTTATGATTTATATGTAATTTTGACTTGGGTACTAGAAATGTTAATTACCTTAAGTTATTGGCTGGCTGTGTTATTGCAGCAAGGGCTTTCTCTACTGGCTGTGTTAATGTGAATTGTAGAGGAGAGAGTATGAGAAAATGCGAGCAAGTAGAGTTGGATAAAAAGACACCAAATACAAGAGGAGGACAACATATTAGCCACAAAATTAACCATACCTCGATATACCTTGTACGTTGTGCCTTTTTTAATTTGCTCTAGCCGGGTTTCAAATAATAAAAAGACTAAACAGATAATCAAATCAAACTAAAGTATTAAAAAATTAAGAAAGAAAAATATATATAGAGACAAACCTAACAACCACTTATAAACGGACTAAATTACCCCACAAGAAATAAACTATCCACCCCCTGGGCCACAAATCTCGATGGTTCTTGTTACTTTCCTCTCCCAACTCAGTTATCCATTCATTTCTCTTTGCGATTTACAATATAAATTCATGAAGGTGATGGCGTTGCAATGAGAATGATAGACAACACCGGCGTCACGACGACTACAGCTCGCCGGAGTATCAGATGGATTTTACCTTCTTAGTTCAATGGCTTTTTTCTTTTGCTTCCTATATATGCTAGTTTTGTACTAGTCTCACGGCTTTGCAAGACAAGACATAAGATATGTATTATTAAAATTATTTATTTTAAATATAAATTATAAATAATTTACTAAATTATATGTTTATTTTTTTTGTCTCTAATATTTTTATTTTAATATACTATTTTAAAAAATAATAAAAGGTTATTTAAATTTAATAAATATATAATAGTATTAATTGTTGAAAAATAATTTGTATTGTTCTAAAAAAATTGATTGTTTTTATTATAATAATGTAAAAAATTGATATTAAAATTTTGTAGGAAAGTTCGGAAGAATACACTTAAAATAAATAAATAATTAATTTTTTACTTTAATTAAAATAAATATATATACAATAATAACTATTTTATAATTAATAGGTAATGATATACCATCCAAACTGTTGCAACATGAGTAATTTATACAATATTGAAAAAACTTATATAATTTTATTTAATAAATAAGTAAAATATAATAGGATAAAACATATAAACTTGTTTATTTTTTTTAAAATAATTAAATTACTCACTCATAAGATTTATTTAATTAATAAAACTACCAAAATATCAATTCATAAAATTGTATTTATTCATAATAATATTTAGATATTTATTTGTATAAAAGGCCACCATAATAATTATATATCTTCTTTATATTGTAATTTTTTTACATCAATAAATATTAAAATATTCTTATAATAAATAAAGTTATATTTAATGATTTTATTATAAATTAATAATTTATTTGGTAGTGTTATAATGAATTGACTGTACATTATTTATTTTAATTACATTACAGCTAAACATTTAAATAATTTATGCTTGTATATTTAATAAATGAGTCAAATTTAATCAATTCTTATCTTATATTATTTTAAATTATATATAAAAAGAATCAAGAATTTTTGTCATCTTCTTAGTCATTTTCCTTTTTTCCTCTTATAATATTTTTACAATAAATATACTTATTATAAATATTTGTTTTTTTTTTTTTTTTTTTTTTTTTTTTTTTTTTTTTTTTTTATACAAAAAAACCTCTTATTTAGTTGTTCACCTTTTTTTTTTCCTTCATTTTTTTTAATTTTGAATTTTTTTTCATTTTGTATATCAATAAATACTAAAATATTCTTATAAAAAATAAAATTATTTTGGTATTTTATTATGTATTAACTTTACATTATTAACTTTAAATTATATTTTAATTATATAATGGGTAAAATTTTGTATAATTTATGCTTAAATATTTAATGAATGAGTTGGATACATCAATTCTTATTTTATTTTATATATAAAAAGCCTCAATAATTTTGGCTGTCTTATTTTTTTCTTCTATTTGTATATCAATAAATATTAAAATATAATTATAATAAATATGCTTCTTATAAATAATTATTTTTTTTTATAATTTTATTGTGTATTAAATTTATATTATTATCCTTACTTAATTGTGTTAATAACATTAAGGGAGATATTTTATGCGATCTATGCTTACTCATTCAATTATTATCTTATCTTATATATAAATAGCATAAATAATTTTGGTTGAGGTTAATTTTCTTTTTGTACACTAATGAATATCAAAGTTTTCCCATATTAAATATACTTCTTATAAATAGTTGCGATTGAAACAAATTTTTAAGGGTAATAATATGAAGTTAATACACGATAAACTATCAAAATAATTATTCATAATAAATGTATTTATTATGGTATTTATTGGTATAAAATAATTATCCATTGAGAATGATGTAAAGTTATTACACAATAAAACTAACAAAATTATTTATAAGAAGTATATTGACTATAAGAGTACTTTGATATGGTGATTGTTTTTCATACAAATAGTTTAGACAAATTTTTTAACAAATTATCTCAACCATTAAAATATCCAAATCTAACAATGTATATGTCAATTTATTTCAACTAAAAAAATTTATTGATTTTAGGGATCTTTTATAAATTTAAATTTTTAAATATGCTAACATCCATACCTTTAAAGAAAGTAATCTAATGGTTGATATAATTTGTTCATATCATTTATTAAATTTATTTGTTTTTGAAATGAGTCCATTTTAATATTTATTAGTGTACTAAAAAACTTGAGAAAAACTAAAAAAAAATTGGAGGATATAAAAAATGAATTATCACTTTTTATATAAAGATAAAACAATTATTAAAGGATAATAATGAAAAGTTAATACAAAATAAAACTATTAAACCCACTATTTATAATAAATGTATTTATTAATGGGGCATTTTAGTATTTATTAATGTAAAATAATTACATATGGGTAATAATGTAAAGCTAATATACAATAAAATTATTAAAATAATTATTCATATAATTGTATTAATTATAGTAGCCTTTTGATATTTATTAATGTACTAAAAAAATTAACAAATTTTATTTTATTTTATTTTATTTTTTTAAAAAAGAAAGAAAGAAAGAAATTTTAGCATAAAACAATTACCCATAAATAATAATATAAAATTAATGGATAATTAAAATATCAAAATAACTATTCATAAAAATAGTACATTTTGGTGTAAAATAGTACATTTATAATTTGATATTTATTGTTATACTAAAAAAAAAAAACTATAAAAAAGAAGAAGAGGATAATAACCAAAATAAGATAAAAATTAACTATTCATATATTTTGGTGTAAAATAAATACCCATGAAAAAAAATACCAAAGTTAATATTCTAAAAAAAACTTATTTGTTATAGATACATTTTAATATTTATTAATATACTAAAAAAATAAAAATAAAAATGAAGAAAATTAATACTAACTGAAATGGTATACAATATAACTAACAAAATAACTATTTATAATAAATGTATTTATTATAGGAGTATTTTTTTCCACAATAAAACTATCAAAATAACTATTCATAAAAAAATTTATTTATTAGAACGACATTTTTATATTTATTTTGTATTAAAAACTAACAAAAATTAAAATAATACACAATAAAATTAACAAAATAACTATTGACAATATATGTATATATTATAGAAGCATTTTGATATTTATTACTGTACAATAAAAACTAACAAAAAGTATTAAAATAATTGGGAGAATGATTGGTGTACTAAAACACTAAAAAAACTAAAATGATAGACAAATATATATATATATATATATATATATATATATATATATATATATATATATATATATTGATATTTGTTATTACACAACAAAAATAAAAATAAAAATTGGAGAGAATAACCAAAGCAGCAAATAAGGCACTTTTATATTATAAAAAGTTTTTGGTGGTTTTTGCATTATATTAATAAATATCAAAATAATCTTATAATAAATACAATTTTTAAAAATAGTAATCGAGTACTTTTATAATTTTATTTTAAAATAATTTTATATTATTGTTCTTAAATAATTATTTTAGATGACATTTATGATGTTTATATTTATCATTTAATGAGTAATTAAGTCTAATCAATTTATTTATGAAAAAACTAATATTAAACTAATCATTTTTCATATCTTATATTAATTAAAAAATCCAATATTTAAAGACTATATAATTTTATCGTTCGTCTTGCATTTTTAATAATTTTTACTGGTTTTTTATTTACACCAATAAATATCAAGTAATATTATAATAAATGCACTAGTTATTTGGCACTTTTATATTTTTATTGTGTAATAAATTTGAACTATCCTTCCATATATGTTAAGTGGTAATTTTTAGGGTTATATGCTGTCATGATCTCATATTTATTAAAAATTTGATATGACCCTCTCTACTTAATTTTTTTACATATTGTGACAAAAATATCCTTAATTTTATTGATTAATTATGATAAATTTTGATTTGACACATGTCCAACTGGATTATTCAGAATTGACAGCTGTCAAATTAATCAAATTTTGACCGGCCGACAACCCCACTCATGGGAGCCGAGTTGGACACATGTTCAACTAGACTGTTCAGAATTTGACGACTGTCTAACTGGCCAAATTTTGATCGACCGGTGACCCTACTTGCCGTAGCTTAGTTAGACACATGTCCAACTATACTGTCCAAAATTGGACGTCTGTCCAACTAATTGCATTTTGATCCACCAACGACCTCACTCATCAAAACTTAGCTGAACACATGTCCAATTATATTACCTATAATTGAAAAAGGAGATGTAATAGAAAAAAATACAAACACTTATTCCTATGTGTGTGCAGGAAATTTTATGAATTGTAAAATAAAATTGAAAAAAAATGACAGATTGTAATTATTAAATTGTTCAAGTTTCTCTCTCTTCTCTTCCTAAGCACACTATTATAAATTACTAATATTATCTCTCTCTCTCTCTTTTAATTTCATATCTTTATTTACTCATTAACTTAAAAGATTATTAAATTAACGGAATTAGTTCTTTTTAGTTTGCCAAAAAATTAATAAAGAGAAATTCAGAGAAAATAAAGAAAGAAAAAATAAAAAAAAATCCAACAATCAAACACAAAATTTATAACTAAATCAGATAATAAAATTATAATATAGATAACAAAAAACGTTATAACATATAACCGTTATATCATATAATAAAATTATAATATAATAGATAACACGAAATTTTTCATTCTTTTAAAAGGAAAATTAAAAAAATGAAAAATTTATAAATAAATTAAATAATAAAATTATAATATAAAAGAGAAAATAAAACTCAAAGTAATATATCACTTTATTTACTTATCTTTCAAATTAAAGGGATAGGTAACAAAAAAATAAAAGAAAAAGTGAGAGAATGGGACAATGACAATAGTATTGCTAGAATTAAAGGGGTAAAAATGAAATTATAAATAATATGCAAGTTGATGGTCATTTTAGAATAAAAATAGTGTTAAGGAGTCATATGAGTTTATTTCCCTAATTTTTATGATTTATGCTTAAATTTAATGGGCAGATCTAGTCTATTTAATTTATTTACGTGTAAATTATATGTATTTTAAACTAATTATTTTTCATATCTCATATTATCTAATATGAATTAAAAAAAAAAAAAAAAAGTCAATTATTATACAATATTCTCTCTATAATTTGGTCTCTTGGCTTTTTTTTTTAATCATTTTGTTTTGTTAGTTTTTCCTCCACACTAATAAATATTAAAATAATTATATAATAAATTTTTTTTATATAGATTCAGTTGTTTAATACTTTTATATTTTTTATTATATAGTAATTTTATATTATTATTATTATTAAATAATTATTTTAGGTGACAATTCTTATTATTTATGCTCATTATTTAACGAAAATATTGAATTTGTCAATTTATTTACGAGTAAAGTGTTGAACTAATTGTCTTATATCTCATGTTTATATCAATTAAAAAACGTCAATTATTAATCAATATTTTTATTCAAAAAAAATTATAAAAATGCATGTTAAAATCGTCATACCTATTACTTAAAAAAAAAAAAAAAAAATTAAGTAATGCTATATATCTATATGCATAAAGTAATATATTAGTATTAATTTAAAAGTTAAATTTAAAAGATGAGATTTAAATTAATTATAAAATTATTTATTAATAAATATTAATTATACTGTATTAATATTGATGTATATATTAAATTGTAATAAAAAAATATTTTTTAAAATAATTATTATTGTAATTTATTACATTTTAAGTATTCTTCCATACCTTTCTAGAAATTGTAACTCAAATTTTTCACCTTGCTCTAATAAATGCGCTTTAATAGAAAGTTATATTAGATTTTTTTTAAATAGAAAATTTTAAAGCAATATCAATTATTATTCTATTATCAATACTACTGTATATTTATTAAATTTGAACCATACATGGTCTAAAACTAGTATTAAAACAAGGCTACAGATAAAAATCTAAATTTTTCTAACACAAATAAACTTTAAACATTTTTATTTATTTATAAAACATAATATTTTATTAATATTCAAATCTTAAAAATATAATATGAATATCATCTACGCATATGAAACTCACTGATACATATTCGAGTACTAAAAAATAATTTACACATATAGAGAAAAAATGAGGTTTTTTATCTTGTTCATTTGTTTTCATGCCCACCACCTAAAAATGCTGCTTGAAGTTTTGTACCAGTGAAATTTCATTCTAAATAAAGTATATGTAGCTTGACATATTTTTGTAGATTTGAGAGTAATAGAAATATGCAAGCATTTTATTGAAGAAAAACTTCATGGACGTATTAGACCTAGCCTTTATAGAATTAAATCTAGCAGAAAAACTATCAAAATTGTAGTACAAAATAATTTATAAAACAAAACTCTCATCAAATATAGACCTAAATAGAAGAAACACAAAAAAAGAGAAACGGGAGATGCTTGCCGGATAAGAGTAATAAGCAGAATAGAAAAGAAATAAAAAATGATAAATATATAAAAATAATAAACTAATTAAGATATATAAAGTAAGTAGATTATAAAATTGAAAACTACAAGTAATAATAAAATTGAATTTAAAGAGAATCGAGTTTATATGTTATATAGTGTTTTTAAGATATTTTTATTTATCTTGGGTATTTGTGCTATTTGAAAAATTATTTAAAAAAAAAAAAAAAAAAACTTCCATAAAATAAGATTTACTCTTTCACTAAACAAATGTAAAGTGCCAACTACATATTTATTCATGTAAAAGTCAAACATACCAATTAATGTGGGGCTTTCTTAGTTCAAAATTCATGTGGACTGTTGATTTGTCAAAAAACACGTTTTTTCTGCTCTTCATGTCTTTTAGATATGTGTCATAATATCATCGGTATCCATGACAGAAAGCTACCCTATTTTTACGTGTTATTTATTATTCATTGAATATATTTTTTTATTAATTTTATTAATTATTTTTTTATTATATATCGAATATTTATATATATTTTTAAAAATAATTATATTAATTTAAAATTTTATTAATTTAAAATATTAAACAATCACTTATTTAGTGAATAATTTCTCTTTTTTTTTCCTGGCACGTGCTGTCAGACCCAATTCATTTGCGTACAAGAAACTGTGAAATAAAGCTTTCAGCTAACTTTTTTTTTTTTTGGTTGATAGAAAGCTTTCAACTAACTTGTGCAAATGTCTTAATTAAGTCTTTAGAGATAAAAAATAACATATTTGTATCAATATGAATAATTCTTGTACAATGAGTAGAGTAACTTATAATTTACCGTTTTAAGCCGGTAAAAGTTGAGAAAAAAAATTAAATAAATAAATAATAAAGGAACAAAAATTTAAAAAACAAAAAGAAAAACAAAGTAATGCCCAAAAAAGAAAAGAAACCTATCCCTCTTAGTTTCTGCTCCTCTTCTGTAGAAAAAAAATAGATCAAAAAAGTGAGAAAATCTAAAGAAAACAAGGAAGAAAAAGAAGTAAGAAGGATTGGGCTTGTGGAAATAGTTTATGTCATGATCAAGGAATACAGTAGAAGAAAAAAATTAGTTTATTTTACTGCTCTTCTTCACCAAGTCTCAAGCATTAAGTTAAAGGTAAAGTTCCTAGTCCAATTGATACCAGCTTTGCTTGATGAATCTATTTGACTATTGGCCAAGTCATGGGTTCGAGCAGTTGGGGAGGCGAAATGAACTCTCTAGGCTAGAGAGGATCTTCCTGTGAGTTGTAAAAATCGACGCCTATGGATCCGTAAGGCCGGTCTCGGAGGTTGATCGCCGGCTAATCGTTGCATCGCAGGAGCGGTCGTCACAATAAAAATGCGCCTTTTATTGTAATTCCACTCGTGATGCATCGAATAGCCGGTGGTCAACCTCCGAGACCAGCCTTACGGATCCACGATGTACTCTACTCACAGGAATATCTGCACTGGCCAAGTGCATTCCTTTTGCCTCCCCAGCCTCGAACCCTGGACCTAGCCATAAGTACCAAAGGCCAACGAAGCTGGTACCATCTGGGTTGATTTATTTGTTTACTTTTCCTATGAACTATTCTTCTTTCTTCAATTATTAATTATACTTTAATTTGTATAATTGATAAATTAAAATTTATTTCACTACGGTTTATAAGAAAAATATGAAAAGGTTTGGTTTTTAACTTTAGTTAAATTTTAATTAGGGATTTAGGACTTTAGTTCATTTTTGTGAGTTACTACATTTATGTAAATTTAATGTCGAGTTTTTGTTATAGTGGAACTTCAAATTGATTGAATATACGATTTCTAAATAGTTTATAATTAAAATTGAATGTAGTTTGTAAAGAGATTATTTTTAACACATTACCGTTTATATGTTATTATCAGTATTTATTTGAAAGGAGATATTTTGAAAAAATTGTCTGTCAATGTCATATTCTCTGTAAATCTAAAGTTTCATAATTTATGAATAATTTATATACTATAGTTTGACTTAAATTCGACCTAAATTACTTGAAAGCTAAGTTGCCATTTTAAATGAGTTTAATTGTAAACGTTTGAATTTGAAGGTGATGATTTTGGAAAAATTATTTGGTATTCTGATTTTACCCCTATATTATGATTATATTGTTAAATTACATGCATATCGACTTATTTCTACCATAGTTTGACTTCAATTCGACCTAAAATTCTACCCCTTCTAAGTTGCTTTTTTAAATGCCTTTAAATGTAGACGCTTGCATTTCAACGATGATGATTTCAGATAAAATATTTGGTAGTTTGATAGTACACTTATATTTGAATTGTAATATTAAATTGTATGCATATCGACTTATTTCTACCATAATTCGACTTAAATTTGACCTAAATTACTTGAAAACTAAGTTGTCATTTTAAGTGAGTTTAATTGTAGACGTTTGCATTTGAAAGTTGATGTTTTTGAAAAAATTATTTGGTATTTTGCTTTTACCCCCTATATTATGACTGTATTGTTAAATTATATGCATATTGACTTATTTTTACCATAGTTCGAATTCAATTCGACTTAAAATTCTACCCCTTCTAAGTTGCTTTTTTAAATGCATTTAAATGTAGACATTTGCATTTCAACGGTGACGATTTCGGATAAAATATTTTCTATTTTGATAGTACCATTTATTAGAATTATAATGTTAAATTGCATGCATATCGACTTATTTCTACCATAGTTTGACTTAAAATCGACCTAAATTACTTGAAAGCTAAGTTGTCATTTTAAATAAGTTTAACTGTAGACGTTTGCATTTGAAGGGTTATGATTTTGGAAAAATTGTTTCGTATTCTGATTTTAACCCTATATTATGACTGTATTGTTAAATTACATGCATACCGACTTATTTCTATCATAATTAGACTTCAATTAGACCTAAAATTCTACCCCTTTTAAGTTGCTATTTTAAATGTGTTTAACTGTAGAATGCTTGCATTTAAACGGTGACGATGTTGGAAGAAATATTTGGTATTATGATTTCACCATAGTTAGACTAAATTGCATGTATATCGACTTATTTCTACCATAGTTAGACTAAAATTTGACCTAAATCACTTAAATGCTAACTTGCTATTTTTAAAGTATTTTAAACGTGCATGAACAAGTGCAAATGTATTGAACATAATATCAATGAAGTGTTTTTCTTGTATTACAAATTTTGCAATTAAATACATTTACGTGAAATATTATCATAATATGATAATATCATTTGAACAAACATACATATTTATGTAAATTTTTTTGTTCAGATTGGAGATAGATGGACTAAGTGCACTTGTAATACATGGTGGTGAATGGGTGAAGTTAGAAAATAATAGGAGTATCATGGTGGAGAAGATGTTGTGATAAGGTTACGAGAAGGAGATGATTACCTTGGGTTAAAAAATAAGTTTACAAGAAATTAAAAATTGATAAATACAAAAATGTTTTGTCAATTAAATACTTCTTTAAGAATGATGTAGTGTTCCCAATAGTTGCAATATGTGATGATGAAGATTTGGATGAATTTATGAACTTACACTTCGAAGACAAGCATAGTAAAGTTGTAATGTATGTTTCTATTGATATGACAGACATTGGGGCATTCCACCTGCTCACCAACTAATGAGAATGGTAGTTGTCAATTTGTTGAAATGAGATCACCTGTCGACCAGTCCCAAATTCACTTCACTCTTCATTTGGTTGAAAACATGTCATTGTTGCACTCTATAAGAATGCTAGAGAATGAATATTTTGACATAAATAACAACATAGAGACAATGATTGAGGAGAGTCCATTACAAAATATAAGAATAGATTAAGGACGTATAAATTCATGCTCATCAATCAATGTAGTTCATGAAGTTGAGAGACAAAACGATTCAAATTTAGATTACGTTTGATTGGTAGTTGTGAGGTCTACGAGTGTTGGCAGTTTTGCGGACATAATTTTCATATTGTATTGTTTTAGTTAATAGGACTCTTCCCAACAAGTTTCGAGATATCATAGCTCTCATAGTGGTTACAACATTTTAGCGACTAATATTCAGGTAACCTGCATACATATCTAAGTGCATTTCATATAAGCTTTTATTTGACTAATTTATGATATTTTGAATGACTTTTATGAGCCTTTTTAAATAGCCGGATCGATCCCCCCTTGAGACAGATCGATCCCCAAACAATCCCATACAGATCCTCTTCTCGCTGTGTAAAATTGAACGAGGAGTTTTACTGAGCTAGATCGATCCCCCTATATCTGGATCGATCCTATTTCGATCCTCAACAGATCGTGCTCAATCTGCATAATTTTATTTTTGAGGTCTGGAAAGACGGATAGATCCCCCTATAGGTTGGATCGATCCCCATGTGTGTTGGATCGATTCAAAGTCTCGCTAGTGTAACCTTTTTTATTGATGGATCGATCCCCCTCCATGACTGATAGATCCCGCCTCCTGTAATTAGGTTTTTACACGTGATTTTTAACCCTAATTAGCCCTCAATTGCCTATTATAATTTGACACATCAGCAAGTGACATATTTCTATTAGGTTTCCACAATACATTACAGTTTGCTTATAAATAGAAGTCCATGCTCTTGATTAAAACAAACTTATTGATTTTATGATTCATGTGCTAGGCTTAGATTCATCTCTCTATATTTTTCATCTCTGCTATTTCATGCCTGTTTTATCCATTGATCTTTGATATGTTATATTTGCATGATTATGTTAAATTTGAGCCTATTTAATATATCATGAGTTATTGACTACAGATCTGTGCTTAAACCATATTTGTATTAGATTTTCAATCTGCTTCTACTTTCATCTGATTATCTGACTGAAGCATTTGATAGGATTGTTCATTGCATTAGTTCATCTAGAACACGCATTACACTTATGTTATTTGTGCTAATCTTTCAAGTTATTCTGTGAATGTGTTTGAGAGCTTGAGAAGAGTTGTTCGAAACGTTGGTCCAAATCCATTCACCTACCTTTAAGAGACTTTGAAGAAAAGAGAAACGACTTGAAAGTAGAGTACACATGGGCTTTATCACTGTAAGGGTAGTCTAAGACCTCTTGTACTTGAACATTTATTTTTTTATAGTAGACAGGTTAGGTGGTTCTAGTGGACCGGTGGCTTTTCTCTTAGGTCATGTTGACCTAAGTTGTTTCCACCTAAAAATTTGCTTGTCATCTTTTCTTTATTTTTGCAATTATTCTGTAACTACATGTCGGGCTGTGATTAATTTAGAAATTAAAATGAATCATAATTGTTATAATAAACTATTCACCCCTTCTCTAGGCTTATTAGGTCCATAACTTAGAACTTTCAATTAGTATCAAAGCCTACACTAGACATACTTAGTGATTCAATTCATAAACACACTTATGGACCAAATGAAGGAAAGTGGGTCATCTATTAGACCCCTGTTCTTTGATGGGTATAATTACCCTTATTGGAAGGCTAGCATGCAAGCATTTCTTAAACAAGATGAAAAAGTTTGGGACTCTATTCTTGATGGTTAGGAATCGCCTTCGGTAACGAAAGATGGTGTAACAACCATAAAGAAAAGAAAGGAGTGGATCCCTGAAGAAAGCATCCTTAGTGGATCAAATCAAAAAGGTCTAAACTCAATTTTTGCTGCAGTATTGATGGATGAGTTCCATCGCATCTCTGATTGTGAATTTGCTAAGAGTGCTTGGGATGCTCTCGCGTTAGCATAGGAGGGTGATAAGTGTTCTAAAAGCATTAACATTTCGTGATTTATTGTGCTTAATTGTTTAAAAATAGATTTGTTATATATTGTTTATTTGATTATTTTCATAAATCTATCAATTCAGAATCACGGGTATGTTTTAGTATATTTCAGGTGTTTTTAGCATCAAATGAGTTGAATAATGCAAACGCGCAAAGACGGAACACTTATAGCTCTCATATCACAATTTACGGGCAACACGAGTCAAATTATGTAAGCAGTACATGACGAGCCAGCACATATGTAAGGGGGTACATGTGAAGAAACTGAAGACAACGTGCGCCATTGCAAGGAAAGTGTATGCTGCAGTGGGAAAAATGTATGCCACAGCGCGCCTATTCCTGATACAATCAAGATTCTATGTAACCCTTATATGTATAAATACCCCTTTAGAGTCCCCTTTTGACACAATTTTTATACACTTCAATTTTGCGAACCAACAAGAAACTTAACCAATTTTTGGGAGTTTTTCCACACTCAAGGAAGCAAGGAAAGTAATTATAAGGATCCAAGAGACCATTGAAGATCAACGATCAAGCTTTTGGAGAAGAACGCCATCCAATCTAATAGCAATATTTAGATTTAGGGTTTCTTCTTGTTATAGAATTTACTTTTCTTCTTTTTACTTCTTTGAGTATATGTTTAGATTATATTTGTCTATGAATTTTAATATGAACATGAGTGGCTAATTTTATTATGGATGTTTAGTTTATGTTGCCATATTTGCTAGAACTGTTGTGGTGAATGTTTTATTGTTTTGAGAAAAATAAATTTACCTTCTGGTTAAGAGCATGTTTAGATATTTAATTGTGAATTTTCATAGGTCAATTTGATATTCATAGTTAGGTTGAAAAATCTGAGAGTTTGGTTTTAGGAACGCCACCTTAACTTTACTTTGAAAAACTTAATCAAAACTTCAAATTGATGACCTAGTTATGACATTGGTTTAATTGGCATATTTTTCTTGTGCATAATTTGGTTGCTAATTGATATACTCAATCGTAGGATATTGTTTAGTTAATCAACAAAGAGAATTACCCGATCGTAGGAATTCTTGTAATTAAAAGGAAAGCCGATAATAGTTGTTTATTAGGACGTTCATGTTAATTCACCATAACTTTTCGATGCAAGCATGGCCAACCAAACTAAACGTCCATACATTCTCTATTGATATTTGAAATCTATTTGAGTTAATTCTGAATTTGCGTAATTGTTTTCGTTAATTGTTCGACACCAATGATCTTGCTCAAAAATCCACCTTGTTTACAGTTTTAGTGTTACTAGAATTCTATTTAATTAGTATTTTAGTTGATTTAGAACTCTAATTAGATTAAGAAAAAGGTTGTTTAAAACCATTGCAATTCCTTGAGAGACCGACCTCAGAGATTTGCTTATCACTTTCTACGAGTGATTCGTACACTTACGAGTACTATAATTTGCACATCAGATGGTACCTCCTAGGTGAAACAAACAAAACTAATAATGCTCACCACTCAATTTAAATCTCTCAAAACGGGAGAAAGTGAGACATTTAATGAATTCTATGCTAGATTCTGTGATATTTCTAATGCTTGTTCGAATCTTGGAGAAAAAATTGAACAGGTAACGCTAGTCAGGAAACTTCTTAGTTCTTTACCAGAACAATTCAGGATGAAGGTAACAGCAATAGAGGAGAGCAAAAATGTTGATACATTAAAACTAGATGAGCTAGTCGGGTCAATACAAACTTATGAGTTGTCCCTTGAACCACGAAAGAAGAATAAGAGCATAGCCTTCAAAAGTACAAAAAAGAAATCCTCTAATAGTGATGATGACATGAATGATGAGTCACTAGTCATGTTAGCACGAAAATTCAATAAATTTCTCAAGAAAAAGAGTAAACAAGACAATCAATCTGGGAGGGGACAATCAAACTGCTTCAAAGACAGAAAAATCATAGAATCAAAATCTCCCAATGTTGAAGGTAAGAAATCTAAACCTACTACTCCTCAATGTTATACTTGCAATGGTTTTGGACATATTTCTGTAGGTTGTACCAACAAAAAAAAAGGTTGGAATAGCCTTTAATGCTAAAACTCAGTGACACAGAGAGTGAAGAGGATAATCCAAGTGACTTAGAAGATGGTGACACCAACTATCGAGCCTTTACAGCGACTAAAGATAATAATTCAGACTCTAATTCAAATGAACATAATGAGGGAGTAGATTCTGCTTATTTACTATCTAAATTTAATGTTTCAAGCTTTGATGAATTATTCATGAATTATTTAGGTGCAAAAAAGCAAAAAGGATAAATTACTTATTGAAGTAACTAAGCTCAATAACATAATAAATTCTCATAAGGAACACTCCTTTAGCTTAGAGAAAGAGAAGAAGGAATTATTTATTAGAACATATTAATTCTTTAAATCTGAGTCTTACAGGAACAAAGTAGGATAACAACAAGCTTAAGTAAGAACTCAGTACTGCTAAAGAAACTATGAAAAACTTAACCATAGGTGCTAAAAAATTGAACAAAGTCTTAGACTATGGTAAGTCATATGGAGATAAGGGAGGCCTTGGATATGTAGATGAACACTCTACACCTTCATCATCAAAATCTCCATTTGTCAAATCCGTTGTCCCTCAAGCGAGAAAGACAAATTATGCATCTCTCCACTCTGAAAAGAATCTGTTTATTTTAATCTATCATCATTGTGGTAGAAAAGGCCATATTTGACAAGTGTAGATTTCTGATGAATACTCTTCAATCTAATAATTATTTTCATGCTTATATTAATAGAGCTCATAATTATCATCCTACCATGCATGTGACATCTTCATTTAGGATGAATTTGAATAGGAAAGTTAAGTCTAAGAATATGCTTACAAAAATTAAGGAAATTAAATCTCAACCCAAAGACACAGAGAAGTCAAAATTCATGAAAATTTGGGTGTGAAAAGATTGCATGTTTCCTGTCACCTGACCATTATTGTTTGTCTACCTAAGTGCTTTTATTTGAGTGCTTAAATGACTCTAGGTGAGTAATTTTGTAAGTTTCTTTTATTTCTGTTCCTAGAATTTTTTATTGCTAAGATTATTTAAAAAAAAAAAGAGCCTACAAGGTAATAGACTCATATAATACTTGCACATATACAACATTCTTTTTAGTAGCTTACCCTATTTTGATTCTCATTAATTAAATAACGCTACAATTCAAAATTCTGCACACACTTACATTATTCTCATGTGATGACACTATTGATTGAACTTATTCACACCCTTACTAACACTCATGTGTGTCATGATTGAAATTTATGATTAATTTTGAAAGATTCTAAGATTTGAGCTAGTCTTGATTACAAAATTGTGTTAAGTCCTATTTCTTGTCTTTTAAAATATTACTTCTTAGGGAGATAACTAGTATTGAGAGGACTACCTACTGTGTTGTGTGCAGCTACCGTAGTGAGCGGAGAGGGCTACCTCATAACTAGTGTGAAAGTCATCATATTAAGTTTATGGCTCATGCATGTAACAAAAAAAAATGAACTATGAAATTTTATTTGGTATGTACAAAAAGAAAGAGCAAAAAAAAAAGTTTTAAAAAAAAATAATAATCAAAGGTTTCTTTTTGGTAGACATATTTTATCTTATAAGATTGAAGACTTAATTGCAATTTAGCATGATAGGTGAATTATTCTCTTTTGTGTTTCTTATGATTGGTCATAAATGAATTAATTGAAATACTAGTAGAGTTTATACTGTATATCACTCTAAGTGAATGTCAAGATGTCGTTATATGTGTTAATGTGTTTGTGTGGCTTATTTACTTTATTTGCTGATACAATGAATGATCAAAATTTAAGCAAAAATATTTCTTTCAATTGGTTGTATGCTTATTTGTTTTACATGGGTTTATTGCTTTGTGTGGTCATTAAAAAAATTTGTTTTATAACCACTTCTTGTTAATTAGATCGTATTAAATTTGTTTTACGTTTAGAGAGTCATAAAACTTAGGGGGAGTCATTGCATACATATTTCATTATTATTATTTTTTGACTTGTGCAATTTCTCTTATATGCTTTGGACATATACATGTTTATATAATCTTGTTCTTTTTTAATCACTTGTGAAAATTAATATGCTTTACATGTTTTACATACTGTTTATGTGAAAAATAATTGTTAATTTTTTTTTTTCAAATTTAGGGGGAGTTGGATCGTTCCACCTTGAACACGGATCGATCGCGATACATTGGTTATATATATAGTCTCAGTCCGGATCGATCCCACACGTACCATCTCCTTTTCAAACTCCCAAACCACTCAAATCTTGTCCAAATCTCACATTTTTGGTATCCATAAACTCATATTAACGTCCCCTTACAATTTTTGTGGTCAAAATTTCTCAAAAAATACGATTCACATCATAAATAGCCTAAAGATTGTTCGGCCTTCCAAACTTTTAAAACGCTAAAAACTCACCTTTTATGCGTTATTTTCACCATCAAACACCCATTCTACATCACCCATTACCTGATTTACAAAACCCATCCTTCCAATTCAAGAAAATCCAATTTTTTCAAAAAATTTCAAATTTTCCCCAACTCTCTGAAAATTTACAGTTTTGCCCCTCTCCTACAATCAGATCCCGATGGCTTCTCGACGCACTCAGACTTCTCAGAATGCCTCCACCGTCACTGGACCTGACAGTGAGCACTTTCTTCATTCTGACGATGCACAAAGGTACAAACTATTTTGTTTTTGCCCAATATCTATTGAATGCAAAATAATTCCTGAAGATTTTCATGAACTAGGCATTACTAGAAAATTGATGGAATTGGGATGGCTTCTCCTGTTTAATCTTGATCAAATGGGTTCTCAAAACTTGGTTCAAGAATTCTATGCAAATATATCCTTAAATATAAGTGATCCAAGTCCCAAACAGCATAAAGTGTATGTTAGGGGTCAATTTGTACTTTTTACTGTAGATATCATTAATCACCTTTTAGGTATCCCTCATGTCCAAAACCATGATTTTGATCTACTACAGTCTGATGATGAATATAATACTAAAATGGGAATTCAGAAAACTCGGGTTGTTGGTTTGGGAAAGTTTAGTCAGTACAACTTAATGTGTTTACTAATGTGTCTTAGAGATATTAACAATTCATATAAAAGTCAGGTATTAGTGATATATGTCATTTACTAATGTGTTTATTTGTTAAATTTAAATTCTTTAAAATATACTGCATGTATATGCAGTTTTTGTTATATTATTAAGTGAAAGTAAATTATCAAACTTCAAAATATTTTGAATGTGTCATATGAACATTTTTCATCCACTGTTCCTGCATTGAAGTAGTATATTGATATCTCATTGAAGTCTTTTAAGAAGAAGTTATTAAAAGCTCAAAGAAATGATGGAAAATTTTCTAAAAAATTTAAGTTTTTTTTTTACTATTTTTGTTTGTTTATAAGATACTAATGATATAAATTATGATTTTAACCATTTTATTAATTTTAATTTACTGTAATATTCTTCATTCTGTCATTCAAAAATAAGAAGGAAACTGATGAAACAAGTAATCGTATAAATGATATTGATGAGGAAAGACTAAATGAGATTGCTGTTGATATAAATGATGAAATGATGCGTGCTAAAGTTCATGTAGATGCTGCACTTGATAAAGGGAAAGGGATTTGTGATGGTGACATTGATTTTGGAAAGGAAGTGGGGGCCCAAGATAATTGTGGTCTTAGAGTTGGCAATTCTGATGATAATATTGGTGGTATTGATGTATGTTCTGAAGATGATGTTTTTGAGACCAACAATATGATTTTAAAAAGAAAGGGTGATGCTAACGTTTATGAAAGAGTTAAAAAAAGACAAGTCGTTGATGATAAATTGTTAGTAAGTATAAAAGAGTGCACAAATTTCGAATCTGAGCATGAAGTTGGTAATTTGCATGCGAAAGCTTATGCAAAATAAATGAAGAATAAAAGAAGGTAACACAATAGGTGATCTGGATGAGTATCTATAATGTCATATATAGCAATATAATTATTTTTATCTTTTGTTTAACGTAGTTGTTGCTAACTTTAATTAATTTGCAGGATTTGTGCAATATGCATATGAGTGGTATATATTACTTTGCATAATGCTTTTTCTTTATTTTTTGAGAAAATTAAATAATGATGATAACTAAAACATTATTTTTGGGAATTAATTTTCTTCACTTGCATATTATGCAGTCATGTATGAACTTAACTGTCATTGTAACAAGTGTACTTGTATGATTAATGTATTTTCTAAAATTTATTAATTTGTCATTGTATTAAATGTAGCAAAGTATCATGTTTAGTGGATAGACTACCTCTTTCCAAATCTTGGTTTCTAGCATTGGAAGACTTGACTCATTTATTAAATATAGTTACGAATTAAGGAATTATTTGCTAAACTTTAAATGTTTAAATTAGCTGGATTATTAAAGATATTCATGAAATTGTGTTTTATACATTTTTCTCAGCACTTTAATGTTGTAATGGAGTTATTTTGCAAACATCATTTATTGAGACCAGATTTGATTAATCAATCATTCATTACAGTGGATACAACATTTGCGATAAAATTTTATTATATGTATAACCATCAAACTTAATTCATGTTAACTCATGGATAAGGAAGGACTTGATAATATATATTTGAATAGCACCAACTTGATGGACTACGCTTGGGGACAAATAAACTCTTTTTATATCCAACTATGATATGAGGTTGATTTCATTTATATCCCTCTTTTTGTCAAAGGTAATCATTGGATCCTTCTAGTTGTAAATAGGATATTACTACAGTTGGTATTGTATGATTCGAACGAAGGAAGATGAGTTGCATCTCAACGACAAAATTATTTGCGAACTATGTTTCGTATTTTTTCTACAATGATAGAGGAGGTCGAAGTTGAACATGGAGAATATTGTGGAGGTAGTCTCCCAATCTCAAGCACCAAATCAGATTATTTGTGGTTTGGAAGCTAAAGTTCTACAACAACCACCCAGATAAATTATATGTTTAAATTTTTATGGTCAATTGTATTTTTATTTATCCAAATTTTACTTATTTATTTGCACTTAACATATTAGTTGCATCATAACATTTGAAGTATTTTTTATAGAAGTGTTGATTATGAAGTTTACATGTTGAAGTTCGTTAAATATTTGACAGTTAGACATCTAATTGAATGTATTACTTATGACATGATTTTGGCATAGAGGAAAAAGATTTGTAAATGTATATTTAATCATAGTATGCTGCTGTTTTGAAGAAAATGATGAAGAAAGGTTAAATGATGTAAATAATTTTGAGATTAGTAGGGAATGTGTAAATTTTAATTTGATGCAGATAGAGTTGGGATTACTAGTTTTCTCAACTAAGTTTGTATCTTATTGGTAATATTGATATAGTTCTTTATTTTCTATAGGATTTGTACATATAAAAATAATTGAATTTGTGAAGAGGATTTTAGTTATTGAACAATAATCTATGATTTCATTTACCAATTCCTATGTAGTAAATGATTTTCTAGAATTAATAATAACATTAATCTTGTCAGGTATTTATAAATACAAATATTATTTATTATATTTCAATTAATTGGGTTACATTACTGTAAGCCAATAATCCATTATAATACCAATCCAGCACTTCATTTATTTGAATGTATTTGATGATAGATTACTGCATATCTTTGTAGTAATCTACAGAATCATACAGTAAAAAACTAATAGAATATAAATAATGCAAAAAATCATTACCATAGCATATTTCAAAATTGTTATCCTGTAAAAAACTAAATTTAAATTAAACATAAAATGACAATCTATTTGCCAACACATAGATCAATGTTTTTTAAAAAAAGTTGCTTAATATTTGGAATACTTTGATAATTCTAGCAATTTAAATATTTATTTTAATAATATTTTGTACGACATTATCAATTGTTATATTTAATAATATGATCATTTCTTTATTATTTTATTTTAAAATAATTGACTAATTAATTAGTGATATATAACTGCAAGATATTGTAGTAATATGAATATTTACTGCAATGAGTTGCAGTAATTATACAATTCATTAAATTTCATTAACTAACTGATATATTGATTTTGAAATTAAAATTAATCCATAAATTAGTAATAAGAACCACTTTTATATGAAGAGATAGATATATACTCAGTGTGTCATTTTTTTTACGCATTTATTGTCTTAATTTTACAAGAATTATGCTTATATTTTGGTAATAAATATGGAATCACTATTTATAGTCTTCAATATAATTAAATTACAAGAATTTGGTCACTAGTTAAATACAATTTTGATTATATATTGTAATTTTATAATACATATAGTAAATAATATAAATGGTTATTAAAACAAGATCACTACATGTTAGATAGTTCAAAATGAATATAAAAAAAGGATCACTACATTTATGCTCAAAGAAGTGAATAATATAAATTCAACTAAAACATGATAATTTCATGTCAAATTATGAAAAATATCATACTTATTATTGCATATTATATTATTTCATCTATATTTATAACAAGTGCATCTTTAACTACCATTTATAAATTACTTTTACAAGCTGCTTTATTGTGATCAAGTTTACTACATTTAGAGCATTTTGTGAACCTTTTAATCTTACCAATGTTTGGTTTTCTTTTCTTTTTTGGCCTTCCTTTTTTTCATTTGGTCAAGGGAGAAAGAATAATTTGGACAATAACATCAACTGACACATTCCAATAATCACGGTGACCAACATGATACATTAACTCAGCATGAGCCACCACCACAGATGTAGATGAGTATTTTTTGTCACAAATTTGACGATAATCAACACCTCTATATCTAACTACAGCAATTGCATGACCATATAACAACTTATCCAAATCAAACATACGACATGTACACGTCTTCATATTCAAATTTACTTCACTGTTTTTATCACCATCATGAACGTACATTGTGTATGTGTTAATAGGTGATACTTGATAGTGAAGTGCATGCTATTTCTCCTACCCAACTCCATCTCTACCTCCGTTGTCATTCCATTAACATTCCATGAAGTAGCCAGTATTCTTCTATCATTAAACCATCTTTGCATGATACTTATGAAGTGTTCCATCAATCCCATTATAGGAAGCTCCCTTGCATCCTTTAGAACATTGTTCAAGGACTCAACAATATTAGTAGTCATTACACTATAACGTCGACATGTTCATATTGATGATTAATACATTTAAAATAACTTAATTTAAGCTTATATCAAACTTAAAAATTATGCATCAATGAATTAAAAATTTTAAAACCTAATAATTATTATAAAGGAGAGACCCATACAATAAAATTTAAACATAAGCAATATTAATACAAAAATTATTACATGTATTATTTTGTTAAAATATATATTAACTCAACTCATAATTTCAACTATTGAAAATATTGAAACACATGTAAGAATTTAATTTATTTGAATGTTATCAATTATAAATTAATTTCACTTAAAAAAATTAATAAATAAGCAGCAATTGTAAAGAAATAAAAAATATGCAGAATACAGCAAAAACATATTCAATTATATACTAAAACTACATACCATTGCAATTACTACAAATAATAACAAGAATAATATGATATTACTTGGATGAAATTCGTTCATTTAAATCCATTTAAAGGTAAATATAATATTTTTATACATTGAATATATTATATTAATAAATATGAATCCATATTTTTCATTCATTAGATATGTCAATATACCTAGAAAATGAGATATTGTCCAACATTCAAATCCAACATCTTTCAAATAAGATCCAACATGTTCATCTTGTGTATTAAGTTCAGAAAATATTCTGTTAAAATCATGAATAGTATATGCATTCACAGCCACATAATAAAGTGGTATAACTTCTGTGCTCTTGAACTTTGATTGGATGTTCATTGAAATATGATGCACACATGCACCATGGTGTGCATTTGGAAATATATTCTTCTCACAATTTAAAATGCTAGGATGACGATCAGATACAATCACCAAATCATTCAACTCACTAATTGCAACCTTAAGTTTTGTGAAAAACCAACCCCAAGATTTTTCATTTTCAGAATCACAAATACCAAAAGCTAACGGATAGATCCCATTATCTCCATCCATTGTCGCTGCAACAAATAATGTCCCCAAGTACTTACCTTTCAAGAATGTACCATCCATAGCTACAACATGTCTTATATTACTTTTGAACCCCCGAATCCAACATCCAATTGACATAAAGTAATATTGAAATTGTCTAACATGATCAACTTGAATATGAGTAATAGTTCCCAGGTTCTTTTCCATTAATGCTTGACTATATGCGAGTAAAAAGGAAAATGAATCGTCAGGATCTCCCCTAATTATTCTTATTGTTTCTTCTTTAATTCTCCATGCTGTTATATAAGGTATATACATCCCAAATTTTAATTGCATATCATTCCATATGTCATTTAAAGTATACACATGACTAGGATCACTATACTTTTGCTTTAATATGACACCTATAACTTTGCTAGTAGTTGACTTATTATTTTTTCTCAGTGTATCCAGATGTTGTACATGATAATTAACATACTTTGACATTGTCCAAATTTCAAACCCTCGTATCCTTACACCACGAACTCTCCAATTACACGCATCAAACTTGCAGTTGATGACAATTTCAAAGTTGTTTGAACGAACAATTTTTGTTTCAAACTTTTTTTGCATAGCAATAATGCCATTGAGTAAAGCAATCATAACATTATTACTTGAAGATACAATGTCTGTAATACCTTTTACATTGTTTTCCTTGTTCATAATTGTAAGGTTCTCAATACTTCTTGACATATTATGTTGATTACTTTCGTCACCAATATGGCTAAAAATGCATATGATCACACATGTATATGTGCAAAGCATGTAGGAGAAATTGCAAAAGTTAAAAAAGAAGAATAATGAAATATGTTTGCAATGACTCCCCTTAAATTCTATGACTCTCTAGACGTAAAACAAATTTAAAAGAAAACAAAAAATATTGATTTTTATTTTTTTTATGACCACACAAAGCAATAAACCTTTTTAAGACGAATAAGCATACAACCAATTAAAAAATTATTTTTGCTTAAATTTTGATTATTCATTGTATTAGCAAGTTAAATTAATAGGTCACACAAACACACAAACTAACACATATAATGGTATATTGACATTCACTTAGAGTAGTATACGGTGTGAACTCCACTAGTATTTCAATTAATTCATTTATGACCAATTATAAGATACCTAAAAGAAAATAATTTCACCTATCATAGCTAAATTGTAATTGAGTCTTTAATTCTTACATAATAAAATATGTCTATCAAAAGGAATTTTTTTTTATATTTTTTTTAAAACCTTTTTGCTCTTTTTGTACATGCCAAATAAAATTTCTTAATTAAATTTTTATTTTTTTTATTTACTAATTTTTTTGTAACATGCACTAGCCATTAATCTAATATGATGACTTTCACACTAGTTATGAGGTAGCCCTCTCCGCTCACTACGGTAGATGCACACATCATAGTAGGTAGCCCTCTCAATACTAGTTGTCTCCCTAAGATAGGAATATTTTAAAAGATAAAAAATAGAACAAAAATAATTTCGCAGTCAAGATTAGCTCAAATCTTTAGAGTCTTTCAAAATTAATCATAAATTTCAAATATGACATACATAAGTATATAGTGAGTGTGTGAATAAGTTCAGTCAATAGTATCATCACATGTGAATAATGCAAGTGTGTGCAGAATTTTGAATTATTACATTATATATATACAATGAGAATCAAAATAAAATAAGCTACAAAAGACAAGGTTGTATAAATATAAGTATTATCTGAATACATTACCTTGTAGGTTTTTTTTTTTAAACAATCTAAAAAAATTCTAACAACAGAAAGAAAAACAAACATGTGAAATTACTCACCTAGGGTCATTTAAGCACTCAAACAAAAGTACCTTAGGTAGGACGAGCAATAATGATCAAGTGACAGGAAACATGCAATCTTTCCTAACCCAAATTTTCATGAATTTTGACTTTTCTATGTCTTTAGGTTGAGATTTAATTGCCTTAGGTTTTAAAAACATATTCTTAGATTCAATTTTCCTATTCAAATTCATCCTTAATGAAGATGTCATATGTATGGTAGGATGATAATTATGAGCCCTATTGCTACAAGCATGAAGATAATTATTAGATTGAAGAACATTCATCAAAAATCTACAGTTAGGTCGAATATAGCCTTTTCTACCACAATGATGACAAATGGGCACAAACTTAACAATTTTAGCTACTACAGTTGTAGTGGGTGTTTGTGCAAAATTAGTGGCAGTAGAAGTAGAGTTAGAATACCTTACAAATGTAGTTTTTGAAGTGGAAGGTGTACAGCTTTCATCTAAGAATCCATGACCACGTGTATCACCATATGACTTACCAATGCTCAACATCTTGTCTAGTCGTTCAGCTCCAATAGTTAATCTCTTCACAGTTTCCTTTGATTGCTCTAATTCCTGCACAAGCTTTGAATTTTCTTGTTTGATACCTGCAAGACTCAAACTCAACTTGTCAACATGCTCAGACAATTCAATTTTTTCTTTTTCTAAAACTGACAAATTAAGGTCTTGCGAATTGATTTGATCATTCAGCTTTGTCACAGTTATGAGAAGTTTATCATTTTCTTTCTTGCAGTTAATCAAATCAAAAAATAATTCTTCAAAACAATTTGCATTAAATTTAGCAAGAATAGATATACTTCCCTCATCATCTGAGTCAAGGTTTGACTCACTGGAGTATCCATCAACAGTTGCAGTAAAAGCTACGTAGTTAGTGTTACCATTATCTGAACCACTAACTTGGCCTTGATCACTTTCTGAGTCACTAAGGGTAGTATTGAAAGCTTTTCCTGCTTTCTTCTTCTTGCTGGCACACTCAGCTGCATAGTGACCAAAACCATTGCATTCAAAACATTTAGGTCCATTGAGTTTAGTTTTCTTACCTTCTGAACTCATTGGCGTGAGTTCTCTTCCCTTACGATTTCTTATATGGCTTGATTTTTCTTTAATCTGTAGATCCTTTCTGTTGAACATTTTCTTGAGTTTTCTAGCTAGGGTGAGTAGATTTTCATCTTTCATAACATCATCATTATCACCATCATCATAGCAACATGAATCTCTATTGTAAGGTTTATGAGTATTGGTAATTTTCATGGACACCATGTTTGATTGTGATCTAGCATAAGCGTCCACCGTTTAATCAAATGATACATGATGATGAAGTGCCAAGCTTGCAATGCCCATATGATAGGTAAAATATTCTCTCATGCATACATCCTCACACAATTGAGCATTACACTTAGTATGAATCGCAACGAAAAGAAACTGTGCACATGTTGGTCGATCGATCGATAGGACAATTCGATCGATCGATTAGTCGATCGATCGAGTATAGACCTACTTCAATCTAGCTGCTCTCGGGTTTGAAATTACATAGTTAGATCGATCGAGGTTTGGATCGATCAATCGAGCATTGGCTAGATAGATCGAGCTTTGGCTAGATCGATCGAGCCTGTTTTTCAGTTCTACTACAACTCTGTTTTTAATTCGGTCCATATGTTACTTTTACCAATTTGACTCATTTAATGTTGAATGCAAAATTCTTATATGAGTAGAATTGTTGTGAAAGTAGAATCCTTGTATGAGTAGAATTCTTGTGAAAGCAAAATCCTAGTATGAGTAGAATTGTTGTGAAAGCAAAATCCTAGTATGAATAGAATTGTTATGAAAGTAGAATCCTTATATGAGTAGGATTGTTGTGAAAGTAGAGTCTTTGTTTGAGTAGAAATGTTGTGAAAGCGAAATCCTAACATGAGTAGAATTGTTGTGAAAGCTAAATCCTGATATGACTAGAATTGTACTCTATTATTAATCCTTTTTCAAGTCAAACTGGACTCTATATAAGCAACACTTGTTTGTGCAAAATATTTACCACACACAAAACTAATATTTTCCATATCTGAATTGAGCTTCTAAGAAAAATCTTATTCTCTTCATCTATTAATCTTAGGCATTTTCTTGTTTTTAATTGTTCAAACATATTGTGTGGTTATGTTTGAATAATTCATGTGCCTAATTATTTTTCATGATATTGAGCTTTACATGATTGTTCTAGAGTTTGCTAGCTGATTTGGTTTTTACGTTATATGCTATTGAATCTGCTAGTTAAGGTTTTTCATTGTTGAATCTGCACTATGACACATTTTGCACTTGTGTTATTTGTGCTAACGTTTCAGGTACTGAGGTGACGTGTTCGGTATTTCGTGTGACTCAAAATTACCGAAGTTGACGGGTTCGATTGATCTTGTGGGACTCAAGTAGATCGAAACGTTGGTCCGAATCCAGACACCTAGCTTGTGGAGGCTATGAAAGGAGCGACGGCTCGTAAGTAAATTACATGAGGGGGATCTATCTGTGAAGGATAGTCTAGGACCTATGGTTGTAATTGAACATTGATTTTCATAGTGGATAGTTAGGTGGTCCAGTGGATCGATGGTTTTCCTCTTAGGTCATTGGTGTGGCCTAGGTTATTTCCACCTAAAAATCTCGTGTGTTATTCTTTAATTCTGCATTTTATTTTTACAGGCGATTGCATGTCTGGCCGTTGTGTTTAGGTTATATGATTAATATCTATTAAAATTGAAAATAACCTATTCACCCCCCTTAGGTATATTTGATCCGTAACTAAAAACTTTCAATAATTATTACAATTAGAAACATTGGTTGGATAATTATTCAATTATACATTGTCAAAGTTACTTTCATCAACAAGGCAATCATCAGATTGAACAATATCCTCAATGAAAAGGTTTTCAAATTCCTTTGAACCTTCACTGCCCTCATCTTCATCTAATAATTCATCTAATGCAGCTCCATCTATATTAGATTGAACAAGTGTGTTCCATTCAACTATTTCATTCTCAACAGTAGCCATTACAGATGAATGCTTACATTTCTCATTCATCAAAGGTTCCTGAGTTGAGTCAATAGTAATATATAATACAGGGGAATTACTTGATCCATTAGCATGAAAAGTAATGAATGTATTCACATCACAATCATTCTTAATAATTATAGCTAGGGGTGGCAATTTCTGACAAACACGATAGCACGATCCGAACACGACACGACACAAATTTTATTTTAGTAAGAATTGATCAATAATTTTTTATGTTCTTAAAGATTTTGTTATTTCTTACTATTATAAATAAGTAACACAAAAAAAATTTAAGTAAATTTTTTAATGTGTCAACCAACATGAAAACACGACACGAATAACACAAACAAACACGATATGAACACGAATAAACACGACACAAACATGACTAACACGACACGATTGACACCCCTAATTATAGCAGGATGCACAGTATTTTCGTTGTAAAGATACTTCATAATAATATCTTTGCATGCAATGTTAACCTTCAAGGCTCCACCAATCATTTCCAACAAGCTTTCATATTATAAACTCCTAGGCATTGGGAATACACTAGAATCACCACCCTTATATAATGTACATTCTCCTTTGGTTACCCATTAACCACCATAACGAACATGTACCATAAATGTATCCATTAGATAATGGCATTGAAAAAAATTAAGATTTATGAAAGACAAGAACAAGACTTGTAAGTAATTTACAAAAAAATTATAATATTTTATATTTCTACATGGAAACTGCAAAGTCATAATCATAATTACAAAATGTAACATTTCATTTATTTCAAAGATTTTTTTTTTATCTTAAAATGTATTTCGTTAGTTTCAAGTATAAACTAATGAAAATGATTAAATATTAACTTAAATTTTCATTAAAAATATAATATTTTCCATTTTCTAAATAGAACTACAAGATAATACTATAACTGCAAGGCTTTGCATGTTTTTATTTCAACGATAAAATCTGACCAGCGTCCTTCTCTGCTATATAATAAACATGAAATTCTTACAAATTTTAGCAACATTATTGAAGTTAATAATAATTTGTATATATTTATAGTCCACCCATTACTCACTTTATTAAAATTAGAAATGATCTTTTAGATTCAAGTAATATGAAAAAATAATAATGACATTTTATACTTTAAGCTGAATAAAGATAACAATAGATTTCCTTCATAAATAAATAGAATTGCAAGATAATACTATAACTGCAAGGTTTTGCATGTTTTTATTTCAATGACAAAATCTTACCAGCATCTTTTTCTGCTACATAATAAACATGAAATTCTTACAAATTTCAGCAACATTAATGAAATTAATAATAATTTGTATATATTTATAGTCCACCCATTACTCACTTCATTAAAATTACAAATGATCTTTTAGATTCAAGCAATATGAAAAAATAATAATGATATTTTATACTCTAAGCTGATGAAAGATAATAATGAAAAGGAGAAGAAGATAGAGGAAATAAGAATGAAGGGAAATACAAACTTTTTGAAGCACGAGAAATCAAAAAAAATTAATTAGAGAAGGCTATTGTTTCAAAACCCTAGAAGGAGAAGAAGATGAAGGAAATAAGAAAGTGATTTGGCGCTAAACAAATTGGAACGAAAAGGAGATAAAAAAGTCTGAAAATATTTTCAAAATATATGTCCTAACTCTGGTTACTTTGCTTGAGTTTACTCGGTGGTAATAAGACTGAGTGAAACCCCTCAAGTACTAATTTTATAATATATGAAAAACATACACTACTTTTACAATTTGTGATATTTCACACACCAATAGATATAATTTCCCGACGATAATGACTCAAGTCATGCCAGTACATGTCAGTACTTGATGTGTAGAAGAAAAGATTTTAGGGGCCCCAAACTTATTTTTGTTTATACAAATATAAAATTTGTAAAAATTATATAATAGATTATATTTAATTTAATATTAAATTTTTTTTATATAATATTATAATAAAAATATAAAATTTGTACTTAAAAATTATAAAGTTAATACATTGTAATTAATTTATAAAAAAAATTAAATAAAAATATAACAAGTTAATAAATATTAGTATTATTCATGAATAAAATAAATTTATTAACTAAAAAATTTAAACAAATATATATATATATATATATATATATATATGATTTAGAATTTGATTTAGAATGTAAAAGATAAAATATGATTTAAAATTTTAAACTTGAGATTATATTTAAAAAATATATTTTTATAAACAATATAAGACTAATTAATAATAATAATAATTTTATATAAAAAGATTTTAAATAAATTCTAAAAGATTATTAAAATAAAATGTAAATAGTATAATATGAGATAAAGTTAAAATAAATATGATAAACATAAATTTAAAAGCTTTAATAAGAAGCTTATTATATACTTATTTTTTTAATTTTATTTTTATAATGCTGAATTTAAAGTTAAATATTTAAACTTTTTTTAGATTACCACATTTAAGAATTTTTTTTACATAATATATGACTATAATTTTATTTTTGTTACTAATAATTACTAAATACATTAAAAAAGTATATATTTAACTACTTTATTTACTATTCATATCATTTTTATCTACGTATTTGTTAAATATTATTAATATATACCAAAATATGTACATAAAAATTAAACACAATATACTACTACAAATTAAATATTTATTTAATACTAAAAATATACATATAATTAATTTTTTGTAAAAAATAAATTAGCTGAAACTGTAGTCCTACCCAGGCCTCGATGTGCATTGTAATTACATTATTAAATCTATTTCTTTTAAAAGATTATTTAAATTAATATTTAATTTATAAATAATTTATTAAATAATATATTTATTTTTATCTCATTTTTATTAATATTTTAATTTTAAATAATTGATTTTGATATTATTTTTAAAAAGAACAAGAACAATCATCTGTTCTTTAAATTTGATAGATATATAGTAGTTTTTATTGTCGAAAAGTAATTAATATTATTACAAAAAATTTAATTTTGAAAAAAAGAAGTTTGTAAATACGATTTTTCTTTAAAGATTGTTTTATTATAACAATGTAAAAAATTAATGTTGAAATTTTGTAGACAAGTTTGATGGAATACTGTTAAAAATATAATTAATTAACTTTTACTTTAATAAAAAATAAATATACAATAATATTTATTTTATAAACAGCAGGTGATTTGTGATAATAACATACAATTTAAACATAATTCAAATATGAGTGATTTAATACGATATATATTGATAAAATTTGCATAATTTTATTTAATAAATAAGTCAAATGTAATAAGACAACATAAATAATCGTGTTTAATTAATATTTTTTTAAACAACTACATTATTTTAATTAATATTTATATTATTATTTAAGAAGGTAATTCAACAAAAATACGATAATTATGGCCTGATCGAATTTTATTAAATTTTATAAGCTTTGATTTTTTGTTAAAAATAATACATATTAGTTGGCTGTTTTTTAATTTATATGATATATGAAATACATAAATAATTAACTCAACACGAATATTATGCGCTCATAAATAATTTAATTATGTGGATAAGCATGAATTACATAAATTAAAATCCGTAATGTGATTGAAATAAATATTTAAAAATAATAATGTAAATTTAAAACATAATTAAATAATTAAATAAATATTCATAAAAATTATATTTATTATTTATTAGTGTAAAATAATTATCCATTAGTAATAAAGCAAATGTAATACACATAAAATTAGCAAAGTAGTTAACTATTTATAAAAAATGTATATATTGTAAATACATTTTGATGTGTATTAATATACTAAAAAGATTAAAAAAAATCTAAAAAAGATAGAAAGTGAAGAATAATCAAAATGGATTCTAGTTTTTATACACATTAAAACTACTAAAATAACATTCATAAAAATATATTTATTATAAAGATATTTTAATATTTATTAGTGTACTAAAGAAAATAACAAAAACTAAAAAAAAAAAAAAGTGGAGAATAACCAAAATGATACACACTAAAACTAACAAAACAACTATTTATAAGAAATATATTAATTATAGTAACATTTTGATATTTATTAATGTTCAATAAAAAAAAATTAGACTAATATAGAAGTTATAACAATTATTTAAGGTTAATAATGTAAAGTTAATATATAATAAAAGCTTTGATACTTTGTAGTCTTCATATTTAATAAAAGCTACGTATGCGCATTCATATTAAAACTAGTACATTAATAGTCTATCATTTAACAAAAGGTATAACATTAGTTCAATTTTGAAAAAAAAATAATTTATAAAAAAATAAGTTTTTTTTATAAAAATATTTATTATTTTAAATCCTCTATCATATTTTTTTTTTTCTTTTGTACGTTTCATAATTATGAAAATAACTTTGTTCATGTTAGCAAATGGCAACCATGTCTAATTTCAATATTATCTTTGTCTCGTATCCCATTATTTCTCTTACCAATCACCTTTTAATATTTACAATAAATTAAAAATGTAATTTTTATTAAAATTAAAATTATACAACCACTAACTCTTTTGAAGTATCAGTTCTATCTACCAATGATCATGACCATCTTTGGTTCACTACCTCCAATTTTTTCACTCTCTTATTATTTTTCGACAATCGTATGTTTGATTAAAGTTATTTTCACTTTAGATTTAATCAAATATAAAGCAATTAAAAAAAATAAAGTAAATAGTGAAATCACAGGGAATGAGCTAGTAATAGTAGCGGTTAGAGTTAGAGATGTGTATTTCAAAAGAGTTGGTCGTGTTTCTAACTACAAATTCTTAAAAATAAATACATGTTTAAATTATTCAATTTTTTCATGCCAACCGACAAATGAATAAAGCAATATCAGAGGTAGGATAGAGATGATAATGAAGGTTCACGATAATTACAAGGATGATATGAGATATTTTCGTATTGAAAAGCATAAAAACAAATAAGAGAGTGCAAAAAATAATAAATATTTTACAAAGATAAAATTGTCCTTTTATAAATTAGGTTTTTTCTTTAAAATTAGACAATTGATGTACTTTTTGTTAAATAAAGTGACTACTAACGTACTAATTTAATAATATGGAGACTATTAAAGTACTGATCCTTATTATAAAGAAATGTATTTATTATAAAGAAATTTTGGTATTTATTGGCCTAAACAACTACCTATGGATCATAATGTAAAACTACTCAAACAAATATTCATAAAAAATATATTTATTGTAATTATATTTTCATATTTATTAGTGTATTAAAAATAACAAAAAAATAAAAAATGTGAAGAATAATCAAAACAGATCATCCATTTTTACATAATAAAACTACTAAAATAATTATTTATAATAAGTATATTTATTATAGGGACATGATAATATTTATTAATATATGGAAGAAACTAACAAAATATTTATAAAAAAAAATAAAAAAATATACATAATAAAAGTAACAAAATAAATATTTAAGTGTATTTATTATATAAATACTTTAGTATTTTTTGTGTTCAAGAAAAAGGAAAAGAAAAGGAGAAACAACTGAAGTATTGTTCACCCTCTATTGTTGCTTTTTATATATATATATTAGTTTTGGGTGAGTGCATTAGCGATTCAAATTTTATAAATATATTGGAGTTGATTATTGGACAATAATTAATATTACTTTCAAAATTAATTATAGAAAAAAGAAAAAGAAAAAAGAAAGTCTTTAAATATAGATTTTCTTTTTGGTTGTTTTTATCATAAGAAGGTGAAAATTTTAGGTTTAAATTTGTAGAAAAATTTGAAGGAATACTCTTAAAACAAATAGTCTAAATCTGAATCTAAAAAAATAGTCTAATTAATTTTTTTTAATTAATAAGACTTTTATTCCACTCTTTTTTACAAAGAAAATATTTTATTTAATTAATTTTAATTAGCTATTAAAAAGATTGAGAAGAGTACAAAGAGAGGAAATTAGAAAGAGATTTAAAAATTAGAAACTTAGGATGAAAAAAAAAATTAAATTTTAGGAGAAAGAAGATTAATAAAAGAGAAATTTAACAGTATAAATAACAATCAAAATAACAAGTATTTATTTTATTTGAACTTATTGATCTTTTTGTTATTAATATAAATTTGTATGGTTAATTTACCATTTCATACTATAGCTCAAATGAAAGTATTATCAAAGAGTTTTAATAAATTTAGTAGCGTTGATCGTCAACGAACAATTATTATTCCTTCAAAATTGTTTTTTAGTTTATCATATTTATAGTTATAATTATGACATAATCTCTATATAAAAAACGATGAATTAAAAATAAATATAATATGTTTATAAATAAATTAATTTGATTTTACTCATTCATTGAATAAGTATGTACCACATTAATTATCATAATTAAAATTTTAGAACTATAAAATAAAATTATTTATAAAAGTATGATATATTAGGAGCATTTTTTATTTATTAATGTACCATAAATTACAACAAAATAATAGTGGCTAAACTTTTTTTTTTTTTTTTAAATGTATTGAAACATTTTTGTATTTAATAATGTATAATTTTTTTTTACAACAATGTAATAGAGGCTAAAGATTAAAAATAAAAATAACTAAGGGAGAATAAATTAAAAAGACAAGAAAACAAACAAACAAATAATAATAACAATAATAATAAAAAATAAAAAAAAGCAGGAGAATAACGATAAAAATTTGTTGTAAAATATTACAATAATGCAATAGAGTCTAAAGCTAAAAAAAAAAAAAAAAAGAATAACTGAGGGAAAAAAAATTATAAAAAAAGAAAACAACAAATGAAAAAAAAAATAAAAAGTTATTTAGTAATTATAATTATATTAAAATAATACAAGATGTATTGAGTTTAGAGGGGAAAACGGGAAATTCTAAAAAAAAATTTGAATTTTATTACGAGATATTTTAGTAAATATAAAAATGTAATAAAAAAATTAATAATACATAAAATACCAAAATTATCCCAAAATATTACTATTATACATCCTATCTGTTACGTTCAATTTCAATCTACCGAACTGCCTTACCGCTGCCTATCCATCACTTGACCACCACCACCGTCCGACCACCATAATCGTCCGTGCACCATGCCAACATCGAGCACCCAGCCACAATCCTAGCTCTAGCGCCACCACCTTGCATCGTGCCACGTACGGGATTTCAGAAACTGTTTGGGATTCCAGAAACGCAAGGGATTTCAAATCTTTAGGTATGGTTTTAATTTGTTTAATTTATATTCATATTTAACTATTCAATATGGCTGTATTTTGGTGATTAAATGGGAGGAGAGTGAAAATCTGGTGTTTTAGGTGTTAGGAGTTCAGGGGGGGAAGAAGATGAACAGTAGGTTTGGTACGGGGTACCAAATCAAATTGTTATGTTCGGTAGGGGATGCCGAACAAAACTGTGATATTCGGTAGGGGGTGCCAAACAACATTGTTATGTTTGGTAGGGGATGCTGAATAACACTGTGATGTTTGGTAGGTGGTGCCGCTGAACAACACTGTGATGTTCGGTAGGGCCTTACCGAACCTAACTATTTTATTCGGTAGTGGCATACCAAACCTCACTGTTTTGTTTGGCACCTCCTACCAAACATCACAGTGTTGTTCAGTTTCCCTTTACCAAACGTAGCCTATTTGAAATTATTTTGCGACTTTTTTTTTATTTTTGTTGTGTGATTTCTTTATTTATTTAACAGCTAATTTGTTATTTTAGGTATGAGTAAATAACCTCAAACCGCTTCATATAGAAAAAGAAATGAAGAATTATATGAAGCCGAAGGACTGGTATATAGAAGAAGAAAACATAGACAAATGTCTACAGTTGGGCCATCAAATGTTCAAACTATAGTAGATCATTCCACAGAGATTACAGAGGATCAAATTGAATTTGTGGACGACATTTTATATGGGCCAAATGACCATACCTTTGAGACGTTAGTAGAGCATGGGATGGAACATGATGAAGTTCACGAAGACACCTCCTCATTTTAAATTGGTCCAAAGAATTTGTCGGTGCTAAAGAGTTTTAAAACTCACATAGCATATGAAATCTGGAATAAGACTGTAAGTATTTCACTTGTGAAATATTATTATCAACTTAAAATTTATTAATTTTATTTAACTGTTTGTAATTTTGTTTATTTTTAGGTTGATCATGAATTGTTAAGACCTATTGGTCATTCTGTGGGACAAAGTAACTAAGATCTCAATTAACCCCATAATCAACATTTTGCGCATCGCATATATCAGTTAGGCCTAACTTCGTTATGCCATGCCACATACAAACATGCCGACAAGATATTGGTATCAGCATTTGTTAAGAGATGACATCCAGAAACCAACACATTTCATATGCCATTTGGTGAGATGACTATAACTTTATATGATGTACAACAACTGTTGGGCCTTCAGGTTACGGGAACAGCTTATACAGGAAGAAAATTAAGTAGAAGTGATGCTATTTCACTTATTGTGGAGGCATAGGAGTTAGTATAGATGTAGCAAAGTCTCAACTGAGTCCAAAAGAATTATATGTCAAACTAAGTTGGTTAAGGACTCTGTTTACTTCTTTTAGTGACTGACTAGATGACTAGGTAGCTAGGGCATTCTTGCTACATCTGTTAGGATGTACACTTTTGTTGATAAAATTGGAAACAGTGTCCTAATATCTTACTTGATATTATTGAGAGATATAGACACTATACATGAGTATGATTGGGGTGTAGCTGCATTGGCTTATTTGTACTGACAGTTGGGGACAGCTAGTCGATATGATGTCAAGTAATTATCTAGATATTTGACTTTGCACAAGCATAGATTTATGAACATATTCCCATATGCGCTCTATCGCTAAACCCAAACTACAATAGTCAACTTCCTCTTGTATAGCGTTGGGGGTTGTTCACTTGTACTTCTGTAGCCAAGAAGTTGTTGAGGAGTTGAGAGAGACACTTGATGATCTAACAGCATATGGCGTGTGTTACTCTTATTATGTTTTTAATTTTAATTAAATTATTTAGTTATTTGTATTGTATCTTAAATTTACTATGTTTATACTTTGATTTGTCAGGTTATTTGGGATCCATATTACACCGATATTCTAGAGATAACGTTTTTTCACGGATGCATCCTTTTTCTGAAAGTCGTCGAACCTTATCATAGCCACATGATGTTGCACCAATTTAGACATATTCATAGTATTCCACCTGATCTAGTTGAGCCTTTTAAAGTTAACAGAGGGTCTAATCGTAAGATGTACAAGGTGGAGTTTTATTTTGCAGATCAGTATTAGACAAGTTGGAATAGTCATGTCTTATCTCAACAATCCAGAGGTACAATAGTTAATTTTCCAACTGATTGTTCTTCAGATTACATGCAAAGTATAAAAATATATCGTATGTGAGAGTACAAAACCCAATATATAAATTAACACGTGATAGGACGACGACTCACCATGCAACCCAACATGTACAACCTGAAGGAGCTATTAATATTCAACATAATAGTTACTCTAATATTATATTTTTATATTATATCGACTAACTTTTAATTTTTTTGTATTTGTTAGGGTGTCAGAGAAGCATTACATATTGTTGAGTGTGCTTTGTCAAAATGAAAAGAGCAACCATCAACAAAATGGTACAAAAAATTCAATAAGGTGCAAAAAATCTTGCAAGTATGTGTTAGTTCATCAGCTACAGATGCTCATCAACCATGTTGATTTTTTTTATTATTTGTACTTGACCTGTAATGGCATTCGATGTATTTAGTTTGAACACTTATTATTACATTAATATCAACTATTTCTACTTAATGATATATATTATTTTTTTTCAAAATATATGATAGTCAATGCATATATTTACATTGGCTTAACTCTTAATATAAAATGAACTAATAATCATCACAATCTAAGTCAACTACAATATTCGAATTTGTATACATATTACTCGAAGATGATTGTAGTGAATTATAATTTTCAATTTACTTTGCATATGGTGTAATCTAACATTGTGCTAATGGTTTTTGAAATACATGCCAAGCTGAGTGTATAGATGGTATTAGAGATTCGAGTTGCAAATTTACCTGTAATATATCAAACAAATAAAATCAATATATATCTGATTAATTATACAACTATACCATAAATATTAAAATTAAATCTACCTCCACAAAATGATTCCCATCGACAAAACATATAGAAATTATCTTATGATTGATAGGTGGCTCAGACCAAAGTGGGAGAAAAGTCCATGAGCTATGTAAACTGAATGCAATAAACACGACATTATATGTAGAAGCAACGATATGTCCCATGTCTGGTAATGTCATATATTTTTCATAACCACAACCTCCATTGAAATAAGAAAGTTTATGAACGAGCTCCTTCGTTACTTCGAGATTACCATACAAGCAAGTATAATTATTGTAATGATTTTGTATTTCATTGAGCATGTCATACCTCAGGCTATGATTCCTTTCTAAATCCAAGTCCAATGGCTATAGCTCTAAATCCACAATTATCATCTACTAATACATCATTAAATCTCTTTACAAATGGTTTGATTTCAATAGGCAATTGAGATATGTATGATGAAGATGCAAATAGTTGAGCTCTTTTAAGTGGTAACTTTCTCTTTCTTATGAATTTGCCCCACTTGAAGACACAATTATTTGGGAACCTTGATTTGTATCAATTGACTTCTTAGATATAGCATACTTAAAACTTGAAAGATCTTGTCATGTGGAATATGTAGCCTTAGTAGGACGACCTTTATGAGTATTTTTTACGAGTGGCTCATCCAAATTAGTTGTACTTAGATCTGTTAGGAGGCTGAATGCCCTATACATTTGAAATTTTACATTCTTGTCACTACTATGAAAGCGTCTCATGAACTTCTCATACAAATAGTTGCAATCCAAGTCTAAATCATCATCTTGTGATGTGGGTGCAAAACTGAGTTTCTTCCGATGAGAATGAAGTGAAGAAAACTCAATAGGACGACTCAATCGTTTGTATTGTTCAATGACATGAGCACATGATAGTCCATGAGTTCGAAGTTTCGCACACCTACAAGTTGTAGCATCAAATGATACCCGATATGCTCTCTGGGATTCATTAAAAATAATTTCTAGTGTCGTACGTGAAATATATCCTCTCAACTCCTTGTATTGCCATTCGGGCTTCAAATGTTGTTAGAGTGTAGTTAAGCTCATCTCAAATGAAGTTTTAATCTATGTATGTTGGAGCTCGAGTAACTGGTGAATGTTATCCCAGTTTGACACCAAGTTCCCTTGTGATGTCTTCAATTGTTGTTTCAACGCAGCATATGCACTTTCTACTCTATTTGTTGTTGAATTTCCTAAATGCATATATAAATCTGTCCAAGCTTAAACAAATTTTTGTTTGTATGAATTCAATCATATATTATTCACATAATATATTGCTTCTTTACATTTATAAAATTTTCTTTCAATATATTTCATGTCCAATTCATATTCAATAACAATCTTGAACAACATTATGCCAAAAATGGTTAAAATTTTTCCATCTTTCTTTATCTTTGAATAATTTCTTTGTATTTCTTAATACATTTTTGGAGATATATCATCTACAAAGATGGTGACTAGATGTAGGAAACACTTATGTGACTGCATTCATAACAGTTTTTTCTTTATCTGTTAAGATAACACTTGGCATAGAGTTTGTATACATTAATAATTTTAATCTCTCCAATACCCAATGATAATTATTATCTTTTTCAAATTTCAGATATGCACACGCAATAGAGAATGTCATATTTGTAGAAGTAACCCCAACAATCTCTAGAAGCGGCAATTTGTACTTGTTAGTGTTGTAGGTGCAATCCATGATAATCACATGAGGAAAAGCTCTTAACAAATCAATGGAAACTAGATGAGAAAAAAATAGATCTATAATAACCTCATCAACATCATTGCTCCTATGTCACTCCATATAATTGTGAACAACCAATAATGCATCAATTGTTGGAAAATTGACATTCCATCTTGTTCTTTAAGCCTATATTTTTTAAGGGCATTGTATATATGTTTCATTGTACTATAATTTTGTTCATTATTTTGCTTCATCCTATACAAAATGTGTTTTGGCCTAACGTTGCACTTTGTTATATCAACTAGCAAATTCATCTTTTCATTATTGAGTTTTCCAACATATGGATGACCCTCAAGATATCGTGTCAATCAGTGATTATGTGTACCGCAACTAATTGTTAACTTCCAGTGAAAACTATTTTCGATAATCCTTCATTTTAAAGAAAACAGACAATTATATTTTCTTGTTCCAATTCGTTTCTCCTTCTCATCCTCTTTTTTATCTTTGGGGTCTTTTGGTTTTGCTTTCGAACGATAGAATCCACTTCTTTCATATGCAAAATCAATCCTAGGTCTCCTACAATCTGAACCAGTGTCAGACTTCTTCATCACAACTACCATCCCGTTACTTGTCCTATTAGACTTCGTCCATGAGATCAACTCTTTTTTTGAAATAAATATCTGTAGTAAAATAACAAAAATTAATACATTTAAATTACGTAATATATTATATTTATTAAAAATATATAACATATCTCACTTTATCTGTATTGAATAATTTGGTGTAGTCGATACTTTGTCCATCTTGTAACTCGTATGCTAAATCCTATAAATAAAAATTGAATTTTTTTACTTCTTCTCACAGAGGTTTGGTAGGAAAATGTGGAAATTTTATAAAAGGTTCGGTAGGACAATATGAAAAATTTGCAAAAGGTTCAGGGGGTACCAAACCTCATGAAAATTTTCAACGCCACATTCAAACGGGTTCAGTATGGTTTACCGAACATATCATATATGTTCGGTAGGGGTTGCCGAATCTAAATGATATGTTCGATAATTCTTACTGAACTACTGCGCAATTTGTAGAAAAAAAAATTATATACCTGTATTAATTGCTTTTTGTCTCCATTTTCTTCAAAAAATTTCATCTATTGTGTATTATTCATATATGTATCCTCTATTCTTAATATTTTGTGTTAGAATTTAGAGTTATTAATGAATGTAGAGATAGAAGTGAATGAGAGAGAAAATGTGGAATGTATGAAATTAGTTTAAGAAGGTAGGATGTGGGGTATAAGTGTGAGTGATGAGATATATTTTTTAAGTTTTAATAAAAAAGATAAATTTAATATTTTATTATATTTAAAATATTAAATAATTTAATGGTATGTCTCGTAGTAAAATTCAAAATTTTTCGAGAATTTTTCAAAATAAAATAGAGTAGGATTTTTGGAAAGTTCCGACCCAAATTAGGGTTTTTGTCTAAAATAGGCAAAATCCTTAAGATAGTTTAAAAAAGGGCAACCTTGTGTAAAAGTTTAGAAATAGGCAAAATTCTATTTACTCTCCCAGTAGCCGGTTTGGTTGGGTCATTTAGTTTCCCACTAAAATAATTTTCTTTCTTCTTCTCCCTCCAACTACGCACCCTCTCTTTTTCTCTTCACTAATCTTCTCACCATTGTTGCGTGTCATCGTGGAAAAATTATAAAAATGAGGTTAGTAATATCTACCAACAATATTTGCACTTTTTATTAGGATGTAAATGTTGAAATTTGTACCAGAATTTTTAAATAATAACTACCAGAAAAATGCGATTGGGACTGATATATTTTCGAAAAATTTCCAACAATTTGCTTCATACTTTCGCGAGGAACTGATATGGGTATTATTTAAACAAATTTTTGGTTGAAAAACCGTATTAAACTATTACCCCAATTCAATAATAATTAATAGAAACATATATTTTTGGCCGCGTGTAATCGAAACATTTATGAAATGCTATATTCAGTTTTTTATATGTGGGGGTATATGTGGTATATTTGAGGATATATCTGGTTATCCGGTATATCTGGGGGTATATCTGGTATATCCGGTATTTTTGGGGGTATATCCGGTATATCTGGTGGTATATCTGGTATATCGGGGGGTATATCTGGTATATCTAGGGGTATATCTGGTATATCTTAGGGTATATCTGGTATATCTGTGGGTATATCTGGTATATCTGAGGGTATATCTGGTATATCTCAGGGTATATCTAGTATATCTCAGGGTATATCTGGTATATCTCATGGTATATCTGGTATATCTCAGGGTATATCTCAGGGTATATCAGGGTATATCTAGTATATCTCAGGGTATATCTGGTATATCTCATGGTATATCTGGTATATCTCAGGGTATATCTGGTATATCTCATGGTATATTTGGTATATCTGTGGGTATATCTGGTATATCTGAGGGTATATCTGGTATATCTCAGGGTATATCTGGTATATCTCACGGTATATCTGGTATATCTAGGGGTATATCTGGTATATCTCAGGGTATATCTGGTATATCTGTGGGTATATCGGGTATATCTGGTATATCTCATGGTATATCTGGTATATCTGGGGGTATATCTTGGTATATCTTCTTGGGATATGTCGGTATATCTTCGTAAATCTTGGTATATCTCTTTATAAATTATGTATATCTCGGTATATCTATGTATATGTTAGTATATCTCCATCTATTACACATTTAATCAGGTATATATGTTATATACTAATAACGCAGTTCAATATGTTGTATATTATTTGATATATCAATTAAACTTTACGTATTTTTGAATGAGATAGACCTAATTATTTTTAAACATTTTACAGAATGGATAGCCTTAGTATTCTAATCATTCACAATGGTAAGTGGTCATTGAAGGATAATAAAAAAGTATATCAAGGAGGTGAAGGTTTGGTGATGAAGATAAAAAAAGGATGGTTGTCTAATGAACTTAAAGAAAAGTTGTTTCTCAAGTTAAAGATGGATAAGTTCAAGTATGAACTTGAAATGAGATACTTCTATAAGAATGATTTGACATTACCTACTGTTTTAATAGGTGATGATGAAGACTTGGAAGAGTTTTTTGACCTTCACGTTGAAGATAATGAAAGGAAGGCTGTTCTATATGTCACAAAAAATGAGATAAGATCTGTAGGTACAAGTCATTCTATTTGCCATGAGCAACTTTTTAATACCGGAGGCCGTAATGTAAATTTCTTGAGCGATACTAATATGCAAGAAGGATCTCAAAATCCAAATGGTGGTTGCGATAATGTACTTGATAGTATTCGTGATGATGTAGATCAAAATTTAGTTCCGCCGCAAATGGGTGATGATGGAGATATTGATATGATTAGAGAATATGAATTACCAGATATACCTGTCAACGAAAACGTTGATCATGATATGTCCTCAATGGGAGGTTTGCATGCAATTGATAATGAAAGGACACAAGTTGAACCAGAAAGGGTCATTGTTAGAAATCATGAGAATTATGGTTTATCCCAGTCTGAAGGAAGAACTGTAATTGGAAACAATAATGAATTAAGTATCGGTCCATCCAGTACACCCATAGAGATTATTTCTAATGGTGACGTTTCGTCGTCTGTGGCACATGTTGAGCTTGATTTGAAAGTTGATCAAGTGTTTGACAATAAGATAGATTTCACAACACATGTCGGTCTTTATGCCATAAGAAACAGATTTGAGACGAGGACACTGACTAGTAGTAAAGACCGTGTTCTAATACGTTGCATTCAATCTACTTGTAGTTGGATGATTAGATGTAATAGGATCACTGGATCTGATAGGTTCAGGGTAAAAGAATATGAATCAAGACATACTTGTGATCCTAACAATTACATGAGGAAGAATAGGACTGCAACCTCAAGAGTGATAGGAAATGCCATAAAAATGAAGTTGGTCTGACCAGGAAGAATTTATAAGCCCAAAGATATTATTGATGATTGTCAAAATGAGTTTGGGATTGAGATTGGTTACACCACAGCATACAGATCTAAAGAGAAGGCTCTTTATTTGCTACGTGGCAGTGAAGAGGAATCTTTCCTGAAGCTTCCTTCCTACTGTCATGTTTTGAAGGAAAGAAATCCTGGTAGCGTCACACATATTGAAGTTGACCAGTCCGGAAGATTTAAGTACTTTTTTATGGCACTAGGTCCATGTATCAGAGGATTTTTATATTGTATAAGACATGTAATTACAGTCGACGGTGCATTCCTATCAGGTAGGTATGCTGGGACATTATTCGTAGCAAATGCTTCAGATGGAAATAACAACATATATCCATTGGCCATTGGTGTTGGAGATTCTGAGAATAATGAAGCCTGGGAATGGTTTTTGTTAAAACTATCCGGTATATTTGGGCACATTGATGATCTTGTTATTGTTTCAGATAGACACCAAAGTATTATACAATCTGTTCCGAGGGCCTTCCCCAATGCTTTGCATGGATATTGTGCATTTCACATGGAGATGAATTTAAACCACAAATTTAAGAATCCTGATATCACACCTTTGTTCAGATGTTGCGCAAGGGCATATACGAAGCGTGAATTTGACAAATACATGGGGGATTTGAGATTGATCGATCCAGATATAGAGAAGTACTTATTGGAAGCAGGTAAAGAGAAGTGGTCAAGATTTCATTTTCCTGGAAACAGATACGGTATAATGACCACAAATGGTTCAGAATTATTTAATAATGTCATGAAATCTGCTCGTGAGTTGCCTATAACCATGCTTGCTGAGTACTACCATAGCAAAATACAACATTGGTTTGTCGAACGTAGGGAGGTTGGGATGAGATGGGGAACTCGATTCCTTACCGATGAGGTTGAATCAATTATGCGTGCAAATCACAATAAGTCCTTAAGGTACAGGGTTTTCAGAATTAATGCACATGTTTTCCAGGTATGGGATTCGTACATCATTATATTGTTATTGAATTTTTAAATATGTAAATTTAACAGCATATATATTGTTGTATCTCTTGTAAGCCTATAAACCATAATGTAACTAGTTCATTCATATGAAAATATAGGTTGTACATGGTGATACTAGTGAAGATGTTGATCTACTGAACAGAAGTTGTAGCTGCAGGGAATTTGATGTTCACAAAATCCCCTGTTGTCATGCCATTGCAGCCGCCCGTTTTCAAGATGTTGATGTCCAGTCCTTTGTTGACCGATTATACACAGTCAATTGTTATATTATCGCATATGCGGAGGCAATATTTCCAGCAACTGACAATGGTCAGTGGGACATTCCACCAGAAATCATAGACCTAGTTGAACTTCCTCCTAACACAAAGAAAAAATCTGGCAGACCACGGAAGCGACGCATACGTTCACGTGGGGAAGTAATAAAGAAGTTAATATTGTGCAGTCGTTGTAGAATTAGTGGTCATAACAGGAGGACTTGTAATGTTTTTCGTCAGATGATTGTAGAACCTTCCCTAGCTTCTCAAGAATGAACATTTTTATGTACCCTGTAATCTTTTATTATGATTTCAAGTATTATATTATCTGTATCTGAATTTTGTATTAATGATAGTTTTATATTATGCCCTGTCTCTGAATTTTCATGTATCACGTATATACATGTGTTGTTATATTATTTTAGAAGATATACTATATATACCCTGAGATATACCAGATATACCATGAGATATACCAGATATACCGTGGGATATACCATAATAACACTGAGATATACCAGATATACCATGAGATATACCAGATATACCCTGAGATATACCAGATATACCATGAGATATACCAGATATAGCCTAAGATATACTAGATATACCGCGAGATATACCATAATTCCACTGAGATATACCAGATATACCATGAGATATACCAGATATACCATGAGATATACTAGATATACCAGATATACCCTGAGATATACCAGATATACCGTGAGATATACCATGAGATATACCAGATATACCCTGAGATATACCAGATATACCATGAGATATACCAGATATACCCTGAGATATACCAGATATACCCCCAGATATACCAGATATACCCTGAGATATACCAGATATACCAGATATACCAAGAGATATACCAGATATACCATGAGATATACCAGATATACCCTGAGATATACCAGATATACCATGAGATATACCCTGAGATATACCAGATATACCCTGAGATATACCAGATATACCATGAGATATACCAGATATATCAGATGATATACTACAAATGAGTTCCAGAATATGAAAAAATTATACCATAATACCAGATATTACAATTTCAGTAACAAATGGATTAAATCATAACCAAAACCGATTTCCTTCATTTCATAGATATACCAAAGTAATGTATCAGTACAATTTGTTGTAAATTAACCACGACTTTAATTACTTCTGCAACAATGCAGGAATATGAATATAATTCCACCAGATATTTACAAACATTACATAAATGTTCTCATAACCATTACTTTTACAGATAGTATAAGTTTTACAATATTAAAAGCACGTAATCCATCATACTAAGCTTAAATAAGAAGCATAAAGTTTATCTCCAAAGCACTCCAGACATGAGTTCAAGATAAAGCCTTAGTAGGCATTGTTGTAGCCTCTGCTAACTGATATACCCCAAGCCTTCATATTACGACAGCAACATGAGATACCATTTGGAAGTTGATTACAACCTACCAAAAAAATGTTACCCAAGTCAGATAAAGCACCAGAAATATAACCAGATAAAAAATTACCAAATATGTAGAATAAAAAATATAACTCATATACCAGATATACCATGTAATAGGGTATAAACATCAAATGAGTAAAAATTCAGCATTGGTTTTCCAGGTGCGGCACCCATTAATGTTCACTGTTAATATACCAGATATATGCCATACCCGTTCAGTTGTAACATGCACAAAAATACCATAAGACATAAAGTCCAGAGGCAATAATACATAAATGTTCTGCAACACACAAGAAGAATCTGATAGCTGTTCACTTATATAAAAATATACCAGATTGCATACCAGATTAAACAATTATGTAATCATCGTCCGCAAAGAATAGTTCACAACAAAGTTTCTTTCTGAAGAAACCAATTGCCTCGTCTTTGATGTCAGTCAGTGGCTTCTCATTTACTAAATACTCAATGAACTTGAGCACATATATGCCACAGTCACCCCTGTGTAATAAATTGAAGTAAACAATAAGTCCTTATTCGTAACGCAATATAACTTAATATTAATCTATATTAAATCTCAAAGCCTCTTACTGAATCATAAAATATACTTACACTTCAACCTGCTGTGAAACAGCCATCGCATTACGGTAAATGGGCCACTTCTCTGTTATGTCATGTTCAACCACTTCCAAGTTTTTAATCAAGTTTGGGATCATAACACATAAATTATGTAACCTTTTCTTCAGATTTCCATCTCTTATGTGTTTAGGAAGTGAATCATAGACGTCAATTTGTTGTTCTCTGATGTCAATTCTGAAAGCGATCCAATGACCCTTCTCCAATATAACACCATATATATTGTTGACACGAGTCCATGGTTTACCACAATCAGGGCGGACACCTGTTTGAAAACATACCAGATATTTATATTATTATATGAAGCGAACAGCTATCTAATAGTTGCCGGTATATACTATACGAGTCATAAGTTTACAAGGATTTTACCAGTCACGTAATCCAACCACTTCTTATCTGCTGACCAAAATTGAAATTGGTCATTCTTCTTCACCTTCTTCCATTCACTTGCACTTGCATCGATGTAAGCCTACATTTTCAAATATATTAAATACCAGAAAATTGTTACATCATCTGCAAATTTGGGAGATATGACATGGAAAATTACCAGATATACAAGATATTTTTAAATAAACACCAAAGTACTAATTAAAAGTCTTACACAAAACGATGAGTCTATAGTTGTCCAACTGTTATTTAGGAACAAGTGCGGATGAAGTTCTTCTTTCTTCCTCAACAGCCATAGTCCACAATCTATGTGCTGAAGTTATTTTGCCAATTGAGGTACGCATCGTTGTGAACATATATGAGATATATGTGTTGTTAGTTTATTTTAGAATACCAAATATATTGAATAACAATCCATAAACCAAATAACAACATATAACCATTATTATCCAGAAATTAACATACGAAAAACATGTACCTCATTGAGTAAAGATGATTGTGGTTTCAATATACGATGAAACCAAGAAGAGTTAGCCATACCCTTACTTGGGCAACCAACATTAATACTTTCCCTACATTTTGGCAATAAGAAAGAAATGAGTAATTAACCATATTACGTGGGTAAAAAAAAAGTTAAATTAGATGAATAAATAAGACAATAAGTAGTAGGAAATACATACTGGTTGTCGTTGTAATGTTTATATAACCATTCCAAGAAGTAGGTATATCTGGATTCATCAAAGCCTCTCATCGGATCATAGAGGCCAGGTTGTTGTGCTTCGTCCGATTGCTGGGACTTTATTGATATACCTGATGTGTTAAAATGTGTACTCGCAAGTGTACGAATCACTCGTAGTAAAGTGATAAGCAACTTCCAAGGTCGGTCTCTCAAGGAATTGCAGTGGTTTTAAATAACTAACTTTTTAATCTAAATAGAGTTCTAATGAAAATAAAAGACTAATTAAATAGAGTTCTAGTAAAACTAAAACTCTAAGTAACTAGAATCCTAAAGCTAGTAAAACTGTAAAAAGGTGTTTGATTTGTAACGGGAACAAAGTACGAGCAATTAAACGAAAACAAAATCGCAATTAAACAATCAATTCAGATATATTTGAAGATCAATGGAGAATGTATGGACGTTTAGCTTGGTTGACCATGCTTGCATCGAAAAGGTATGGTGAGATAACATGAACGTCCTATATAAACTAAACTACCGGCTTTCCTTTTAATTACGAGACTCCTTTTGGCGTGGGTAGGTCTCTTTATTGATTAACTAATTAATTGCCTTTGGCGGGGGTAAATCAAATAGTAATCAAATTATGCGCAAGGAAAACATGCCAATCAAATTAATGCTATGACTAAGTCACTAACTTGAAGCTTCGATTAAGTGTTTCGGAATAAAGTTAAGGTGACGTTCCTATAACTAAATTCTCAGATTCTTCAATCTAACTACTAACATCAAATGGGCCCATGATTATTCATAATCAAATATCTAAACATGCTCTTAATCAAAAAGTAATTCGTTTATATTAAATCAATAGAATACACCATACACAGTTCTAGCAAACATGGCAACACAAACTAAACATCCATAATAAAACTAGCCAGACATGTTCATATTAATATTCATAGACAAATAAAATATGAACATACACTCCAACAAAAGAAGAAGAAAAATAGAATTCTACAACAGCAAAGAAAACCTAGATCTAAATACCGCTTATGGATTGGTTGACGTACTTCTCCGTAAGCTTTATCTTCGATTGTCGACGGCTTCTTTGGATCCTTAGAATGGTTTCTCTTGCTTTGTTTTTGTGTAGCAAAACTCCCAAAGTTGATTGAATCTCTTGTTTGGTTGCAAAATTGTAAAGTGCAAGAGTTGTGTATCAATTCGAGTTCTGTTGTAAAGGGGGTCTAAGGGGGGTATTTATAGATGTAAGGGATTCTGCAAATCCTATGTGCAATAGGAATAGGCGCGCCGCGGCATGCATTTTACCCGCCGCGGCGCAACACAAAATTTGGAAAATATGCAAAAACCCGAGAGCTCCCCGCCGCGGCATACAATTCCCTCGCCGCGGCGCGTAATGCTTCTATGTTTTCAGGATCAAACCCGAGAGCCTCACGCCGCGGCATGCAATTCTCTCGCCGCGGCGCGCAATGCTTTCCTTCTTTTCACGTCCCCCCTTACATATGTGATGGCACTATATGTAAGGCTTACATATTCGTCTTGATTAGTCCGTAACTCGTGATCCGAGCGCCGTAGGTGTTCCGTCTTCGCGTGTTTTCATCATTTGAATCATTTGACGCTAAAAACACCTGAAATGCACTAAAATATACCCGTGACTCCGAATGGATAGATTTATGAAAATAATCGAAATAATAGTCATAATAAATCTATATATCAATCAATCAAGCATAGTTAATCACGAAATATTAGTACTTTTCGAGCACTCATCACAACCCCCAACCAGCTTCTTGCTAGTCTCTAGCAAGTGAAGCGACCTAAAATAAAATTAAAAACAAATGAAATAAACTAACCTAACCTAAATCACTTCCGTAGATTGTCACGGTTGCATTTAGCGTATGCAACAAGCCTTTAAACCCCTAGGTGGCCCTAATGGACGAGTTATAGTCTCGTGAGGGTTTCTAGTGATGATACCCGCAAACATCGTAACTGACACAAATAAAGACTCAAAACTAATAAAGACTCTAACAATACTTGAATCAATCCATGCATACGTCTCAAAAATTGTTAACAACGAATAATACATTGTAAACTAAAAGAAAAAGAAAAATATTACCTAAAATAGTGGGTTGCCTCCCACCAAGCGCCTTCTTTAACGTCTTAGCAAGACGTTGCTAATCCACTCCTATCCACCATCATCAAAAATCTTGAAGTGTGTGATATTGATTTTCCGAGCTAATATGTCATTAAGTGTATCCTTCCATCTCGGTAGTTGTTTCCTATGAAGCACAGTACACACTTTCTTGAGGTGGTGTGGAAAAAGAGTTGGGGACGTACAAGTCTTAGATAAAGGAGGTGAAGATGATTCCTCCTTATTCTCCTTGGAAGGTTGTAGAATGTGATGATCCTCAATGTGACCGTCTTGGAGAATTGCTTGCATCCCATTTGAATTGTCTGCACAAAGTGGTAAATCATCAAAAAATTCAGGAAAATAAATATCATTAAAAACCTTACCACTTTGAAGGATTGTGTCATCCTTCATTTGCTCAATTTGAGTGGGCAACTCTTCTTGTGCTAGAAGTTGTTCCGCTAGTTGCCCAATTTGCAGTTCAATCCTTATCATAGAGTCTTCTAAGGAATCCAACCTTTGATTACGTTTCTCTTGGTTTTCTACACTAACTTGAATAAAAGTATTCAAGGTATCCTCCAAGGTTGGTTTCTTAGGGTGAATGGGTTGGTCATAAGGATTAAAATATGGGTATGAGGCATAGGGTGGGTTAGTGTTTGCTTCCCAATAAAAATTTTGGTGATTTTCCAACTCGGAAATATAAGTGTAGGAATCATTCCAAGGTGGGTGATCATTCCAAGGTGGATGACATCCTTCATTAAGATCGATATCCCGGTTGGTAGAGGTATAGAAATCACCTGCAAAAGTGCAAACATTAGCATCATGTCCATGTAAACCGCAAATACCACATACCTCCATAATTGCTAGCTCTTGGATATTAGTATCCAGCCTGATTAAGTGCTCTTTTGAATATGTTGATGTAGTCTATGAACGGTACCTTTCATATACTAACAAAAACAACAAAGAAATCAAAGCACCACAATATATATCCAGAAAAAAGAAAATAAATAACAAAAGAAATAAAATAAAACAAACAACTAAAACAAATGACTCAAACAAATAAAAATAACTAACAAACTAAAAATAACAAAACAAAACACAAAAATTAACAAATTCACAAAAATAAAAAGAAATCACAAAAATCAAGAAATACGAAAAACAAACTAAATAGAAAATAAATAAACACTTTAAAACGCCAATTCCCCGGCAACGGCGCCAAAAACTTGATGCACAAAAACTTGATAGTCAAATTTTGTATTTTATATAAAGCTCGCAAGTGCACGAATCACTTATAGTAAGCGACAAGTATACTCCCAAGATCGTCTCTCAAGGAATTGCGGTGGTTCTAAAACGTTATTTATTTTCTTATTTAGTCGAACAAACAATCCTAAACATTCTAACAATTGTCGGTTGTAGAAAAGACTGTAAATTCGGAATCAAATGAAAGACTAAAATAAAATGGAAATAAAAGTGATCACAACCAAAGGGAGGATGATGGATGTAGTTGGGAATATTAGTTCGCTATCCATTCATGGCAAAAACAAATTAAGCATTCAATTAAAAGTTGGATTTAATGATTTTTCCGCTAAACCTAGAAAATCCCAAATCAATGGCAATTTTCACTACGATAAACTAATTAACGTCTTTGGTCCAGATCATTAACTAATCAATCGGAATTAGCTCAAGGAAATAATTCTAACCACCTAAACTAACACAAATCAATGCAATCAATTTAGGCTCTTGTTCATAATGCACAATTAAGCAAAGATGGCGTTTCTAATGCCTAATTCTAAAATATTCTTTCTAATTACAAACTAAGGTTTGGTCCACCATTAATTCACAATCAGAAAATAATAAGAACATGAACAAGAAATAAATCCAATCATATATAATTAAATTACAAAATTGTTCTTCCAATCATTAGAAGCAATACTAAAAATCCCAAATACATAAATTAGCCAACCATAACTAAATTGGTGTTAATCAATTTAGCCATGGAGGCAAACCACAAAATCAGAGAAGAGAAAGATATTACAATAAAAATACCCCAAATGAATCTTCTAGCTCCAAATCCTTGAACTTGATTGATCCTCTTTCTCAAATCCTTGGAGTAGCTTCAACAATGGAGGGTCTCCTCTTGATTTCGGGTTGATTTTGGGTGGAAAACCCTTGCTGCAGTAGCAGCAGAGGTGGGAAGAAAATGGTTGTGAAAACTTGTGTTTGGGAGAGGTATAATGTTGTATTTATAGGGGGAAGGAAGTGGAATACGCGTTTTAGGATTTCTGGGCAATTTTGGCACCTCCCGCCGCGGCACAGGTTTTTCCCGCCGCGGCGCGTGTTGAATTTTGGCTCGTTGGTTCAAAACAGAAACATCCCCGCCGCGGCGCACAATAATCATGCCGCGGCGCGCCATGTTTTCATGATTTTCCAGGATCAACCCGAGAGCCTCTCGCCGCGGCATAGGTTTTGCCCGCCGCGGCGCGCCTTGTTTTCTTGCGCTGTAAATGCCCTTACATAGTATGTTGATTCTCGATGTAAGGCTTACGTTGCTAAGCCTTTGTTTGTCCCCCTTACATAATAAATGACATCCAATGTAAGGCTTACATTTTTAAGCACTTTGCTTCACTTTTGCTCTCTTTTTCCACATTTCTTCCCAAACCTACAAAACACAAAAAATACCTTCCAAAACACGAAAATAATAAAATAAAAGATAAAATGAATGCTTAAAAACATAACAAAATATAGGTCAAAAATGTGTTCATCAATATACCCTGAGATATACCAGATATACCAAATATACCCCCAGATATACGAGATATACCCCCAGATATACCAGATATACCCCCAGATATACCAGATATACCAGATATACCATGAGATATACCATGAGATATACCCTGAGATATACCAGATATACCCTGAGATATACCAGATATACCCTGAGATATACCAGATATACCCCCAGATATACGAGATATACCCCCAGATATACCAGATATACCATGAGATATACCAGATATACCAGATATACCATGAGATATACCAGATATACCAGATATACCCCCAGATATACCAGATATACCCTGAGATATACCAGATATACCATGAGATATACCAGATATACGAGATGATAAACTACGAATGAGTTCCAGAACTACAAAAAATTTATTCCAGAATTTGGATATTACAATTTCAGTAACAGATGGAATAAATCATAACCAAAACCGATTTCCTTCATTTCATTATTACACCAAAGTAATGTATCAGTACAATTTTACATAAATTGATCACATATATAATTACAAACATTACATAAATGTTCTCATAACCATTACATTTACAGATAGTATAAGTTTTACAATATTTAAAGCACGTAATCCATGATACTAAGCCTATGTCAAGCTGCATAAAAGTTCACAACAAAGCACTCCAGAGAAAGCCTAAATAGGCATTGTTGTAGCCTCTGTTGAGTGATATACCCCAAGCCTTAAGAATACCAAAGCAACATCAGATACCATTTGGAAGTTGCTTACAACCTACCAAAAAAGTGTTATATTATCAGATAAGCCACCAGAAAAATAACCAGATAACAAAATTACCAAATATGGGCCATAAAAAAAAAACTGATAAGTTTATATATATGCCATACCCGTTAAGTTGTAAAATGCACAAAAATACCTTAACACATAAAGTCCAGAGGCAATAATACATAAATGTTCTGCAACACAGAATCATAATCAAGTAGTTGATCAATTATATAAAAATATAATCTTTATTGCATACCAGATTAAACAATTATGTATTCATCGTCTGCAAAGAAAAGTTCACAACAAAGTTTCTTTCTGAAGAAACCTATAGCCTCGTCTTTGATGTCAGTCAGTGGCTTCTCATTTACTAAATACTCAATGAACTTCAGTGCATATATGCCACAGTCACCCCTGTGTAAGATATTGAAGTAAACAATAAGTCCGTATAAGTAACGCAATATAACTTAATATTAATCTTTATTAAATCGATGTCACTAACCAAATAATAAAATATACTTACACTTGAACCTGCTGTGGAACAGCTATTGCATTACGATATATGGGCCACTTCTCTTTGATGTCATGTTCAACCACTTCCAAGTTATGAATCAAGTTTGGGATCATGACAGATAAATTATGTAACCTTTTCTTGAGAGTTCCATCTCTTATGTGTTTAGGAAGTGAATCATATACGTTAATTTGTTGTTGTCTAATGTCAAGTCCGAAAGCGATCCAATGACCCTTCTCCAATATAACACCATATATATTGTTGACACGAATCCATGGTTTACCATAATCAGGCCGGACACCTGTTTCAAAACAAACAACAAATTTATATTATTATATGAAACGATAAAATGTTCAAGTTTGCCCAGATATGCAACACAGAATCATAAGTTTAAAAGTATTTTACCAGTCACGTAATCAAACCACTTCTTATCATTCAACCAAAAAGACAAGTGGTCATTCTTCTTCAACTTCTTCCATTCACTTGCACTTGCATCGATGTAAGCCTACATTTTCAAATATAGTAATTTTAAAGAAAAATTGTTACATCATCTGCAAATTGACCAGATATGACATGGAAAATTACGATATATACAAGATATTTTTAAATAAACACCAGATATACTAAGTAAAAGTCTTACACAAAACGACGCGTCTACAGTTGTCCAATTGTTATTTAGGAACAAGTGCGGATGAAGTTCCTCTTTCTTCCTCAACAGCCATAGTCCGCAATCTATGTGCTGAAGTTATTTTGCCAATTTAAAATTACGCATCGTTGATACCAGACATATGAGATATATGTGTTGTTAGTTTCACTTTAGAATACCAAATATATTGAATAACAATCCATAAACCAAATAACAACATATAACCACTAATATCCATAAATTAACATAACCAAAACATGTACCTCATTGAGTAAAGATGATTGTGGTTTCAATATACGATGAAACCAAGAAGAGTTAGCCATACCCTTACTTGGGCAACCAACAATAATACTTTCCCTACATTTTGAAGAATAACAAAGACATCAGTAATTAACCATATTACGTGGGTTAAAAAAAATAGAGGCTAAATTGGATGAATAAATAAGACAATAAGTAGTAGGAAATACATACTGGTTGTCGTTAAAATGTTGATATAACCATTCCAAGAAGTAGGTATATCTGGATTCATCAAACCCTCTCATCGGATCATAAAGGCCAGGTTGTTGTGCTTCGTCCGATTGGTGGGACTTTATTGATATACCTGATTTCCTCTTGGGCTGCACATATGGAGATTTTAGGGAGGGACCAACTTTTCTCTTCCTCCTATTATATATATTACCAAAGGGTGCGGACGTGCCAGTCGAACTAACGCCCTTTGATGTTATCGATCCTAATCGCACTGAGGTGGTACCGGTGCGGATAGGGGCAGCCTCTAAAATATATTCCAAAGTAGAAAAATCCAGACCTGTCAAGTTATCATCTACTTCGGTTCCATGGACTGGCTGCTTTCCAAGGTTCACTTCAGTGGGACATTCTTCAGTTACACCCACTGATTCTTCATAATGATCAGAATGAACCTTGGTTGTTTCCTCCCCAATTTCTTCTGTGCTAAACAGAATCATTTCTCTGCATGTAGCAGTACCCACTACTGGCTCTTCTTCCGTGGACGTCACATCATCTTCGTCCACTAAAATATGTACAGAGTCCACCTTACGTCGGTCAGTCAGTGGGACACTTTTTTTCCTGGACGAGTTCCCACCAGGTTTCACTGCTTCTATATCTGTTGCAGTCTTTTGTTGTTGTCTCAACAACTGATTCAACACATCCTTCATCCAATTTTGGTTTTCTTTTATTGAGATGACCTCCTTCTTCAAATCTCGAAGCTCTTGCAACACCTAAAATTACAAAGCATAAAAATTTATTCGTACAAGGTTGCAATTAATGACATAAACTAATTCAAAATCCAAGGGTTTTATATGTGCTGTATTATATTACCTCCATAATGGAAGTTGATGAATGAGATGAAGGTTCATCTTTTTGGACTTTCGGGATAGGGTCACTTTTATCACCACTGTGACCAGATGTGTGTTGATCTTCATCGCCTTTGGAAGGCAACTCATCATTCAATCCACTAACGTTTGGCACACCAAGGCCAGGTTGCAGCCTCGCATATTGTTGTGCCGAAATTAAGTATGGACTCTTTATCTCCGATTCATTCGGAGTGAGTCTCGTCAACATATGAAACTGTATCATATACAACGGAAACATATACCAGTTAGTTAAGTACAATCGAAAATATAAATAAAATAAATTTAATAACAAAAACATATAGGTAACAAACTTACATCTGAAGCCTGGAATATTTTATGGTTTATGTCCCAGAACTTCAAATAGTGCCCCTTCTTTTGATTCTCCCAGCGTAATATCCTGGGCAATGCATCTGGAGATGTACAAGTTGCTAAATCAGTAATAGGCACTTGTATGGCCTCGTAGGCCCAAACTTGCAGTGCCCAAGAAAAACCATAGACACTGTAAGTTGAAGCGACCCCTCCAACTTTTTGGAGATTAATATTCTTCAACCTCCTTACGGTGAAGTCATAGACTATCTTACCCTAGGGGTAGATATTAAACTTGTCAACGTCTTCAACTAAATCCAAATATTCATCATTAATGGCCCTCAGATTATGATCGGCCAAAAGTATTATTTCCAGAGTATTTATCAGAGCCAACCTCAAAACATCTTCAGGCTTCGTGGACAATGGAAGGTTTGCAAATACCTTCTCCAACTCGACTTTCTTTATTGGCCTGTCGGTCTTGAAGAAATTTTTACACAACCGACCACTTTGAGCTGGACTTCCTTCGTCACCGATAAACATCATACCGGTGATTAGGCTAAATTCTTCATATTCAAAGAGGTGGGGTGCACCATTTACAATAACTCGGAGTTCTTTCCCCGATTGATCTCTATCTTGCATCAATAATATATGATGCAAGAATCCAGCTGTAAACTCTATATGTTTCATCCTTGTGATGAAACCAAAACATAAGCCCTGAAATCTATTCAGTAACCCAAATCCTTGTAGGGTCGTCTTCAATGTTGCAAAATTTTGAAGACGTGATATGTTGGTTATTTTACCAACATAATAATCGGATGGGGAGACATAAGGCAAGAATGAGGTTTTTCCTGCCATTTCCTGCATATTTAACATTTACGGAAAACAATTTCATTAATACTTGTGAACAGGTATACAAAAATTACAATATATATGCGAAAAACATCAATCACATTAAACCAACATAAAAATACATCAAATTTAGGTTCATATAAATGAAACTTATAGAAATAGACCAATATATACCACATATACCTTGAGATATACCAGATATACTCCGAGATATACCAGATATACCATGAAATATACCAGATATACCATGAAATATACCAGATATACCATGAAATATACCAGATATACCAGATATACCATGAAATATACCAGATATACCATGAGATATACCAGATATACCAGGAGATATACCAGATATACCAGGAGATATACCAGATATACCCTGAGATATACCAGATATACCCTGAGATATACCAGATATACCAGATATACCAGATATACCCTGAGATATACCAGATATACCAGATATACCATGAGATATACCAGATATACCCTGAGATATACCCTGAGATATACCAGATATACCATGAAATATACCAGATATACCCTGAGATATACCAGATATACCAGATATACCATGAAATATACCAGATATACCAGGAGATATACCAGATATACCATGAAATATACCAGATATACCGTGAGATATACCAGATATACCGTGAGATATACTAGATATACCCCCTGATATACCAGATATACCCCCAGATATACCAGATATACCCCCAGATATACCAGATATACCATGAGATATACCAGATATACCCCCAGATATACCAGATATACCATGAGATATACCAGATATACCAGATATACCCTGAGATATACCAAATATACCCCCAGATATACCAGACATAACACAAAATATACCAGATATACCTCAGATATACCAGATATACCCTGAGATATACCAGATATACCATAAGATATACCAGATATACCATGAGATATACCCCCAGATATACCAGATATACCCCCAGATATACCAGACATAACACAAAATATACCAGATATACCATGAGATATACCAGATATACCCCCAGATATACCAGACATAACACAAAATATACCAGATATACCAGATATACCATGAGATATACCAGATATACCTCAGATATACCAGATATACCATGAGATATACCAGATATACCCCCAAATATACCAGATATACCCTGAGATATACCAGATATACCCTGAGATATACCAGATATACCATGAGATATACCAGATATACCCCCAGATATACCAGACATAACACAAAATATACCAGATATACCATGAGATATACCAGATATACCGTGAGATATACCTCAGATATACCAGATATACCCTGAGATATACCAGATATACCATGAGATATACCAGATATACCACTGATATACCCCCAGATAATGTTATTCATGATTAACAACCAGATATACCAGAAATCAGATTATCCATCCATAATTACAAAATCCCAATATTACAAAACCTACATTTTACATAAACATTTAACCTTAAACCAACATTTTACAAAAAACCATACAAAAATAAGGGGTTTTCGTTGAGTTTCAACGAAAACCCAATTAAAAACCAAACTGCATAGCTTCAAAAGGTGAGTAATGGTCGAGTGTTTTCGTGCAAGGAAGACAAATTTGTTTAAAATACTTACCGAATAATGCAGAGCTTCAAAAGTTGATAGTAATGGTCGAGTGTTTTCTGCGTTGATACTGTTCGTCTTCTTCCTCGATCGAAAATGGGAGAGCTTCGCTAATATCAGATAGTGACGAGGGATTCTTGAGAGGTAGAGTAATGCTCAGAGTTGTGGGTTTGTTTGAACTGTTCGAATTCTTTATTTCAAACGGTTTAAATGAGTTACCGGCTACCAAATGGGTCTTTGGGTGGGCGGTTAAAAAAAGCTCATTTTTAAACTTTTACACAAGGTTGCCCTTTTTTAAACTTTTACACAGATTTTGCCTATTTTAGACAAAAACCCTTTCCAATATGTTGAATTCATTGGTAACATTTTACATTTCCTTGTATATGGTCCTTTGGAGTTATGATTTGCTTTTTCGGTTTTCTTCCGTTTCCTTCCTTTGTCAATGATGATAATGATTTAATTATTCTTTAACATTAAGATTTCTATTGTTATGTTGTTTCGGATTGCCTCTTTTTATTGTTTTGACTGAACCCATTTGTTTTTATTAATCGTCGTAGAATCGCCTTGGATTAACGGGTTATTGATTTGAGTTTTTTTTTTTTTAAATCTATTGTAGTGATTTGAGTATCGTTCGTTGGTTCAGTAATTAATTCCATGGTTGATTTTGGTAAGGTAAAGTAAATTTCCTAAGTTTTTGGTCTTTCGATGTTTTTTGAACCCTAGAAAACCGAAGCTCTAGTCAGTAGTTCCTGCAGAGTTTCATTCACACCTTAACAATTTCCAAAATAAATTTGAATTTCTGCCCTGGTTCAAGTTTTTTTTCCTTCATAAAAATACAGTTGAATCATTTTGGTTGTGAGTGTGTTTCATATTGGACAATTTATAGTGATCGATATGTCTCACCCTTTTCCTAAATTTGTACTTTATAGATGAAAATTTCAATGATTTTATCCCTCATTTTTAAGTACTGAGTTAGCATCATTGCTTCTAATTCTAAACTCTCCATTTCCCCTTCCCACTCCTTATCTATCGCACGACATCCACCCTTGCTCCAAGAGCAATTCATGAACCCCTTTAATTTTCATGTTAGCATCATTGGTTCTTCATGTTGTAGCAAAATTGCCACACAAATCCACCCCTATCAATTTTCAACCCAGCCTCTCTCCTTGATAGCCATTACCTCAGCACATCAGTCTATCCCTTTATCTCTCTTTCTCAATACCGCCATTTTGAGCGTGCCAAAGTTTGCTAGAAACATTTGCAACCATAACTGTCACACATCCCTATTCAACTGAATCATCCTTTTTGGAATTTTATCGACACTTGATTGTACTTTGGGATAGCGATAGAAGCTTCACATTTAAAGAGCAAAGGTGACAACTTCTGCCCTTCTTCAATCTCTTTCTCTTTGCTCTTCCCTCTGTTCTCACTCGCAACCTGAAAATTTCACTTCATTATTTGTGTAAAAAAGAAGAAAGTGATATTTCGTTCTGAATATTTCACTGACTTGTATTGCTTTGTACAGATTACATGAATTTATAATAGAAATAAAACGACATAAAAGGATAGTAATTAAATACAAAGATTTCTACCATATTATGAATGATCTTTACCATATTAAAAATAATCTCTACCATATTAATATTTTATTTACTTTCCTATTTTAAAATGAATCTCAACACTCCCCCTCAAGTTGGTGCATACATGTCCCACATGCCCAACTTGTCTAAAAACTTTAAGAATACTCGATTTGATAAATGCTTTGGTGAGAATTGCTTTGTTGATAGCCAAATTCTTTCTCTCTTAACACCATAACCAATCGTTTGTCAAGTCTCCAGGGTTTGTAGTAGTTACCAATGTTGATGATTTAGGAGTTGTTTGGTTTTCTTGTGTCTGAGCAACTGCTGTAGTGGATGGCTGCTTGGAATTTCGATGTCGTGTTGGGTCCCACCAATCTGGATATCCAATAAGTTCAAAGCAATGACTTTTCGAATGGCCTGTTTGATTGCAGTGAGTGCATTTGTATGAAGGTTTGTCTGAACTATTTGAATTCTTTGGATTAGTGGATTTGGGTCGATCTTGTGACATCTAACTAGGTCGATGGCGAGAAATCATAGCAGAAGCCTCAGGTTTGGAAATGTCGGCATTCAAAGTTTCAGATTGTATGGCCTCACGACGGACTAAGGAATAACACTCCTCTAGACTGAGGAGGCGATCACAACGCAAAATTTCTCGTCGAAGTTGATCAAAAATTGTATCCAAACCAGCAAGGAATATGTGGACGCAGGTACGCTCAATGGACTGCCGGTATATTTTAATATCATGAGGATCCTTCATAACCACTTTATCACGATGATCTAGTTCCTGAAATATTTCAGTTAACTCCCCATAGTAGACAGAAAGTGATTTGGTACCTTGTTTGGCAGAAAAAGCTCGCTGATGCAGAGAATAAACATGCATTTCATCATTACCATCATAAAAAGCTTTGGAGAGAGTATCCCAGATTTCACGGGCAGTGGATATACGGAGATATCGCTTCATGATGTCAGGAGACATGGACATCAGAAGCCAGCGTTTCACTTTTTGATTTTCAGCATACCATTTGTCATATCCTTTGTCTGACACAGCAGGTGGAGCAGAGGTGCCGTTGATGTAGGAAACTTTTTCTCGTTCAGCGATATGCATCTCCATTAATTGAGACCACACATCATAATTTTTTTCAGTAAGTAAAATGCCAGCATTAAAGGGACTTTCAGACTGAACAAAAAAAGAAACTGATTTGGTTTCAGATGATTCAATGGAATCACTCCTTTTTTTTTTTTTTTTTTTTCCTTTTTTTTTTTTTTTTCTTTTTTTGTTTTTTGTTTTTTTAAATAGATATATATATATATATGGAATAGAAAGAAACAGAAAACAAAAAAAGGAATTAAAATACGATGAGGCTGAGCTGGGACAGGGCGTTAGTGGCCACGAAGGGGCTGTGCACGGCGCGGCGGGAGGTGCGCGATGGGCGCGAAGCTGACTGGTGGATCTGGGATGCGGTCTGGTGGATTTGGTACGCGGCGCGGCGCAACGCTGATTGGGTGGATCTGGGATGCGGTCTGGTGGATCTGGTGCGTGGCACGACGCTGATTTGGTGGATCTGGGATGCGGTCTGGTGGATCTGGTGCGCGGCACGACGCTGATTGGGTGGATCTGGTATGCGGTCTGGTGGATTTGGTGCGTGGCGCGACGCTGATTTGGTGGTGCAATGGATCTGTTGACGGATTTGTTTTGGTGTTTGGTGGTGGATTTTGGATGGTGGACGGTGTTTGAGTAGCGGTTTTGGGTGGACAAATCAGTTTGGTGTTTGGTGGTGGATTTTGGGTGGTGGACAGTGTTTGAGTGGCATGTTTTTTTTTTTTTTTTCTTTTGGGTGTAGGCATGTTTTTTTTTTTTTTTGGAGTTTGGTTTATAATTTTTTTTTTTTCTTTTCGATTCACAGAATCCTAATCGGCTTTGATACCATATAAAAAAGAAGAAAGTGATATTTCGTTCTGAATATTTCACTGACTTGTATTGCTTTGTACAGATTACATGAATTTATAATAGAAATAAAACGACATAAAAGGATAGTAATTAAATACAAAGATTTCTACCATATTATGAATGATCTTTACCATATTAAAAATAATCTCTACCATATTAATATTTTATTTACTTTCCTATTTTAAAATGAATCTCAACAATTTGTTCTATTTTTTTAGAGTTTCTTTTACGAATTTTTACCATATTTTAATATTTTCTTTGTTGAGTTTGAATTGTATAAAAATGTCAGAACAGGGACAGTGGTTGTCTTTGGTGGTGTTTGCTATATTGGAATGATTTGATTTCTTATTTTGAATTGTTTCCTTTCTTTTTTTTCCCTTTTTGTTTTGTGGGTAATATAGTGTGCTGTTATGCTTAAACTTCGATATCCAAATTCTCAAACCAGCATATTTTTCGTAAAATCCAGTCAAGATCTAATATATATTTTAGATTTTGGATGTTGATATTGGTATTCTTTGATCATTTTATCATTCAAATATAGATTTTTAATGTCTCATCTACATGAAATATTTCATTAGCTTAAACCACTTTCATTCTACTTTGCAGCAGCAAATAACCTATTGGACTTCGATGGCTATTCTGTGGAAGATATGGATCTATCTTAATTTTTTAGCTTAGATTTTCTTCACCCTTGCTTGAGATTGTGCTTATGGTATGCACATTACTTGTCTTATATGTATCTGAAATTAGAATTTTATCCAAGGTTCTGTATTCTGTTATTCTAGAGTCATGCTAATTATTTTTATTTGTATTAAAGCTGTCTCAAGTTTGAAAATAATATCATCAAACTCCTGTCTCAATTTTCAAAATAATATCATCAAATTCCAGTCCTTCAATGGTTAATAGTTAAAGTTAACAAAAAATGGTCAAGAAAGTAATTTTGATATTTTTAAGATTAGAATATCCTCAAAAGTGAATTATTAAAAGAATAAAAAGAAATAATAATGTTAATAAAAATTCGTAAAAAGAAAACCAAATTAATTGTTATAAGTAAAAAAACAACCCATAGCCTTCCCTATTTTCTACTTCTCCCTCATGTTTCAGAAATCAAAACCTTTTAATCTCAATCTTTCTCTCAGCTTTCCCTCTTAGATCTCTATCTCTCAGTGATCTTGAACGCATTGCAAACACAGAAACACTAATCATTCAAACCCGCTGCTGGCAATGGAAGATCTCCATCCTAGTCAAATCAACATTCTCCATTGGTTTCACAGACGGTAGGCTTTAGTTTAAGTTTTTAGCTTCATTTGGGAAGGCAGCTTGCTCATGGGATGTGGGTTGGCTCTAATTTCTTCTTAGGTCCCTTACAACCCACACACTTTCTCTACAACTCATGGTGACAGCTCAAATACTCATGCTTTATCTCTCTTGTATATTCAGCAAATTTTTGAAACTTATCCTTGTGTTGAAGCCCCACTTCTTCCTCTTTGCAGTGGAGCTTATTGTTCAGTAAATGATTGAAGCTCGATCAGTAGTGTCCATCTCTATTTTCATTTTCCTCATATGTTGCCTCTACCATTATGCAATTCTATTAAACATGGAATGAGGGATTAGGTCTAGAAGATTATTTCTTGTTTTTAAAATTTTTAAGCTCATCTTCATTTTCCCATTTCTTTGCTTGATGCTACTTATTCTCTGATATGCTCTTACAAATCAAAATCCTAATAGGTAAAAAGTTGTTTGATCCGGTAGTTTTATGGGTTGTTTTTTGTACAAGAAGAATTGGTGACATTTAGAGAGAACATACTATGATTATTTAAACTAGTGATGATATGCTGTTTTAATTTTGAATTCGATTTCCTTTCAGCCAATCAAATGATTCAGTTGGGGACTATAGTGTATAAACAATTAAGTTTTATGGACTTTTTTTGTGCAAGATGAATTGGTGACATTTAGAGAGTTGTTTACTATGATTATTTGAACTAGTGATGGTGTGCTGTTTTAATTTTCAATTCAATTTTATTTCGGATTTTAGTTTTGGCCAATCAAGTGATTCAGTTGGGGACTAGTGTATAAACAAAATTTTCCGTTCTTTTTATTATCTTCTAAGGTGTTATTTGTGTTGTTCTCTGTGGCTCTTCCCGTAATTGAGTTTAGATTTGGGAACTCTGTTTTTGTGATTGAGTTGCAGCGGAACCAGTGGTACATATGGATTTTTCTTGATTTTCTTGTTTGCTATCTGAGAAAATAAAAGGAAGACCTCTAATACCATTGGATTTGCTAAATTAGTTTCATTTTATTTAAAAGCTTTAATTTTTTATTTTTGACCATAACAATTTTTTGGGATTATTTTATTCTTTTTTGTTAGACAACAAACAGTGTAAAGGCTTCTTTGTATATAATATTAATCTCAGGGTATGTTCGTGATAGAAAGTGAAAAGTTTGGTACCCCTTTGATATATAAGAAAACCTTTGGATTTTTGTTATATTTTCCCTATGAAATTGTTACTATTTTTCTCTATTTAGAATGGCTATATCTTTGTCACCTCTCAATTCTCTGATAGCTTTATGACGGATTAAGGGCTGCTCTGAATTTAACAGATACTTTAGGTACATGACTTGTACACATTTGAATTCTGGGACTTGATTGGTTATTTTTAATTTCAACCATTTTCCTAGGTTATTTGTCAACTTGGGTTTTGTTGGATGATTGTGTGTAAAGATCGACACAATGAATAATCATCCACTGCAACTTGGGAGACCCGCCTCTGGTATGTTTGTTATTCTCAAAGTTCTCAGAATGATGAATGATCAATGGAGTCTTCATAGTTGAATAACTGCACTAAGCATCAAAATGATGACTACCATCTAAGAACTTTTACGTTATTTGCATTCATATGTCCAAATTGACAGTTGATCATGTGCTAATTAAAGAAATCATCATTATCATATGTTACCAATTTTCAGGTATGGATTGCTGCATTGCAAAACATTATTTATTGTTTCAAAGTGTCTTATAAGAAAAGTAAATATGCATGTATTGATACAATATCTGAATGGGGAGGGGAAATGAGAAAGATTACAGTTGAAAGAGAAAATGAATGATATTTTTCTTTATTCCTTCTATATAAATTCTTTGTCCACTCTTGTATATTTTCTATGATAGTCCTAGTCATGCTCAGTCATTTATGTCCCGCATTTTAAGTTTTTAAACAGTGTAATATATGATTTTATAGTGAATTCTATTGATTAGTTTATCAATTGTTTACTTTGATAACATATAATGAAGAAGGGGTACCCTCAGATTTGCTCAAGTCAATGTCACCCATTAAAATTATTTAATTTTGATAACTACCCAGCAATAAATGGGTAGGGGAGGTGTAACTTACAGAAGATGTAAGTTAGAATTTTCCATGAACAATCAAAGTCGCCTTATTGGTTCCTGGAAACCACACTTTTGTTTACCCTTGTTTCACGATGTGTAGCTAAAGTTAATCTTTAAGGTTTCTTTTACAGGTGAAAGGAGATTAAAAGATCTATTACTTCAAAAAGATAATCGTTTTTGTGCCGATTGTTGTGCCCCAGATCCTAAATGGGCGTAAGTTTTTTCACATAACATTATTTCTATTTGTTCATTTTGTGGTGCTATCCAATTAGTTAAAGTTAATTAAGAGTTAAGTGCTTTAGATATAAGGGAATTAATTTTGGGATAGAGGATACAAGTTTGTGAAATAAATGGAAGTTATTGGTGTTTTTGTCTTTGCCATGTTTATTTGGGATGTTAAGGAGTTTGTCGAAAAATGTATTTTCAGGTCAGCTAATATTGGAGTTTTTATTTGTTTAAAATGTTGCGGTGTGCACCGAAGTCTTGGTACTCATATATCAAAGGCAAGCTCTTGATTGCTTCATGTTTTTTTTTGCATTGTTGTTGGAGATTTACTATTGGTACAAGAACATAATGGATATCAACCAGTTCTTGTATGCTTTTTATTATTTTTCATTTACTTGTTTTATTTTGTACATGTAAAGTTAAATCATGTAGTGCTTTTTATTCTTTTTTATTTACTTGTTTTATTTTTGACATGAAAAGTTAAATCATGTAGGTTAGAAATTTAAGATGCTTTGTATTATTTTCTTTGTTATTTTGAATTTTTTGGGGTCTAGAAACTGCATTGTGTACTCATTTTGTAAGTACTACGTAATAATATAGATTATTTGAACATTTAGACTTTAAAATAAAAGAAAAAGAGAGTTTTATCGAACACATTGATGTTATTATTATAATAGAAATACCCTAAGGGTCCCATTACTTAACTAAAGTGCATTTTAGTCACTTTTCTTTAATCAAATGCAATTGAGTCCATAAGTTACATAAACGGTGCATTTGGGATCCTTCTTAAGGATTTGCAGTTTATCCGTTTTATAACTTATAGAATCCAAGTGCACTTGCCTAAAGAAAAAGCACTAAAGTGCACTTTTGGTCAAATTTATGAGACTTCTATAATATTTATCTTATAATAATAAACATCAATGATGTTGGGTCAATGTTCAAATAAACTTTATTGGCTAGAAAATTTTATTGCCACTAAATGGACGCATAGCAACCTGAATTTTATTTCTTTGCTAATAAAATATTTAATCATATAATTTTACATGCTTTGAGTAATTAGAAATATCTCATGAAGTTGGAAACACATGTTTGATTGCTAGAGTTACAAATCTAATGAAAATAAAACTTCATGAACTCTATGTTATAGTTGAAAACCGAATCTTAGGAATGAGTTTTTGTTATAGCTTAGAAAGAGCAAATATAAAAAGGTTTTATTGTTTCATTAATATTGTATGTACAATTACAAATAATACACTAGAATAACACAAAAGTTGTATAAAATGTATTTTTCTTCCCAAAATTTAACACATTTGAATAGGTAAAAATTTCATGTTCCATGTTAAGTGATTATGTTGACTAGTTGTGACCGGAGTTGAGGGACCATTGTTTGGCATAGATCGATTGTTGACCAAAATTGATTGACCATTTGCCGACATTAATTGATCATTGATCGTTGTTAGCCAATCCTTGACTGGGGCTAATCGTGACTGCATATTGACAGTGAAGGCCAAATGAAGTGCACTTCATTTAGTTGGATATAGATGAAGTGAACTTGATCTTCATTATGTTGAGTTCAGATGCAGTAGTCTTCATCTAGTTGAATATAAATGAAGTGAACTTTATGTGGTTGAGTCTAAATAAAGTCGCTATTTGATGTTGACTTCATCTGGACTGATATTGACTTCATCTGGTTGAGTGTAGATGAAGTAACCTTCATATTGTTATTTTTTTGGGGGAGAAAATATAATTTTGCTAATTTTTATTTTTATTTTGGTCAATATTTCTTTCCAATTATTGCTGGACATCATGTTCTTTATTTTATCTTTGATTTTATTGTTTTCCCTTTTCATACACACATAGGATGAAAGAATGATAAATGTTTTTATTTATACTAGATCTTTTGAGGGTTTCATTCTCATTTTAATATCCTATTTGAGAATTTAACAATTTGTAGACCTTTTTAAGGGGTGAGCATAGTCGGGCATTTTTTTTTTCAAACACAGTTTGTTACATTATATACCCATATAATATTTATGCATATGTGTGGGACTTTAAGTCACAACCTTAAATGAGGTCCAACTTGTTAAAACTCTCATAAAGCTCTTAAAACAAGAATGACACCCTTAAAAATTCAGCGTGGATAAAAACTTGAATGATAAGTCATATGCAGCATAACTGCTTGCTTTCCTAATAATTCCACTCACTAGAATATGCTATATTCTTTAACTTTTTATTTTTTTTTATTAAATAAACGGTTACACAGTTACTCATCTTCACACATATGCATTGTGAAGTTTGAACTTACACACTGCAGTGCTCAGAAGGAGCATATGTCATTATGCTACTATGAGGCAGTAAACAATATGCTATGTTTAACTTTTGAAAATTCTTATTTTATTTTATTTTTCAAAAAATATCAAATTTTTCCATAGCTTAAGTTGATTTTATCTCATGAAGTCTGTCGATCATGTGATGTTAATTGCAGTATTACTGTGTAAGACATTGATTGTTGGAGAAACTTATATGCCCTAAAACAGTATTTATAGAATTAGTATGCTTGAAATTTTTAGGTTTTGTCTGTGACATTGGATGACTGGTCGGATGATGAAATTGATGCGATGATTGAAGTTGGAGGAAATTCTTCAGCGAACTCAATTTATGAAGCTTTTATTCCTGAAGGATTTTCCAAACCTGGGCCCGATGCTAGTCATGAGGAGCGTTCAAAGGTTATTGTTAGGGATTATTTCTCTGCAATGATATTTCCAAATAAACAGAATTATAATCAATTGAAAACAACTCTGTCAATATGTTTATATTTCACAAAACAAATCAGGGAATGATGTCCAAGCTTTCGAGAGGCTTGTGGCTCTCCAAATCAGTGCTCACACAAATCTTTTCTTACCCTCCCTTACAACAAAATTAGCTTTTATACCCCTTCTCTGCCCACGTGAAATGATAACAAAATATTAGTGTGGTCCCCCCATTTCTAACTAACTATACCCGTACAATAGAAATAACAACTTAGACAAAACAGGAAATAAAAGATAACAGTAATAGAAAACTTATTGAGTCACGTAGTGTCCCTTTTGCTAATTCCTCACAGCTGGTCCTCGCTTGCGGGTGTAAGTGAAGTGTACTGGTGGCCTAACAATACCCCCCTCCAGAACTTTCACCTTGTCCTCAAGGTGGAAATCTGGAAATTGAGTTAGGATGGTGTAATAGTCCTCCCAGGTGGCTTCAAATTTTGGCAGTTTCTTCCACTTCATGAGGACCTCCAATTCCTTGGTCTGTCCTAACCTTTTGGGTCGTATGCCCAGCAGAGCGTCTGGTTCTACTATTAGTTCCAAATCGGGTGTAATCTGATCTGGTAAAGTAGAAGAAAAGTGTGTCATTCCTTTTGCTTCTCGCAATTGGGAGACATGGAAAACAGGGTGGATCATTGAAGAGCTAGGTAATGCCAGCTTGTAGGCTGCCTGCCCAACTTGCTGCAGTATCTTATATGGCCCATAATAGCGAGCGGACAGTTTCTCATACTTCCTTTTAGCTAGAGATTGTTGACGGTAGGGCCGTAGCTTAAGAAACACCAAGTCGCCCACTTTAAAAACACTATGGTGCCGTTTTCCATCAGCATGTTTCTTCATCTGCTGTTGAGCATGCAAGAGATGCATTTTTAGATCCTCAAGGTTGGCATCTCGATCCTCCAGCAGTTGATCCACAGCTGAAACAGTGGCTGAATTCTGCTCATACCGAATCAGGGTGGGTGGATCACGGCCATAAACTGTTTTGAATGGGGTAGTGCCCGTGGAGCTATGAAATGAGGTGTTATACTAATATTCAGCCCAATGCAACCAACGGAACCACATGCGGGGTTTCTCGGAAGCAAAACATCTCAAATAAGTTTCCAAACTCCTATTAACTACCTCCGTTTGCCCGTCCGTTCGTGGATGATAGGCCGTACTCCTTTTGAGTGTAGTACCTTGAAGCTTGAAGAGTTCAACCCAAAAATTACTTAACAAAATACGGTCTCTGTCTGAAATTATTGAACTGGGTATACCATGCAACCTGGTTATTTCCTACGCAAAAACATTTGCCACTGTGGTGGCTGAAAATGGGTGCTTAAGCCCAATGAAATAAGCATATTTACTCAGTATATCAACCACTACCAAAATGGTATCAATTCCATCTGATTTGGGTAGGCCTTCAATAAAATCCATAGTAAGCTCCTCCCAAATTTGGTTTGGAATAGGTAAGGGCTGAAGGAGTCTAGCAGGAGTGGTAGCCATGTATTTATTCTGTTGACACACCGCACATTTTTGGACATAACCAATCACATCCCTGCGCATCCCTTCCCAAAACAACTCTGATGCAATTCTCAAATAGGTTTTATTAATTCCTAATTGCCCTCCAACCGGGGTGTCATGAAATCCCTCAGAATTTCGTTGCGAAGTTTGGAATTTCTTGGAATGACCAACTTTCCCTTGTAAAATAAAGTTCCATTATGCACAGTGAATCCAATTGGTGGAGAAATCCCTTCCTTATGCTGAATGATAATCTTCTGAATGAAGTCGTCCTTCGCCATTTCTTCCTGTAAGGCTATCCAATATTTCCATTGTGGTAGAGCTAGTACAGAACATTCCACCTGTGTTGTTGGGTCAAGTACCCTTGAGAGTGCATCAGCCACTTTGTTACTAGTTCCTGGTCGATATTGTATGTCAAAGCTATAGCCCATTAATTTAGTAATCCATTTATGGTACTCACTTCCTACAATCCTTTGTTCCAATAGAAATTTCAAGCTTTGCAAATCAGTCCTTACAATGAAATGTCTGCCCAACAAATACGGCCTCCACTTAGCCACCACAAACACGATTGCCATCAATTCTTTCTCATAAATCGATTTCAACCGGGCCCTTTGGCCTAAAGTATGGCTATAGTAAGCCACAGGTTTCTGTTCTTGCATTAAAACCGCTCCCAAACCATACCCGAAAGGGTCCGTCTCTATACAAAAAGTTTTGGTAAAATTTGGCATGGCTAACACCGGTACCTGCACCATGGCTTGTTTAAGGTTCTGGAAAGCCTTGGTTGCTACCTCATTCTAATAGAATTGGTCTTTCTTTAACTGTGCAGTCAAGGGTAATGCCTTTTGGGCATAGCTGGCCACAAACTTTCTGTAATATCCCGTCAATCCCAAGAATCCCCTCAATTCCTTCAAATTCTGTGGTATAGGCCAATTCAACATGGCTTGAATCTTGTGAGGATTTGCAACAACCCCCTCATCAGAGATTATATGTCCCAAATATGCCACCTGTTTTTTCCCAAACTCACACTTCTTTTTATTAGCATATAGCTGATGGTTCTGCAATAATTCCAGCACTAGTGCAACATGCTTTTGGTGGGTTGTCTCATCAATACTGTACACAAGAATGTCATCAAAAAAAACTAACACAAATTTCCTGAGATAAGGACGAAATACCTCATTCATGAGTGATTGAAACGTGGCTGGGGCGTTTGTGAGTCCAAACGGCATTACCAAAAATTCATAGTGCCCATCATGTGTCCGAAAAGTCGTCTTTGAAATATCCTCTTCCTTTACCCTAATTTGATGATAACCAGACTTGAGGTCAAGCTTTGTGAAAACCTGTGCATTGTGTAATTCATCCAGCAGCTCCTCAATGACAGGTATTGGGTATTTATCTAAAACAGTTTCCTTGTTGAGGGCTCTATAGTCCACACAAAACCTCCAAGACCCGTCTTTCTTCTTCACCAATAACACTGGACTGGAAAAAGGGCTTGTGCTAGCTCTAATAATACCAGCCACCAACATTTCTTGAATGATCCTCTCAATCTCATCTTTTTGGATATGTGGGTAACGGTAAGGTCTCACACTAATAGGACCACTCCCATCTTTGAGTACAATCGCATGTTCCTTCCCTCTTATAGGAGGTAACCCATTAGGCAAATTGAAAACTTCATTGTATTTCTGCAGTAAAGCTTTCATGAATACAGGCTCTTCGTAGACTTCCTCTGAACCAATTTCTATGTTGTTCAGCTCAATCAGCACCCCAACACCCTCTTGCCTAAGGGTTTTCATCATAGACTTTAGAGATACTCTGGATTTTCCTAGTGATGGATCTCCCCTCAAGGTTACCATCTGATCACCCATAGAAAATTTCATAATCTGTAGCTTCCAATTTGTATGTGTCATTCCTAAGGTCTTCAGCCACTGAATTCCCATAATCACATCAGCACTACCAAGTTCCAATGGTAAGAAATCTTCCACGATGACAATGGACTGAAGTTGTAATGTAATTCCACGACAAATTCCTTCTCCCCTTATAGCTTTTCCTGAGCCCAATGTCACCCCATACCCTTTTGTTTTGCTAATGGGTAATTTGAGTTTCTCAACTAGAGTTGTGGAAATGAAGTTGTGCGTAGCCCCCGGGTCTATCAACATGACCACCTCCTGATCCCGAATCAGCCCACGTAACTTCATCGTTTTCGAATTCAATGATACCTCCACTTCAGGATCCAACTCAGCTACATCCAATTCTTTTTCACCATTTTCGTCCAGATCCTCTTCCTCCTCCCCTTCTTCTTCATCATTTGTAAGCAGAACACTCAGCTCCTTCCTTTTGCAGCGATGCCCAGGGTTCCACTTATCATCACACCTGTAACACAAGCCTTTTTCTCTTTTTTTTTGTAACTCCGAGTCCGTCAAACGCCGTATTTCTCCTGTCGCTCTTGCCATTGCCGAGTTCGGCGTAAAAACTGCTCGGGAAGACGATGTGGATGTGGGTGACGGAGTGTTATGGGGAATTAATCCAGACTTTGTGAACTGGGTTTTGTGTGAAGCCCGTTGGGTAGCCGAATTCTTCTCTTCAATCATCTGGGCTAGGTCCATTGCATGGCCCAAAGTATTAGGCCCCAATATTCGGAGCTCCAGTTTGATGTCTGATCTCAAGCCATTGATGAAATTGCCCATAGCAATCTCCTCAGAAATATTATCTAATGGAGCCGACAGTTCAATAAACTTCCTACGGTAATCCTTTACGGTGCTATCTTGCTCCAAAGCTAGCCACTGCTCATATAGGGAACCATTTTGGGTGGCCCGGAATTGTCTCAGCAACATGAGCTTCATTTCCTCCCACGAAGAAAATCCTTTCTTCTTATTCTCCCACTGGTACCAAAGGAGCACATCTCCTTCGAAACTCAATACAGCTGCCTCCAATTTCTCTTCATTATTCATCCGGTGGAAGGCATAATATCGTTCAGCTCTAAGGATCCACCCATCCGGATTATTACCATCAAACAATGGCATGTCCAGTTTTCTGAATCGAAAGTCATTCCTAGGATTCACAGTACCACCGGAATCTCCCAAGCTCTGCGTACCTCCCTGAAAATTACTCACTGTCGGGCTGACCACCAGATTCTCCTTGGCTCTGCCCGACGATGATGACGCTTGTCTCTGAGCATTTTCGTGCAGCTTAAACATTTGTTCAAATCGTTGGTTTAAAAGATGGGTTAAGGTATGTATTTCTTCCTTCAACTCCCCAACCTCTTTTCCTAGTTTTTCTTGCTCTACCTGCAATACATCCATTACCTCCTCCATAGTTTCCATTCTTTGATTGACGTTCTTTGCCATTTTCTAGAATTGTCTGCTCTGATACCAATTTGTTAGGGATTATTTCTCTGCAATGATATTTCCAAATAAACAGAATTATAATCAATTGAAAACAACTCTGTCAATTTGTTTATATTTCACAAAACAAATCAGGGAATGATGTCCAAGCTTTCGAGAGGCTTATGGCTCTCCAAATCAGTGCTCACACAAATCTTTTCTTACCCTCCCTTACAACAAAATTAGCTTTTATACCCCTTCTCTGCCCACGTGAAATGATAACAAAATATTAGTATGGTCCCCCCATTTCTAACTAACTATACCCGTACAATAGAAATAACAACTTAGACAAAACAGGAAATAAAAGATAACAGTAATAGAAAACTTATTGAGTCACGTAGTGTCCTTTTTGCTAATTCCTCATAGCTGGTCCTCGCTTGCGGGTGTAAGTGAAGTGTACTGGTGGCCTAACAATTATCTGGTTAGATATGACTTAATAATATGTGTTTAAAATGGGGGTAACAACTTTGGAACTGCATTTACCTACTATTTGAAACGGGGCCAATTAAGTCCTATTATTTATGAAATAGGTAACAAATAAGGTAAATTTAAGACATGTGCCTTGCAACGGATAGAAATGAAGGTGAAATTTTTTCCTTTATTCATTTTTTTCTTTCTTTCTCTCTCCCCTCTTCTCTTTCTCATTCATAAAAAGAAACACAAATGGAAACCTTAGCCATCTCTATATTTGTTGCTGCTGCTGCTCACATTTCCAGGATCGTCCTGCTCACCTTATCCAATCATTGACCTCAGCGTGCCCTTCATAACATTGTCGCTGGTCCAACCAGACCAACATAATCTCTGTCAGAGTCTTCCTACTATTGGGCTGATGCAAACGAAAGGGGATTTGAACTTCCATATTTGATTCACTCGACTCTGAGCCTTGTTGAGAATAGACACCTCCAATAGACTATTCTAGTCCTGTGCTTTCCATTGATGCCAAAATCTGTCATATGCCACCTCTTTCAAAAGTCAACTCCAGTCAAGCCAAGTTTGGTTCAGTCCAGTTTGGTTCTTTAGAACCTAGAGTGAGTAAAAATATTTTGAAAAGCAAAATTGCCTTCCAGTTTTTATCACATGCAAGGCACATTTTCAAATTGACCTTAGCAGGTATCTATTTCCTGAATTATAAGATTAAATTGGAATCAGTTTCAAAATAATTAGATGAAACTAAACATTTTTCAATACAAATCTTGTGCCATACCCTTAAAATTGGATCATTTTCGATCATTGTTTATAGGATCCTTTGCCATTTCCTTCAAGTGGTTAAATAACATAATTGCAATATTTCATACAGGTCTAAGTACGAGCTTCAAGTTTTTTTAAAACCTAGCTTGCGAATTTCATCACCTTCTTCCGGTAAAAAAAGCTCACTTCAAGCAAGTTTTTCTAGAAAGATTATGGATAGTTTTCAAAGGTCAAAATCTTCAACTCAAATGGTATATTTTGTCATCCCCTACATAAAAGTGGTTTCTTTGACCAATAAGTAATAGTTCTTATGCTCTGAGTCCATCTGATTGATAATGGTAGCAGGATGGCATGATCGAATTTGTTGGGCTATTGAAGGTAAAAGTGATTAAAGGCACAAATTTAGCTATAAGAGATATGATGTCAAGCGACCCTTATGTTGTCCTTAATCTTGGGAAACAGGTCAGGTTCTCTCTCTCCATTTTTAATTTTAATTTGTGACTTCATTTGCATCATCTATGCTCTTTAAATGTGCATTTCTATGCTTTCCTTTAGAAATTGTTTTTGCTAGGATATGGGTTCCCGTAGATGCTTGTAAGAACATGTGAGAAAGAGCATTTAATCTTCTAGACTAATAGTTTACACTTGAGTTCTATTTTAGCTAACAGAACGTTATTAGCTTACTAATCTCATCCACGTAGGATAAATTATGCAGTAACCATGATTAAATTTAGGAACACATGATTCTTGTGAGTTACTTATCCTAGGTGGACAAGATTAGTAAGCTAATTACGCTCTTTTAGCTAAAATGAGGTCTAATTGCAAAATTTGAAAGGTTTTGGGACGAAACTACAACATTTTGTAAATTTGAGGTTTTTTTTTTGTTTGTTATAAAAATAAATTTGAGGACTTAGATGAACCAAGTTGGCAAGTGTGAGAACTTCAGGAGTTTAGCCAATCTTCTATGAGGCGAAGCAGTAAGACGTGTATTTCCAATTTTCTTCATATCTAGTTAATAAAGATTAAATTTACTAGTGAAATCTTAACAAATAACAATCTAATAAATTTAATTCTAGTTTAAAATTCAAATTCTTTATTTACATCAGATTGGGTCCTGCTTAGATATCTTAGTGCAATACTAATTGTATTGAACTTTTATCTGGTATATATGGTGATGAATAACTTCACTATTGATAATAAACACTTGTGGTATTGATGTAGACTGTCCAGACAACTGTTATAACGAGCAACTTGAATCCGATATAGAATGAGGAACTCATGCTAGCAGTTCCTCAGGAATATGGACTAATGAAATTGGTATGTTTATATATTTAAACTTATTTAAGCATGTAATATATTCTTTTCAGAATAAATATTGATGTGGAAATCATATAAATAGTGTCGTCGTCTTTTAATCTTAAACAATGTTGTCTTTTCTTATTCACTAAGCATTTGAAAAATAAAGCGTTATATCTAGCAATAAAAAGACTACTCTTTCATGAAAATGTGTCATCTTTTTCTTGTACTAGAACACACTACCACAAGTGTTATTTTGTAAAGGCCCGTACTTGTAGCTCTTTTGATCTTCAACCATGTCTTCATAAATTTCTCCCCTGCCCCCTAATAATTAACTAAAATTACACAATTCAAGCCTATGCTTCAAACTAAAGATTAATTAATATTCAAATATAATTAAGGAAAAAATGTCATGGGGTCTTTTTGCTTTAGTGAAATATGGTATTTAGTTATTTAGCTTGAAAAATATGTTTTTAAGTTATTTTGCTTATGAAAAAAGTGTTTTTAAGTCTATTTGTTTGTAAAAAAAAGTATCAGGCCAAGACAATGACAAAATTAATTTTTTATTTAATTTTTTGTTAAATTTAAGGAATATTACACATGTTACATGTATATTTATATTTTTTTATAGATATATACGTAAAAAATTAATATTTAATTAAAAATTATTCAAACTTTTTAAGAGAAATTTTTCTTTCAAACTTAAAAAAAATTTTCACTGTCTAATATTAAGAGTCACACGTTAGCTAGACAATAAAAATTTATTTAAGTTAAATATAAATAATTTTTTTAAAAAATTGGAGTATTTTTTTTAAGTAAAAATTACTTCATTATATATTTATTTATCGAAAAATTCAAACATTATGTGACACATGTATTATTTCGTTAGATTTAATGAAAAATTGGATGGAAATTTAACTTTGTCATTGCCTGACACATTTTTCACATGCAGAGAACTTAAATAAATGTTTTTATAAATAAATGAACTTTAAAAAAAATATTTTTTAAGATACATGAGTAAATAACACTTATTATCTAAAGCATGAACCAGTTTAGCTTTCCACCTTATAATTAACACTATACCATTTCAAGTTTCCTCTTCAAAATTGAGGTATAAGCAAAACAAAACAAAACAATTTTTTTTTATTTATTCTTAAAGGCACAATCTCCATTGTGGGAACAACAAAAAACCTAAATAATCTATAAAGAACTTAAACGGCAAAGTATAGCAATACAAAAACTACGCAACGACTTTCTTTCTTGTCTGGAGAAATCCACTAAGATTGCCTCTATGCATGAACCTGTTTACCATTGACAACCCTGCCAAACAATTATTTATTGTTAATTTGATGTTCACAATCAATTATTACAAGATGGTTGTGCTTCTAATAAAGCCATAATAAACGGGATAGAAAGGAAGTCATATTAGTTCATGCTTAAAGTGATAAATAAATTATAACATCTCACAAGAACAGAACAAGATATTGGATCTGTCATGTGGAAAAGCTGTCAATTATATGGCCATCGTAATTAATCTCATAAAAGCTTCTTTCTACTTAATGCCATTATAAAATTTATACAACAAATGGATTCTTTTAGTTATAGCAATTCATAACTAATTTAGTCTAGAGAGGGCAATACTGGAAATAGAAATCCAGTGAAGATAAGTCATTGCCATGGTAATGGCAGTGGCGGCGAGGGTATATATCACAAGGCGAGATGGTTGAATAGACCTAATGTTGTCTTAATTATTATATTAAAGTTGTACGTTTCTAAAGCATTTGGTATCTCACACCTAATAGAGCTTTAACCTGACTTCTTCCAACACAAATTAGACTCATATTTCATTGGGGATCCATTTCGCGAACCAAATTTAACAAACCTAAAAGGTAAAAACTACCTACTTACTGAAGAGTTTTTGATGTTTGCTGGCTCTAGTGATATTCTAGGGTCTCACATCCTAGTTATTCGTTTGGGTTGAATAAAATGGAGGGAATTTAAAATGAGGAGGAACTTTTATTTGTTGGAGAAAAACATTGGAAAATCTTGGTTCCAAACTTACCATTGGAAGAAAAAATGGAATTTTTTTAAAAAATTAGATAATCTCTGCATAAATATAATATAAAATAAAACAAAGATGTCGTTTTGTAAACCAGATTTGGGAGAGTAAATAGATTTAATTGCATTGTATCACTCTTTATAAATGGAGCTTTATTTTTAACTTCTTTCACGCAATTCACATATTTTTTTCGTATAAAGTCAAAATCATGTTTTTAGTATATTAAAATAATACGGTGTACATATGTTTTTTCCTAACTTAAAAAAACATATCTTTTTCATAATATAAAAAATATAGGATTTTTAAAAATAAAACTACACGAATAATTGGTCATATGAACTAAAGTGAATATGCAATGTTTTTTATTTATAGTTTGTAACAGTTGGCAATTCTATAAAATAAAAAAAAAAGAAACAATTATTCATCAATCCAAAATATGGAGTACAGCGGAGGCTCGAGGTCAATCCAAAAAGAGTTTTGTTCTTAAGCAAACCTAAAGTTGTCTACTAAATGAGAAGAGTTCCCAAAGATTATGAGTCTATGACGCCTTTTATTAAAGAGATGGATTTCATTGGTACTGAACTCCGCAATTCAAGGCTTGGTGCCAAAATTAGTCTCAAACCTTAGAATGGTTTTTATTTAACCCCATAATTTACAGAATATGTAAAACAAAAAGGTCAATTGGAACAATCCTCTCTGTAATTTGGGAAAATTGCACATGTTAGTTACTTTTTTAAACCTTGGAAATGTTATAATTGCTTCATATTGATTCTCACGTGACTCACATAGTATTTCCTACTAAATTAACAGCAAATATTGAAATCTAATGGAAAAATTGTAACACTAAATGTGCTCAGGTATTTTCAAAGGAAGGAATCGATCAAATTATACACAATCTGGAAGTATGGGATTAAAATGTCTACCTTGTAAAAAACAAGTACACGTCCAGGGTAATGAACTCCATATAGAACAAAGCCTTCTGTGCTTGTATTTGTATGGTATTCTTAACATTTTTAATGGACTTCATCCTTGAAGTATTATGGCAGGTAGATGTAATTTATTTATTGGGCGTTAGATTTTACATTTAATGGTCATTTAAACATTGTTCCCCCTCCCCTCTTCAAGTAAATATAGCATCAACTATGTTGATAGTATGAAGTTCAAATCCCAGTTACAGGGTATGAGTTTGAATTGTATAAAATAGCATCAACTATGTATTATTATACCTTACAATAATAAGGATTTAGTATTTCATTAATCCATGAATTTTCCCTTTGCAGCAAGTGTTTGATCATGACACTTTTTCAGCTGATGACATAATGGGAGAAGCTGAGATCGATCTTCAACCACTAATAACATCTGCGATGGCATTTGGAGATGCAGGAATGTTTGGTAACATGCAAATTGGGAAATGGTTAAAATGACATGACAATGCCCTTAAAGATGATAGCACTGTGAATATTGTTGATGGGATGGTTAAACAGGGGATGTTCCTGAAGCTTCAAAATGTTGAATCTGGGGAGCTAGAACTAGAATTGGAATGGATGCCTCTTGATCAATAGGTACAGTTTTTACTTTTTACGATTCTTTTATATTCTATTAATAAGAACTAATGTAATATTGTTAAAACTATAGAAAATGTAATATTCTGGATTTTTTTCTGATTGAATAGCACGAGTCTTTTGTATTTCTATGTTCATAATTAAGTTATATCACTTTCTTTTTAACATTAAAATAAGTTACGCTCGGCAATGGAAAATAAAAATATTTTTTTTTTTGGTTTTTTATTGCTCATATATTCAGGTCGCTTTCTAGTTCAATTGATAAAGGAATGCATTTCTTTGGAGAGTTATCTAGTTTGAGTCCCCATCGCAAAAATATATTAAAAACGTTGAGCTAAAAAATAATTGTAACTTCAAATTGATTAACGATTTTAGAGATTGTTACACAAATATGAGAGAATTTCTGAGCCGTTTGCAATTTAAGTTCTACATACAATGATTACTTCATGGACATACATATATTTTTGAATTGATTGCTAATAAACTTGAGTTACAAGAAGACTTGCCTTACTTTAAAATGTGGATTTTGACAAAATATGCGTACTTAAGTTTTACTGTTGAGGATTTGTCGATGGAAACTTCAGAATTTTATTTAAAAATTATGGAATTTGTTTGTAAAATTTTATAAAACATACAAACAAATAATTACTTATACTTTTAAACTAATTTATATTTAATACATATATTTATGAAAGTGGCATAATGGATAATTAAAATTTGAAATAGTTATTTAAAATACAATTATAATATTATAATAAATAGATAAATCTTGATGATCCATAATATAACCTTTATTATAAAAAAAAAAAAAAAAAAAACTATAAGTAAGATAATAAAGAGGTAAGAATAAAAATTGAAAAAGTGAAAAAATGAAAAAGAAAATATAAATATTTCTTCAAATAAATAATATATTAATTGCTAATAGATAAAAAATAAATTTAAGGTAAATTATTTAGAAAAGAAAAAATATAAAATAAAATATTTAATATGAACAAGTTGTGAAACTAAACATAAAAATAAAAAAAAAAAAAAAAGAAGAAAAGCTTCAGATTATTGTGTATTTTTAATACACAATTAATTATTATATTTATAAGATTGTCAATATACAATATAAATTTTAAATCCTAGATATAAAAGATATTGAATCTCTATTTAAAATATAAAGATATTAAATCTACATTTCAGATTTTAAATAATAAGAGATAAATCTAACTATCAAATAGATAATATTATATTTAAGATTTGATATCTAAATTATAACACTCCTCCTTAGATGTCAACCACATGAAGAAATATGTCTTATTAAAAACCTTGCTAGAAAAACTCAATAAGACAAAACCTAGCGAAGGAAAAAAGAGTATATAGTTCTTCATGTACATACAAGGTCTGCCTCGTTAAAATATTGTCAGGAAAACTTAATGGGATAAAACCTGAGTGAAGGAAAAGGAGTACAGTGAGTGTGTGAGTTACTCCCCCTGATGATTATGAAATATTTTTGAGTCTACGCATTGCAATCTTCTATATTAGCTTCTTAAAAATTGTTATCAGAAGAAATTTGGTGAATAAGTCAACTATGTTATTATTTGATTGAATTTGTTGAACATATATGTCACCATCCTTTTAAAGCTCATGAGTATAGAAAAACTTTAGTGAGATGCGTTTAGTTTTATTACTTTTGATATAGCCTTCTTTAACCTGAGCAATATAAGTGGCATTATCCTCATACAATATTGTGAATTTTTCCTTAATTGAAGGTAATTTATATATATCTTGGATATGTTTGATAATAGATCTCAGCCATATGCATTCATGACTTGCTTCATGTAATGCAAGTATTTTAGAGTGATTTAATGACTTGGCTACTTTAGTTTGGTTCAAAGATCACCATGATATGGTGGATCAAATGGGTAGCCAGTATTTGCATATCTAGTCAGTTGCATTTTTGATCATTTTGAGTAAAAAAACTCATATCAATTATTTTACGAAGGTAATGTCGTACGTGCTTAAACCCATTCTAATGCCTTTTTGTTGGTGTTAAACTATATCTTGCAAGTAAATTTACTGAAAATGCAATATTTGATTGTGTATAATTTGCAAGATACATAAGGGTACCAATAGCACTTAAATATGGTACTTCAGGACCAATTATTTCCTCATCTTCTTCTCGAGGGCAAAAAAGATCCCTTTTTTTTACATCAAGAGATCTCATAACTATATAAGAGCTTAATGGATATGCTTTATCCATGTAGAATCGTTTCAAAACTTTTTCAGTGTATGTTGATTGGTGAACAAATATTCTATTTTATAAATGTTCAATTTTTAATCCCAAGCAAAATTTTATCTCTCCAAGTTTTTTTATTTTCAAACTCTAATTTCAAATAATTGCATGTATTATTTATCTCTTCAATAGTCCCAATAAAGTTCAAGTTGTCAACATATACTGCAACAATGGCAAAACCAATGTCTTGATATTTTGATGAAAACATAAGGACATATTATATTATTCACAATCCCTTCCTTTAAAAGGAATTCATTGAGACAGTTGTACCACATGCGATCAGACTGTTTTAACCCATATAATGATCTTTGTAATTTAATAGAATACATGCTATTAGGTTTTGAGGAGCTTTCATTAAAGCATTTGGAAACTTTTATGTATATGTCACTATTAAGATCCATATAGATAAACAATCAATACGTCCATAAGACGCATATCAAGATTTTTTATAACTGCAAGACTGATTAATAATCAAAATATGATCATGTCCATTATGGGAGAATATGTTTCTTCATAATCAATTCTTGGTCTCTGAGAGAAACCTTGTGCAACAAGTCTTGCTTTGTATCATACAATTTTATTTTTTTCATTTCGCTTTCTCACGAAAACCTATTTGTATCCTACATGTTTAATTTTTTCAAGCGTTTGGACTATGAGCTCAAAGACTTTGCACTTTGCAAGTGATTCTAATTTAGCCTGAATTGCATCTTTCTATCTTGGACAATCTTTCCGTTGTCGACATTCATAGATGAATTTTGGTTCAAGATCCTCATTTTCTTTTGATACAAAAAGAGTCATATTGAAAGCAAAAGTGTTGTTAATAACAATTTCATTTTTATCATATTTTTCTCCCCTATCAATATAATTTATAAAGATTTTAATATTTTTAGGTACTTGAGACTCTTCATGAGTCATTTGTTCAATAATTTTGGATTGATCATTAGTGTCAATTTCTTCTCTTACATCCTTTTTTGTGGTAATTACTTACATCTTCCTTTTTCGAGGATTTTTGTCTTTGTACCAAAGAATCGATCACGTTTTAATTAAACTTGAGATTCTTTTGAAGTTAGATTCATAAATTGTTCTGTCGGGACATCTATCCTTTCAAGAGCATTTACTGCTGGTATAAGTGATTTTGTTACTCTTTTTGAATCAATGAAGGCATTAAGTAATTTGTTTGCTAAATTTTGTAAATGAACAATTTTTTTAACTTCAAGTTCACATTGGTTTGTTCGCTGATCAAAATGAGATAAGGAAGATATATTCCAACAAATTTAATGATATTTATTAAGTTTTGATTTTTTTCCCTTAATATCAAATTTTTTTTAATCAAATTGGCAGCCGACAAAGTGTGTAGTAAAAATATTATCTATTAAAGGTTATAGATGCCTGATAATAGATGGAGAATCAAAATCAACATATATTTTCAGCTTTCTTTGAGGGCCCATCTTAGTTCAATGTGACGGTGAAATTATAATATATACAGCATAACCAAAAATTTTTGAATAAGAGATGTTTGTGTGTAGTTGCAATAGAAAATATGTATAAAAATATGTTGGTCTAACATGGATCAAGGCTCTAATATAGCATATCCTCACATAGAAACAAGAAGTTTCATTCTCATATTAATGATCTAACAATTAGCTAAAGACCCTTAATAAATGATTCAACTAGACCATTTTGAGTGTGTACATGGAGATATGGTGCTCAATATCAATACCGATCGACATATAGTAATCATTAATTACTTCGAATGTGAATTCTTCAGTATTATTTAGACGAACTTTTTTAATAGGAAAATTAGGGAATTGTGCTATTAATTTAATGATTCGAGCGAAAAGCTTAATAAATGCTTGATTACTAGTAGATAAAAGGTAAACATATGACCATCACGTTGATGCATCTATCAATATCATCAAATATCTAAATGGGCCGCATAGTAGATCAATAAGTCCACAAATATCTCCTTGAATTCTTTCTAAAAATGAAAGAGATTCGACATTAACCTTGGCCACTAATGGTCTTGTAATCATTTTGCCTTTTGTACATGTATAATAAAGATAATCACTTGACAATTGAATATTTTGTTATCTCGGTGGATATCAACTTGAATTTTCTATTATTCTTTTCATCATTATGGAAACCCAATTGATCATGCCACAATATCAAAACTTTGGACTCTAAGTTGTTTTAATTCATTACTGTATATGCAATTATGCTTATAAATGTATAATATAAGCCACAAGAGAATGCAATGAGATTTTCTAGAACAAGTTACTAATTAGAGACAATAAATGTAATGTAAAAATATTCTCTATTATTCTTATTGAATATCATATCCATTATTGTGGACATTATTAAAACTTAACAAGTTTCTTTTAGATTTGGATGAATATAAGGCACAATTTATTTTCAATTTTGTTTCACCAGAAATGACAATATTAGATCTTTTAAAGCCTGCAATTAATTTTGTTGTACAAAAAATTGTGCTCACATTTACTTTTGTAAATTTCAAAAGAAGAAATATTTTACATCTAGTAAAATTGTATGCGTTGTTGCACTATACACCAAACATATGATCTATTTTCTTTTCACATGCAAAAATAAATAAAGTAAATAAGATATTATTTCTTATTATTTTGAAGAACTAATGAAAATTTAATACTCATTTAATAAATGGAACATAAAATTTTATTGATAAAATATTAATAGGACATTTAGTTATGTCAATTATTGAAAAAAAAAAGTTTAACATAAAAATAAATAAATCTTAGATAATATTTTTTAGATCTTCATAGTAATCTGAAATGTCTAATGGATTAGAGACACTTAGATCATATTTTTTCATAATGGGAGCAATATTTTGTTAATCATTAAAATCAATAAAATTTGTTTCTATTTACTTCCCCTTTCCTTTAATTAAAGCTTGGCAGAGTTCCACAAGATGATAAGGGGTGCAACAATTGATATCCACTATGCCTATTATTTATGCCATGACCACAATCGCTAATGTTGTCAAATTTTCCCACAAGGGTGGGTAACCATGGAGAAAATTCAATTTTATCACCGATGAAAAAAAATCGATGGAGAAAATTCTTTTGTGGTGTGGGTTAGGAGATCACATTTTCCACCCCATCAAATACCGAACCCAAATTTCTTACTATTTATATAATTTTTTATATGTTTTACATAAAAAATACATTTTATTTCTATTTTTTAATGAACATAAAAATAAATAATTTAATTATATCTATAATTTATACATTACATTTAATATTTATTGAATATCATTTTAATTTTATTTTATTTTTATGCATAAATTTTGTTAAATTGTAACATAAAATATATAATTATACATATATTATTTGTTAGTGGGGAATACCCGATCCTTACAAATTCTCCAAAACTTCGGTGGAGAATATCCACCCTACCGTCATGATCAATTAGCGTGGGGATGAAGACTTCAAATCAGACCCCGCCCCGTCTCATTGACAACACTAACGATCGCAACTACATTTATTTATTTGCCCATGATTGTGGCTATTAGATGCAACAAAATTTACCTCAAATAATGGTGTAGAACATGTAGGGCGTGCCTGATGATTTTTCATTAACACTTCGTTATTTTGTTTAGCTATGACATGAGAATAGCTCCGAGCATGTTTGTTGTAGGACCACATTGGAGGCATAAAAATTAGCTTTTTTAATGCCTTCCAAAGGGCTAACGATTCTTTCACCATTAAATATTGGACTATCATTCTTTCATCGAGGTGATGCCTCAAAAAGATTAGTGTTTTTGCATGATCCTCTAGGGAAGCTACATTTCCATCTTTAATTATTTTTCCTAGTTTGTTGGCCACAAGGTAGACCTCAACATCCAGAATCTATGACAAGTAATTCTTTCCAGTAATATTAAAAGCAAAAAATTCTAATTTCGTAAGATCCATCATGATAGCTATTAAACAAATAATATAATTAGTTCATGTTTAATTTGAATCTTTTTTTTTTTTTTGAAAAAAAAATAATAACAACGATGTAGTAATGTAATTAGTATTCACCAAGAGTGCTCCCAAGAAAGAATGGTGGAGTGAAGCCTCGTTTCTAAGAAAAATTAGTGGCACTAAAGCTTTCAATAATTAATCTTATAGACAAAACTCCTTTAAATTCTATTTTTCATACTACCACACAGTTTATGATATGTGGTACTTATTATTAAAAAAAAAAGAAAAAGAAGAAGAAAAATATAATATTAAATGTAAGAGCACTAATGAATTAATCACAAATTTGTTCATAGCATCGTAATCATTTATTAATTATATTTGAGCATAATTATATATTAATTAATTGGACAATTTGACAATGAGAATTGAACATGTTTTAAAAAAAATAATTTGAATTATGTTTAAAAAAAATGAATCAAAAAAATGAATCAATTATTAAATTATAATCAAAAGTAACGTGACAATTTCAATTTAATAGTCAATTCAAAGATAATATTGAAGGATAATTTATCACATTTAAGTAATTCAAAAATTTTCAAGTACAATTTTATCTCATTCAAGTAATTTGAAAATTTAAAATGCAATTATATCACATTCAAAAAATTGATTCAAATTATGCAGCAGTTTAATGTGATCTAGATTACATATTTCATTAAATTTATTATCAAATTGATAGAAAAAAAAAAAAAAAAACTAAGTTTACGGATGAAAAGGCAAAATGGTAAGCAATAATTACATAGGTCAAAAATGGAGATTCTCATTAAATATCATATAAATAATAGATACGCTATATGATATTTAATAATTATATAGAAATTAATTCTATAAAAGCAGCAATATATTATATATCTATAACTTATCCATTATAATTAGTAATATATCGAACACTTAAAATAGTTAGAATCCATTCTTATCTTTTAAGAGCGGAGCAGAGAATCTCAAATGGTGATTAATCAAATGTGTATATCCAAAACTTGAACTTAATTATTAGTTAAAAAAATTCACAAAAATAAAAATGAGTTAGAACATCGCAGCAACAGTCACAAAAGTTATAAGAAAATTACAGTAAAATATAATATCTAATAAATGTCTAAATCATGTATCAGTAACAACACACGAAACAAAATAATATCATATCCTAAAATAGAAAAGTATGAGATGCAATTTTTCAAAAAAAATAAATAAATATTTGAAAAAAAATGTAAGAGTCATTTCACATCTCATAGATGCAAAACTTTTGAAAATGCAAACTGATATTATAATGGAAGAAATAAATTATTTAATTCAAATAATTATAACATATACGAGAAAGAATCAAACTAAAATATATGAATGTACATCGAAAACAAAGCAATAAAAATAAGGTATTTTACAAAACAATATTAAAATGATACAGAGAGTCATATATTAATGTCCAAAGTCAAGAAAATGTCTATTAGTAAAATAGTATATATAAACCACAAATTTTTTTTTTTTTAAAGATTATAGTTATGTTTGATATGCAATAAACAAATTTGTGGTCACAATAATATATCGAAACAAGTAGCTATTATTTTAAGAATACAACTTGTGAAAAAGGCAATATACATATATACGATCTTCGAAAAAATAAGAAAGGAGAGATAATTTAGCCAATATATATATATATATATCAAGAGTTTAGAAGTTTAAAAACTTTTGTATTGTTAATGTATTGTGAAACTAAACAAATAATAACCGAGAAATAGAAGAAAAGATTTAGATTATTGTGTATTTTCAATATACAGTTAAGGGTCCTATTTATAGAATTGTCAAAATATAATATGAATTTTGAATCTTAGATATAAGAGATATTAAATCTCTATTTAATATATAAAGAGATTAAATCTACATTTTAAACTTTAAATAATAAGAAATAAGTTTAACTATCAAATACATAATATTATATTTAAGATTTGACATCTAAATTATAACATAATCTACATTTTGTTGATATTTATCAACATTTTATTAACAATTTTATGATAATATTCATAATATCTATGATATTTTTTGAAAAAAGAAGAAGATACTTTTTCGACATTTGCTCGATAATGTTATGACATTTTTGAAATTTTTGAAAATATTTTTGCCAAATAAAATGGAGATCATATCGATGTCAAGATGTACAAAATCTCAACAATGTTGCAATAATGTTGACATTGTCTTCGACTTTTTCAACTTTGCCCATAGGTTCTTTGACAATAAAATGTTATTTATACATTAAGTTATTATATATTTCGGCTGATGTATAATAATTTGATAGAATAGTGCTTTATTCTTAACAGTGATAGAATAGCGCTTTATACATTAAGTTACTAATTATTAATTTAATTTTAAGTTTAAAATGTAGAATAGTGATATGATTGTAAGATCAATTATTAACAAGAAATCATTTAAATTGTAACATGTGAATGTATCAAATTGTAATAAAAATATTTTTGTAACTGTTATTATGAAGGTACTTTGACAGGATTTCAAATGTCATTTTGCACTTTTAATGTGTTATTTTATGTGATATAAATAATTCATGAATATATTGACAAAATTAGATATTTTAAAGCAAATTTGACCACTTTTGGAGATTTTGTGTTGGTATTGGGGATACACATATCAAAAATAGCATATGAGAAAGAAATTTTTCTTAAAATTTGACAAAATCATCAATTATGTTAAAGTATCACAATTTTTATTAACATTTTAGATAAAGTCTGAATTTAACTAAAAAAAGTATACTTTACATGAGTGATCAATGGGTGTGGGTGGTCAATGGTTGACCAACTAGTTTAAAGTCGGTCGTTGAAGGCAGGTAAATGAACTTATGAGAAATGAAAATTTTGAGCCATTAAAATTGTTATTTTTGAGTAAATATATTTTAAACAAATTTATGATATTTTGATATATTAATAGGAGAACGGACTCTTTTGATATTTTAATCTTACGTTGTCCAAGTAATTTGTGAGAGATGTCCTTAACATTTGAAACTATGCTATGTATTTATTTATTTGGGAGCAATTTGTATATTCGTCTTAAATCCTCACATGAGGTGAGGCTTTTGCAAGTGAAAAATCAACGACCTTTTCCAAGATATTAACTAACAAACAAACCTAAAATGCTAGCCTATTATGATAAATATTATTTTTGCTTGAAAATATTTTTTTTTTTAATTTCATGATATACGTATAATTATACTGAATTAATGGAAGGAAAAAAAAAAAAAAGGAAGTGAACAATACAGGTGCAAAATTATTTTGAAAATAAGAACTATATATATCAGAAATAGAAAATAGCATATGAGAAAAGAAGATAAACATAATTATTTAGTATCATAATTTAGCTCGAGGAGTTGTAGCATGGTGGCATCAAAGCATCATTATGAGGCAAGAAATGTAAGGTTAGGAGTTCAATATTTAATGTGTGTGAATTGTGTAATGTTATTTAAAAATAATAATAATGTATCACAATTTAATTTGCTATAATTAAATATTTATTATTTAAGTAAATGTAACAATTTAAGAAAAATTAAAATTGATAATTATATTTACATAAATATTAACTTGTATAATGCAAAAAATAAGTCATATATATATATATATGTATATTTTTAATATGAGAAAATAAAAATCGATATTTCATGATATATATATATTCATATTAATATTTCGACATTTTTATTAAAATTTTATAAAATTATAGAGCTAAAGTACATAAGCTTTTGAAAATTTCATTATTTTTTGATATTTTATTGAAAAAATGGAAAAATTAAAATTTTTATATTGACATCATGAAAATTTCAAGATATTTTCGTCGATGGTCATATGCAAATTTTGTCTCTGTTAGGCTGTTACCAACAAACATAATATTTTTCTTCGTTTTTGGCAAGTTGGACAGGTTATTAATTCTCACATGTTATAGTTGATAATTTATTCAACGGGTGCTAATTGATTTCTATAAGCAATATCTTACAATATTTAGCAAATTAGTTAACTTTCCTAGTTTCCTATGAAAAAAATTTAACTAACTTGAACATTAATAATCAGTTAGCGTATCAGGCAGGGGCGGATGTACATGCCCCACCCCACTTTGATAAAAATGTAATTTTATGTGTAAAATTTTATAATTTTTATGAATAATTGATCATATTTAACACGTAGTGTCCCTTCTTAACTTTATTTTTGAGCACATATTTCAAATTAAAAATGTTTTATGCTCAAATTTTATATTTAAGCTTAATTTTTTTAATTAAAATAAAATAAAATTAAAAAAAAATTCACATTTTGATACTTTTTGATCTAAAAGTTTATTTTCAATTTATTTAGCTCTAATATATAGTTTATTTTTTATATGAAATTTTTTTTATAAATTTTGTTATTTAGTAGTGCCCCTCCTGAATTAGAATCCTAAATCCGCCACTGGTATCAGGTCCAATGAAATTGTGAATAAATATTTTTACTGTCATAAAAATACAATTTTGATCAAAATCTTTTATTTATGTACATTAATAATCAAATTTAATAAATAATAAATAAAAGACAATTGATGACACATAAAAAAAAAAAAAAAAAAACTTAAAGGTTTTATTGCTCGCTTTTCTATAAGTAAAGATATAAAATGTGTTATCTCATCTCATCTCATCTCATATATCATTTATTATCTTTAATAAGCTCAAGCTTATGTTATAGTATAATTTTATTTTATTTAAATATTATTTCATTTTATTTACATTTTGTAGTCAAGATAGGCCTAACTTTAAACATATGTGGTATTATTATTATTTTTTATTAAGCTCACATTATAAATAATTATATATTATATTTTTATATTTTTGCTTGCCTTTTTTAGACTTGTTAAAGAAAATAAGATATTTTAATTAGTACTACTTCATTATTATTTCATTTAATTAAAAATTAAGTATAATAAAATGAGAAAAGTTTTAAAAATTCATGGATTGTTTTGAATTTCATTAACATCTAATATCCATTTATACATCAAGCTCCAAAATTATCGAATATAATATTTGATTATTTTAATTAATATATTAAATATTTTTCGTAAATAATTAAATATGGCCATTGTAGTGATTCTTGTATACTGAAATTAATTAACTGTTATAGCAAATATTTATAATAATAATTAGAAAATGAAATTACAGCATAATTTTAACATGCACTTTTTAAAAAAAGAAAAAGTCCTAAAGTTTCTTTTTATTAATAAAAAAAAATAAATTCACATATTTGAGTGGGATTCAAGCTTAGATGATTCCTAATGACTAATGAGAGATTGAAAGTATTACTACCTAAACTCTAAGAGATTCTCAATTTTAATATGCACTTATTATGACAAACAATTAAAAAATATATTTACTGTTACATATTTGGAGAAACCTAAAATAAATTAATTAATAACAAATTTTTTCATATATATTGAAATAAAAATTTAGTTCAATTATAAAACCACATGTAATATTTTTAAAGGGTATGATTGTCTTATTATTAAAGAGAGGATATTTTGTATTTTTACTACGTAAGATAGCATATATATATATATATATATATATATATATATATATATTTTGGCTAACAGCAAATTTAAATGTATAGTCATGTTAAAAAACGTCTAAATTTGAAATTAAAATTATAATAAGTTATGGATAAAACATTTTTGAATGTTGAAATATGATTTACTTAAAAGAAAGAAAAATAACTTTGAGCTTAATTCGATATATCATTTTTTTTTTTTTTTGAAATATGCAATATCGCATATGTTTAACTTTACAAATCACTTTCAATGCAATAACATAATTACTATAAAAAGAAAAAAATTAGTTGAAGTCAAAGCGCTCTCTTTGGCGATAATATTAATTAATTTTAATTATAGTTATACCTCGTCATTAATAAATTTAAAGAATTGCGACAAAAAAAAAAAACATTCAAAAACGCTTTGACAAACTACGCTTTTTTAACCTTTGATGACTAATAAATAGAGAAAAATATATATCGGTCCACTGTTACCAACGGCTAAAAACCAACGTCTCTTATGCTCCTCCTTTCATTCCCTAACCAAATTACACGCAAAAACTATTGTTTTTTTTTTTTTTTCCCTTCTTCAATTTATTGCCTCAAATATATAACAGTCCTAAATTTCGTTTCACTCACTGGAAACATAACTCTTAAATCGCAACAATACCTTTCAACAACCAGTTTGCTCTACAAAGTTGAAAATCTCTACTCTTGAGGTTATTGTTCTTTGTTTCTGTTTTCTACCTGTTTAGGGTTGTTCTTATTTCTCATTTTCCCCTCTCTCTCTTTCTGAGTAGTTACTAAAGATTCTAAATTTAGAGGCAAATGAAAAATGGGCATTAGTTGTTTTGGTGGTTGAGGATGCAAAAGGCCTAAAAATAGCTCTCTTTCTATTTGTTTTGGACTAACCAATTCTAGAAAAAGAGAGAACCCGTTAGTGATAAGAAATTTGTGAGATTGGTTTTAGTATCAATCTCTCCACCCCAAGTTTCTTCAAAATGGGTTCCTTTTTGTTCTAGCTTTTCAAGGCACAATGAAGAAAGTCATCTGAAAATTTCGAATTGAATTGCAAGGAGAGAAATTAAAAAAAAAAAGAAGGTGACAAACAAAAACAAAAGAAATGGGGTCCTCACAAGTTGAAATTGCTTCCTCTGCATCATTTGGTTGTGTTTTGAGAGATCATAATCGACGAGACCGATTAAGAGAAAGCAATGCAAGAGCTACCCAAGCTGCTTTTGAGAAGAACTTGAAGAACTTGGTAATAGATCACCTTCAAACATGTATTTCAATATCATCTTCTGATTCTGCCTCCAATGAAAATGCCCATAAGAACCCAATTGAGAATATTGATTCATGGGTTCGAAGCAATGAAGAAAGAAACACAAACTCATGTCCAAGGCCGCCACCAGTTCTTGATCGATGGAATGATAGACAAGCCAAAGAAAATGTATCAACTACAATTGAAATGAATACCCATGAAACTAAAGCTGAAACTTTGACAGTGCCATTGATTTCTAAGAGGGAAGAGACAATGTACAGAACGCCTAGTCTTGCTGCTATCTCAAATCTTGGGGCTTCTTCTCTTGTTCAAATATGGGAGAAGAGGCTCAATAAATCCAACAATATGAAAGTTTCGAATACAAGTTCTAATTCTTGTTCGAGTACTGTGGCTTGTCCTAGCAGATCTAATTCAGGGCTTAGCTACAACGAGATTGACAATGTATCCCCTATCTTTATGAAGGAAGAATCAAAGGGTTCAGAAGTAGTAGGGGAATCTGCTGCTGGGGAAAGTTATGATGCAGAGCTATTAGGGCCAGCCAGTGAAGATTACTCAGGTAAACCACCATTTTCTCTATTGCTTTATATATTTATTTGGTGAAAACTTTACACATCCACCCTAAAATTTCATCCATTCAGAAACAAACTATATACTCCATAAGTTTTGTGGGTACCACCTAATTTAATAGCAAGATCCGTATTTTAAAACTAACACAAAATTGGTACTTTGGTGTGGTTCGTATCCCAGCTGTTACAAATAGAGTTACTCTTTGTTTGGTCTTTTATTAGTAATGCCGAAGATACTTGAAATGAGAGTAATTGTTCATTACTCTTGTAGTATGGACGATGTGGTATTCCATACTAATCAAATGTTTATAATGTGATGATAGATCATTACAAAGTCAAAATTATTACTAATGTGATTGGCTTGAGTTGAGTATACACGTCACTTTCTCTAATAGCAATCTGTGAAGATGCTATGAAGATGTCGGTATCTATTAAGTGGTTGGAATTCTTACTCCTTTGGAATTGGGATTGGACTGGCTGTTAACAACCTCAATATACCTTGAGCAGCAACATTTATTCGTAATAGTAGCTATGAAGATTTGAAGAATGTTTGATTGAATACACTAGTGGTTATTTTTTACTCAACAAATAATATTTTTTTTTATATAAGTTACTTCTTTAAAAGGAGATTTTAATCGAAAAGTTTCTTTAATTTTCCCATTTGCAGAGTTACAATCTGATACAAGTGTTCCTGCTGATCGACCGTGCTCCTCTCAAGGCACGAATTCAGATGCAGGGGATAGCGACAGGATGCGAGTAGCTGATATTATCAAAAGGTTGACTGGTGCAAATCATTCACAGATTTCACATTCGTCATCATGGAGTGATGATAATGAACAACATACTGAGCATTCAAGCGTGAATGGGTCGCCAAATAGAGTTTTTTTGGATCAAACTGAGCATCAAAAAGTATTTTCTCAACTTACGAGCACACCACGGATTAGAGGGAGGCAGGCATTTGCAGATTTGCTCATTAGATTGGAGCGTGACCGTCTTGCAGAGCTTGATTCACTTGTAGAGCGCAAAGCAGTTTCAAGATTTTCACAACGAGGAAGGATTCAGGTGAAATAATCATGCATCAATATTCCATAAATTGATTTTACACTGCATGTTATCACTACTTAACAACTAGAAACTAACATAACAACTCACTTATTATGTGTTTTACTTAAACTGCAGTCTTTGCTTCGACTTAGAGTACTGCAACGAGGTGTATCATTTTTAGATAAGCAACGCCCACAATCAGTAGCTTCTGAAGTGAGCAGGCCACCTCAAGGATCTACCATTTTGCACCTAAGGTCAGATCTCATTGCATGATCATATTTAGTTAGATTGTGTTTTTATTGTTTGTGTGCATTGAATATAATCACTCAAATATAATGTGCTCATAATATTGACATCAAAGTATATAAAGCTTTTTAACATGACAAATGACCACTAGTGTTGAATGAATGAGCGCTTGATTGAATCCAGGGGAAGATTTAACACAAGTGGTGACCCAGCTGCAACATCACAAAGTGATGCTACCAATCCAAAAAGCAACTCTCAGAAAGAGAAAGTAAAGACCAATGTTAATGTTGACAATGCTTCTGTCTCCAATAGGGCTAACAAAGACATGGTACAAAAGCCACAGATGGCATATAGTTTGAAGGATGATTGTGAAGAAGCAAGAACAAATTCAAATGTATTGGGAGAAAAAAATGATGAATTACAAGAGATTAGAGAGGATGAAAAAAATGAGGAATTACGAAAGAGAAGAGACAAAGCCGAAAACCATGATTTACAAGATACATGCTCAGAAGCAAAAAGCCATGATTTGCAGGAGACAACCTTAGAAGCCAAAAACCATGATTTACAAGAGACATGCTTAGTAACAAAAGGACATGATTTACAGGAGAGATTCTTAGAAGCAAGGAACCATGATTTAGAAGACACATGCTCTCAAACAAAAATCATTGATCCACAAGAGACAAACATAGAAGAAGCAAAGAACATTGATTTACAGGAGATAATCTCAGAAGCTAGAAACCATTATTTTGAAGAAACTGCAGAGACAAGCCTATACTATGAGGACTGGGACAGAAATTATATGACAGAAGAGCTGGAGGAAAATTATTTTGAAAATTATGATTGGTTCAGTGAGATCTCGCGCCCTCGGAGCTATTGGGAAGACATAAGGAAACAATGGTACAAGGAGATGCTTGATTCTGGTTCAGACAATGACGAGATTCGACAGCTGATTGAGAGGTATAATCTAACCTTATTTCCAATTTATATGAATGATTCAATATATATATCTAGTTCTTACTAATTTGAATTTCCAATTTATGCTTACAGAAGAACTGTATCAAATGTTCTTGCTGGCGATTTTAAAAAAAAAATGGACAAACTAGTGGTGACTCACTTAGAAAGACGAACACATGCTATTGACAATCAAGAAGAAGAAGAACATCAAACATATCCCACTAGCTGTGAAGAAGCAGCAAACCGATTGAGGTCCTTCATGGAAAGACACTTGAATTCACCATGTAGCCAACAACTTGAACAAGAATTCCAAGAGAAGGAAGAGATGGTAGAAGAAGAAGAAGAAGAAGCTGAAGAAACTAGCTTGATCAGTGGACAAAATAATGAAGCCACTGACTACTTCACATCATCTTTGCAAACACCATCACCATCTTTGTTTACTTCATGGAGTTATCGTGATAATGAAGTCAGTGATGATTCTGATCGAGCTGTATCTACATCTCCACAACAACATTTACCATCACAACCCTACTATCAGATTAATCAGCAATGTTCTTCCCCTAGTACTCGTCCTTCAATTGTAAGTGTGTTAGCTTTTTGAACTTTGATAGACCTAATTTTTTGAAGCTTTAGATAAATGAAATGCTCTCTTTTTAAAACATACAGGAGATGGAACTTATATATGATTTGAGAGGACACATGGAGCAAATGTACCGTGAAATTTCTGAGCTAAGAAAATCAATAAGGGACTGCGTAGACATGCAGATGATGATGCAACAACAACAATTCATTAAGCGTGAAGTCCATTCAGGTTTGCACTAACTTTTACTGTCATGATCATAAATGAAAAAAGAAAACTATATTGTTTCAAAAATCCGCCTACCTTGTTAAGTGTTACATTTATGTCAATTTCGTTAAGAGAATTTAATTAAAGTACACGTGTACCATCAACGTAAATATTGATCTATATGAAGTCCCTTAGCTATTAGACAAGATCAAAATTTCTATCTAAAGTTATCAAAATATTGGTAATTTCATCATTCAATGCCTAGATGGAACAAACATTTTGGTAATTTTAGGAATTTTGATCTTATCCTAATAGCTAAGTAGATGCATATAATGGAAAAGCTTGTTTGTCCTTTAAAAAAAAGTCATGTGTAACGAAATACACAAAAAGTGACAAATAATTTTTTGAACTTGTTGCAGTTGTAGAGGAGAGGCCAAATGACGATGGAGCACCAAAGAAAGGACAATGTCGTATATGTTATGTGCAGAAAATTGACTCACTTTTATACAGGTAAAGATTTTATTTTCCATGTGGGTTTTAAAAGCTAAATTGACTCACTTTGACTTTTGATCTCAATTTTATGTGTTTTTGGTGTCAGATGTGGACACATGTGTACTTGTCTCAAGTGTGCACGTGAGCTGCAATGGAGTAGTGGAAAATGTCCAATATGTGAAGCTCCAATTATGGATGTTGTTCGAGCTTACATGGAAAGTTAGAGATAAGTGGTGATCGAGTTCTTGCTCCAGAGGACCGTCTCCTTCCATAAACTAACCAGTAAACCACATTTCGGAGAATGGGAGTTTTATAACGACATATAATTATAACGTGTTTTTAATCCATACCTGGACATTTTATGTACTTTTGTACATGCCTTTATAGTGGTTTCTCTTTTTGTCATTTTCTCTAATTTACGTGTTTTTTTTTTTTTAGGCTAAATGATATTTTATTGATTTTATTTAAATTAACAATCAAATAAAGGTTGTAAACGGTACAATACAGTCAGTGACACAGCAAGAATTTTGTTTTATACGAGCTAGACCTTGCATGTAATTTATCAAATATTAAATATAACATCCATTAATTAAAAGCAATAAATTTTAATTCAACAACATAAAAAAATTTTAAATCTCATTTACGAGTGTATAAATTGAATCGTATAAAAACTCAAAAATTATTATAGGTACAATTTATACTTATTTAAAACACAATCACAAATCATTATTATTATTATTATTATTATTTATACTCATAATTGTACATTTTATACCACCTCTTAATATATTTATTCAATACATTTATTATTATTTTTTTTTTTTATGAAGAAGAATATCATTAGAGGTAGTAGTTAAGAGGATTTGTGAATTAAAATAATTTAGAAGAAAAATAAAATACTATTAAAAGAACAATCATAATTAATATTCTTAAATCATATTTGGTTGTGTAATTTCTTTGACCACCTTATAAGTTGGATCTATGGTTTAAAAATATGAGTTATTTTTTAATTTTTATAATCAAAATAATTTAATAATTTGGGAAATATAATTATTATATTGTACAAATTTAAGGAAAAATAAACTACAATTCTATATTAAAAAAAAGTACAAAATGTGAACAGTCTCTTCCTAATCTTTGAAAATTTTAAAAATAAGTTGTAGTTATTTTCTACATGTTAATGAATTTATCCAAGTTTTATTAGAAATAAAGGAAAAATATGATTTATATGTGGGCTCTTTCATTTTAAGATAAAATATTAAACTGTGTCCAGTCCAGTCTAGCCTACAAAACGGCTCTGCCCATGAATACAGTTGAAAAAAAAGGCACCAAACAAACCAACAACATTTAACCACTGATACAGCAGAATGGCAAGAAACTTGCAAGTCAGTCTCTCACCATCGTTTTGAGCTAAACAAAATCACATGCCCAGATCAAAACGTACATGATCGAACGCGAGGCCATTACATCCCTTCAAAACTCGCCAAAACCCATGAGAAAAACAAATAAGTTGAGAACCATCCAATTGAGACATAGTCCAACGTGACCAAGTAAGGAAACTTGAAGCAAAAGAACGATTGAAAAATCTGATATTTCGATCACTCTAAAGCCAATTAAAATTTCAGGCCTCATCTCGTATTTCATATTGTGTAATATTTTTGCAAGCTCTATTCTAACTCGACTAAGGCCAAGTGTAGCCTTGAATCATGAATTCAACAAACGATGCAGCAGAATTGCTTGAATTCAACACACCATAATAATACACCAAATATAAACAGTATACAACTAAGACTTAATCTAGGATACAAACGCTAATTTAAATCTAAAGAAAAACATGCAGCACGAAACGACATGCAAATATCAAAACCCCAAATGACCACTAAGGCCGTTCCGGGCAAACATTAATAGAATTTATTTTTTACAAAAAAATAAAATAAAAAGAACATGTAGCTTTTTTGTATTTCCTTCTTAACACTTTAACGTTGAGAGGTCATTAAACTCAAGTCTATAATATAGAAATTTAGACTAAAATGGAGCACTAATTAGCATAACGTAGGCCAACAAATTAGCTCAAGTAATAAAGTTTGCACGATATAACCAGCACTTGAGCTAAAATGAACTCTGATTAGTCTTAGTCATAGCCTCGATGTTTTGCCACAATCAACTTCTGTTCAACTTTTCGCCCTTATCCAACTCTACGATACATGATTCCACATCAATAATCTTTCTGATTAAATTTTAGATTGAACTTAGAACATTAAGTGCTCCATCTGCTGCATAAATTTATCAATATTAGATTACAATTTGATCACTCATTGTGTGCAAGATTGAAATCCAAAATCATCACAACCAACAGCCCAAAATTACTCATTTTGAGAACCTTGCTTTGTAATGATCAAGAGAAACATAGTCCACCATCACTTCTCTGCCATCAAAAACTCGTCCTTGCAAACAATGCGCTGCCATGCAACAAGCTTCTGTTCTTTTAAACTCTACAAAAACACAGCCGAGCTCAAATATGCTATCAACATTGCAATCCTGATCTTTAATGCCACCCTTCTCAGTAGCACCTGACTCTGTTCTCACACTGCCCTCCTGTTGAGCAAAAGTTTCTTGTTTCTTCATATCACCTTCATCCAGAGTCTCAGCCACTGATTTGTTTTTCAAGTGACAATCATCTACTGACGTAATATCAGTGACCCCGTCATTTTCTTTTGGACTATTTTGCAAGCTGGCGATTTCCTCCAGAACTTGGTCAGCATCGGGTGTTTCTTCACAACTGGGTGCTTCCGTTGGCTTATTAGTATCAAGCTCACCTGTTTGAAATTCATCACCAATGCAGCTACCTCGTGCACCTTCACCACTCAATTCATCATGCATGCGTCCTTCCATGGCATCTGCTTTTGTTTGCTTCTTATCAAGGGCAATTATTTCCCGCAACGAAAAAGATTCTGTACTGTGAATAATATCATATGCTCCATTACTGGTGGCAGAATTCAATTGCTTGACAACCTCAATAGATTTAACGGCTCCAAACCTGCATAACCAAAATGGTTTGACATATATTTCTCATGCTTCTAGAAAAGACTTAAGAACAATTAAAAAAAACTCTCTAAAACCTGGTACACTCCAACCGTATGTCTTCCATTATGTCTTCCACCTCTTGTTCACATAGCAAGGGCCATTCCTCTATCTCGAACTAAATATAAGAAAAAGAAAGAGTAAGAAGAAAAATTGCAGTCATTATAAAATTATCATAAACATGTAATTATGTAATTTATTATATGTTTAACTTATCTAAAAAGTTTCTAAATGCAGGAGATTATTTATTTGGGGAGTGTCAAATTCGAAGTACTATTTGCTTCATATCCTCATTCTTTACAAGTTCAAAATGAATAATCCATGACTGAATGCAAAAGAAAAAGGCTTTCTGTGCACATAGATACATACCACATTTTTAAGCTTCAGGACTTGCGTTGGCTGTTTGAGCAGTGGTTTAGCATGCTCTGGTATGTCGTACAATGAAGTTCCGGTGTTTTCCTGGCAAACATTGTTCCTTTCAGTAATAGATCCATGTAAAAATAATAATGATCAATTGTCAAGAAATCATAATACAAAAGTTTTGGAGGACATGAAAATGGAAATATTACTGAGGAAATGGCACTGTGAGTTGCTTGCACTACAGTTAGAGTTTTCCCTCCCAACTTCATACCATTCAGACCCGCACGAGCTTTTGCAGGAACAGATTGATCCACATACTGAAAAATAATTTAGAAGGCAGAGTATTAAGTGTTAAGAAGAAAGACAATATTGATATGCGGTTGTAAAGCCAATTCTATCTAATCTTATGTCCCAAGGTAATAAGTATGAGTATTAGTACGAATCTGCTAAAATTTACCCTATCCGTTTCAATCAAGGCAGCTCATTAATTCATGAACTCTAACTCGATCTGTTCCATTGTTAAGGGTCTATTGGGTTCATGATTCAAAAGTAAGTTCTACATAAATAAAGATATGTTCTAAAATTTGAGTTTTATTTTTTTATTTCTTAAAATCGAAAGTTATGATTTCATTATTAAATAAAAAAAATTGTTATTTTACTTTCATTTTCAAATTATTACTCTTTATTTTAAAACTATTAAATAACTCAAACTTTATTTGGACATTTTATAAAGGTTTAATTGTTTAACATAACCACTTCGTAGACTGAGTTTTATTTTTAACCTTACACACAGTGCAAAAATGTTTTTTCATAACATAAAAAACATATGTTTTTCACATATTCAAAAGTGCGGAATACATGTTTTTTTTAAAGGATTAAAAGTAAAACCAGTTGATCTAAGTCATGTAAAAATCAAAGGGTTCTATGAAAGGTGCATTTTCAGTATATAATCCAAATTTTATATTTGAAAATATTTCTAACTACTTTATCTCTTTCTAGGTTGACCATTGTGATTTCAATAACCCAGGCCCTTTATTTCTTCAATGCTTTCTTATAATTATATATTATTATTTTTTTAACTAATTTGAGAAATTGGACCATACACAATCTTTAAGAAATAGAATTGGTTTAGAGAATGTATCATGCCCAACAGAATAATAGAGTAGGATTAAATAAAAAATCTTATAAAAATAAAAGCATGATAACAAACAATTAATCATTTATCTTTTCTGCAAATAAGCTGGAAGTAATATGTCACGTGTAGAGTTTGTTTATTTACTCAGGGTCTAGTCAGTGAATTTACTTTCCAATTCAATACAATACACTGAGCAGAACAAATTAGATCGACTCCGCAAAATTTTTGCAAACCCAAAAGGATTTTGAACTTCATAAATAACATAATTAATATACAACCATACCAAAGATCAGAAAGAAAAAAAAAAAAAAAAAAACATCCAAGAACCGACGGATCCACCAAAAGATTTTTACAACATTCAATCAATTATATTGAATATACACTGAGCAGAACAAATTAGATCAACTCCACAAAAGTTTTGCAAACCCACAAGGATTTTTAACTTCATAAATAACATAATTAATATACAAATACAACCATACCAAAGATCAGAGAAAAACACATCCAAAGACCGACAGATCCACCAAAAGATTTTCACAACATTCAATCAATTATATAATATGCAAAGCCCATACTGTTGACTAGTTTCAAAATCCCAAATTTTAAGTCTTCAACACTGTTCGGTCATTACGTTAAAACCCAGCCCAACAACTCATATAAGCTTATAAATATATATCACTTGACTATTTTTCACTTTCTTGTTTTATTTTTTAAATTGTAATTTTGAAATGAAAAGATTTTATGTAAAGCCTTTGATATACCCCAGACACTTCTTTTTCATTTCCTGTGAAAAATCAACTATTTTTTCTATGTTAATCATCAGAACAAACGATGGACCTTAACAGCTTGTTCAACCAGCAGCAATTCCAGTCATTTTTTCACACATGTCGAGACAGATTAAGTGTCCCCGTATCATGTCGAGTCGACACGGGTGTGGCAACCCAAACAGGCGAGTCAATGTAACATGGTAGAGGTTGTGGCTTGATTTGCTTAAAGAAAAGTTCTTCCTCAGTGTACATTATTTCTTCTACCTATTGAAATAACTTTCGTCCCAAACCCACAAAAGCCACGCAAACCAGCAAAACAAAGAAACAAAATAAAACTTCAAAAGCACTGTCAGATGCCTTTTGCAAATTTAGCCTGATGTGCCAAGTGACATAGCTTAAGTAGAAAGGGAAAATGGAATTAATTTTGCCAAGAAATTATCTCCTGACAAACATCGAGCAGGATGTTGTACCCAACACCCAATATGTAGTGATAATGGGTAAGACATGGTGCCTAACGTTGGGCATGAGAACATTTCTGGAACTTTATCGATGTACACAGCACAGCATTATAATAAATTCAGAAGTCAAGTTATTCTTATTTCTTGTCTCCAATTGTCAGTATCATTTGCAAGTAGCATGGTGAAAAATATCCAAAATAGACAAAAATACAAATCATTCGCTTCACAAAGAGTTTAGAAGAAAGTAAAAAAATTCAAGTACCTCCAGGAAAGCACATGGTCCATTTAGATCCTCGTTGACTTCAAAGTGGTATGCCTTCACAGGTCCAAAGGCACTAACAATCTCAAGAAGCTACAAAAGGAGCATAGAGATGTAATCAAAAAACAGATAGATTAACTTTTGAAAGAGCAAGGCGTACTGGTTGGGGGAAACAAATGAATCACAAGTAAAAATCATTTTACCATCTTTGGTGACAGAGCCCTTGATATTCCACCGATGCAAATCTGCAGAAATGGGTGAAAGTTTTATAAAAGGGTGAATTATAAATTTAAAAGTACCACTGCAGAGGTTTGTTTAAATAACAAATTGGCCCCAGGTTTTGATAAATAACAAACACGCAAGATCTAAGATTTCGCTGCATGTTATTCTTCTAAAGCATCCAAGTGAGTATTAAATGTAACAGCAAAAGGGGTTTGTTGGTTATTTTTAAAACCTGAGGGGCTACATTGTTATTTAAACAAACATTAGAGCTATGAAAGAATTTTCCTTAACCAAAAAGGATCAACACGCACACACACACATATACAAACATTAGAGTATGAAAGAATTTTCCTTAACCAAAAGGGATCAACATATATATATATATATATATATATATATATGCAGTCGATGCAGGTTAGAAAAGAAAAAAATAAGAAATTAAATGTCACAGTTGCTAACCCGTGAAGTTCAAGTATTATAAAGAAGGAAAACAGAGAAAATATTAAGCAACACTATTACCAATGTATTACACTTCTAAGATTTTTAGATTAGAGAAAAATAACCACAGACCCCTTGAATATTGTCTAAATAACAAACTAAACAATCAGGTTTGTAAAATAAGAAACATATATCCCTGGCATTGCTAAATATAACTACTTTGATGCACTACTTTAGCTTTAAAAAAGTAACACAGAAAATATTAAGCACCAACATTACAAATTTATTAAACTTACAAGATTTTTGGAATAGAGATAAATACCCACATACCCCTTGAGTATTGTCTAAATAACAAACTAAAACGAATTTGGTACTTGGTACTACTTTTATCTTTGCAAAAAGGTATATTTAAATTCCTTTGTTTTCAAATGGTACATAACAAGTCCCTATTTTTCAAAAAGATACACTCAAGTTTAATTTCTTATTATCAAATTAAAAAAAGTGTATTTCATTCTGCATGTAACTTTCATGTAACTTTTTGTATAGTATTTTGGGGTTTTTAGATTTAGTAGAACAAAAAATTTGAAATTTCAGATATAGGTTTTTCTTTTCTTTTTTTTTTTGGGTTTGAAAATCCCAAAAAATTGTTTAAAAAGTTATGCGAAAATCTCATGCAGAAAAAACATTTTTTTGTTAGGTAACAAAAAATTTAACTTAATAAGAATCTATAGTGTACCACTTAAAAACAAAAGGACTAAAGTGTACATTTTACAAGGTAAGTAACCAACTACCAAGCCCCAAACTAAACTATCAGGTTTGTAAAATAAGAAACATATATCCCTTGCACTGCTAAATATAACAACCTTGATGCACTATTTAGCTTAAAAACAAGTAAGCTTCCAAAATAGTAATAAATCTGGAACTTTTTAACACGTATTTGTCTATTGTAAACTAAAAAAGTGGAGAAAAGTTTTAAATATAATAATTCAAAGGGTCTGATTGTTATTTTTCAAACATATGGATCTGAGTGGTTAGTTTGTAGGGGCAAATTTCAATAGGCACACATTATTGGTAAAAAAAAAAAAATATCAAAGACATGATCGAGGTTGAATGTTTTTTCACAAACACCCTAAAAGGACTAACACAATTAGAATTTCAGCAACTTTTTCCTCTCTTCCTCTCTTCACTGTCAGTTAATATGGCATAGTTAAAGTAACAAAAAAATTTATTTATCCAAAAAGTGACCCAGGGGGAATGTTTACTTATATCATAAGTACTCTTTAAATAGGGGGAAAATTTTGCAGAAGCACAAAAAATTTCCCAATCATGATCAGTGTCTGAAATTCATACAAAGCTCATGGTTTTAACAAAAACAATCTCAAATCATAATATCTGTAACTCTTGAACATTTTGCTCTCTTTTCTAATACTGAACAACAAAGCCAATTAGGTGAAAAGCAAAAATTGGAGAATTTCAATTAAATTCCGGTCATTTGTGTTCACCTTACCAACACTAATGAACCATTTTAAAAACTTAACTTTGTTTGGAGTCTAAGTTGGTATTTGTAACTCAACCTTAAAATAAATAAATACCCTAAGTAGGTGGCAAATAGCTCCAGAGGAGCTTTGCTTGACATAATAATAATGCATTAGATGAAGAGAATTCTAGCGAAACTGAAAATATAGTTTTTTTTATAGCTAAAGTCTAAAATTACATTGAGATCAAAAGTAGGTAATTATCACACTACAATGAGAAGGTCTGATGAGGCAATGCATCTGGCTCCCGCATATTATATTCTAATTTTATCATTGGTAATTAACAACAGTGAAGGGGTACGCATTGAGGTAATAACAAGCCTTTTAAAACATTGATCATTGCTACATTTATATTGTTGTAGTAGTAGTAGTTAATGGTTATAAATAACGTTCTTCTAAAGGGGAAAAATGTCACGCATGGAAATCTTAAAAAGAAAAGATACAATGAGCAAACATGGTAAGAAAATGGACTGCAAACTAATATGGCTATACTGAGAATTACATAACTAGGACTCTAGTTATATTGTGGGATCAATTAAGGAATTATTTGTCTTGATGACATTTATGTCACTTCCCCACTCTTCTAAAATATGAGATTGAAATCAACAATAATGTTGATGTCAACTTAAAATTTATGGCAAATATTCATCTGAATTCTGAGAAGTGGTTTGTAACAAAGGAAGGAGGGGCAATCCATTCAAAGTGGAGACCATAGTTGATCTACTTGAAAAAAGATGCAACTGAGGAAACAGGTTACAGAACCATGAATGCCCAATGTGATAGCCTAAAATTCAATATAAACTTAAACACAGTTGTAGTGACACTCATATAAGATGTTCCTCATACCTTATTAGGTGAATCCATCACGACATCGCTTATTGCATCAACTGCAGCAATTGATCTTTCTGGATCAACAGTCTGCATGAAAATAGCAACTGTCTGAAAACCTGCTACATTGATGATAACCACAACATACCTCAGACAACAGCAAACCAGTAGTAGAAAGTACTAGTTCTGCCAAAAATAGCAGCTGTTTTCAGCATAGAACAGCATAACCAGATGCAATCAAGCTAACAGTTACATGGTCAACCCTTCTTTATGTTAGGAGTTCCAAAATCTCAAGAAAATACACATTGAAGCACATATCTGCTAAAGCCAACTTCAAAATGGACATAAATCTTAGATGGGTTAAATTTATCATAATGTTGAATTGGGTCATTTTTCATTTAATCTTACCAATCAACTATATGATATCTAACCCCCCCCCCCCCCCCCCCCAAAAAAAAAAAAACACACACACACACACAACCCCAAAAAAAATTTATCCAACAGAATCTTACAAAGCAGATAATCAGAAAAAAAAAATCTATTGTGCCATAGGCAAAACATTTACTAATTACTGACAACTGAAGCAAGAAAAATCTAAATCTATCTGTCAACGTTCTGACCTAATGGTGATCACCGCATACAAAACTTAAATAAATTCGTGAAACAAGTTTCTAGAATTGGAAAAGAAGAACATATCAATTTTGTTCTCTGGACCCTTATTCTATTTCTAGGGTACTTAATCTCTAATAACGACAACAGCATTTGCAATGAGAGAATCAAAATTTTTGGGTATACTTGAGTTCTTAATTTCTAATAACGACAACAGCATCTGCATTGAAAGAATCAACATTTTTGGGTATACTTGAATTCCTAACTCCAGGAGCAAGAAGTGCACCTTTTGGAGTATCCTTGTGTAAAATACTATATTTCTGAATCAAAGAAAAATGCTTGACTCATCCCCAAGAAACAAAACCTTTGAAATGAAAAGGAATAAACATACTACCAGGATTATTAGTTTAAGAAGCCACTTACATGAGAAATTACTAAGACAAGTCATTAAAACATTAAAATATATGGATCAGTTAGACCAGCTCCAGCTTTAAATAGGAATCTGCCAGATACTCAAATATAATAAGCTTACAAAAGCATTACAAAACACAAGGTAGAATGAAAATGAAATTAGTTCTTTATTGTGTAATACCATCAAGTTGGCTCATATACGATGAGTATCAGCCCATTGGAATTGCAAGCCATTGACCTCTCTTAAGTATTCTGGACATAACTTCTGATTCTGACATCCAGATAGGGAGATTTTTGGTACATTACAATGCACCTTCAAAGGCCTAAAACTTTACCTTTTAAGGATTTAGAGATTCAGATGCCTAGAGGCACAAACTTGAGCACCAAGTCAGCATTCCTTTAAGATTCAAAATTACCCTTTTTCAACTTATGCGAGGTTACCTTGATATAAATGGCCTTGTTATTCTTTTACATGGACGGCAAGAGAGAAGACTTTAGTTTGTGCCATGATTATCTTTTGCTATAGCTTTCTAAGTTCTTTAGCTAGGGTTAGCTTTTGACAAAACATTATGTTTGTTCTTTGATTCCATAACGGTTTCATGGATACTTTGTTTCGTGGATTGATTGTTTTGATGAGTTAAGAAAGTTTAGTTTTTCTATAGAAATCTTTACTTTTGGTACAATGAATGCTTGGAGTTGACAATTAACAATCTAGCAATTTACACTTGCCTCTAGCTATTGATTGAGAGATAAAAGTAACAGTATTTCTTATTCATGAAGTTCAACTGCTCCTTCATCCGATTAAAATAACTATTTAGTTGAACCTTCATTGCGTAATTAAATTGAACCAAGCGTAACGCTACTTGTTAATTAAAAATGGATCCCGAACCCCCTGATGCTTCTTGATTGTAGGGTTTCCTTCAGCCTATATATTGCTTCTTTTTTTACTGGCTTGATTTTTAAATAATTTTCTTATCCAAAAAGTGCTGTTTTCTACAATCCTACAGTTCAATTACAACCTTCAAGAGATAGCAAGGCCTAACAACGACTTTGCAATGCATATCATAAATAAGTTAGGCAACTAGTAAGTTTTAACTAACAAATTTTATGACAGTAAGTCTTCCTCACATATTTAAGCAAAAGAAAGGCTACTTTACACATGTCAGAAAAAAATTCAGACAATAATGCATCATCTGTAAATAGGCTAATTATGAAAAATATCCATTATTATTATTAGTAACAACGATCAGAAACAAGATATTAGAATATTGAAATCAGGTCAAGATATTTTCCATGAACAAGCACAAAGCCACAATAGCAAAATAGATGGCATTTCCATTCAAATATTTAAATATTTACGATCACTGGAATTCACACTACATTACAAGACAAAGCAAGCTTGCACTATAAGTTACAAGCACAACATGCCTAAAGAACCTAAGAGATGCATGCCCAATCCAATACAGTGATTAAATGCCCCCCTCTCATAAGTTTGGTAAAATTACAACTAAGAAAATTGTTGAAAAAATATTGGGATCTTCTGATAACTAGGCACTTTTTATATAAGAAACCAAATATTCATTAGAAGTGAACTAGAGTGGTCCAATTATTAATAAAAGGATGAAATTCTGAGTTCATTATAAACCACTAAAATGTCGAAAACAACAATAATATCCAAAATTCAACCATCCTCCCCTACTCAAATCGAAATTGATCTTCCAGAAATTCTTTGAAACAATAAAACCTGGCTTGAAAACTTTTTAGCTTTTAATTAGTTATTTTACTTAAATACAAAGTGAAACCCATCAAGATGGAGAAACAAGCCAGGTACGTTTCCTGATACCCCCATTATCTTGTCATGTGATGCAAAGAAATACATACTCTAGGCATCAATACAATCTAAAAAGACAATATGACAATGAGTACAAAAGGGGAGGGGGCCTAGATTTAAGAGAAGGTAGTGCAATGTGCTTCTTTACAAAGATGAAGCTTTTGATAAATGCAAAAGCCACTTATGAAAAAAGTTTACTTAATAGTCATGCACACAGCTTGAAAACCAAGCAAACAATATGTGAGCTGCAGAGATTGAGACTCAAAACACCAATAGTTCCGGCTCAAATGAAATCCTAAAAAGTTGAAAATCAAATAAAACAAATATCATGCTAAATGTCAAAGACATAATTTGTTTAACAGCCTATACAGTTACCAAACTCAATGCCAAAATAAAAGCTGCAAGCACATCAAACTTGTCACTACACCTGAAAATCTTCATATCTACGAGTCAGCCTCATCACCATCCTGAATGTGAATTATGACAAACCCAATATAAACACCCTATTTAAAAGATCCAGCATGTGAGTTAGAAACAATCCCAATTAACGGCACAAATACATCATTCCATTTGTAAAGCAGAAAGTTCATGAATTAACTAACAGATTCTAATGATGAATTAGACATACAATATGAATTTATCAATCTAAGTTGAGTCAAGAATAAAATATCCGTAAAAACCAATAAACTACCACATTAAATTCATCAAGAACCTACAATGGTTTAATGTTATGATTGCTGGCACCACCTCATCTAGCAAAAAACAAAGAGAATGTGAATTAAGAACAAGATACCATGAACCCAACTTTAGGACTATCTGTCATCTTGATTAGCAGACCCACAGAAATGGAGCAAAAGGAGGCTTATAAGTTCAAACTAATAAATCTACCAAGTTAATCAATGGAATGATCAATAATTTTTGGCGGAAGTACTTGCTAGTGCAAAGTGACATAAACATTTAAAGCCACAATCAAGTTGGGTGTCTTGTGAGCTGTGGCCAATTTGAAAATTAAAAGATTAATTCACATATCTTTGTAAATATTACGCCAGCGTGTACTCAATCCAAGCATGTGTAATTTTTATTTTCTTTCACCAACAAATGGGGGATAATATCAACATAATTTTCTCCAATATTCAGCTTAATGATCCTATTCCTTAACCATCAGTCTAAGAAGAGTTTTGAATTTTAAAGACAGCCCAACACTATCAGCCTATAGATCGTCCAAAACATTAATTTAAAAAACCATTCCGAAACATGTCAATCTAATTTGTCTGTTAATAACTCTCGGGGTGAGCAACCACACTGCAAAATGTAATCATGGTTGACAAGGTAAGTTTACACAATACAAGATTTAGGCAACTTGCTATCCATGCCTCTAAGAGAGACCCTCAAGACAAACACTTAAAAAGTTTGTAATAGAGAGTTAGACATGATAATAGCTATCTTAGTCTCGAATATTTCATTATCTAGATCAGATACAAAATATTTGGTCTTAAAGTGCTACAATACCTAAGTCAGCAGCCTTTAATCTAGCTTCCAATAGTGATTCCTCAATTCATTTCACTATATGGTCCCACAGATCAGAATGCTCTTAGATCAAATAAAGAAAAAATGCATGGTAGATCATAAAAGTCAATGGTAGTGTAGCTGATACGATTTCTGATGAAGATGAAGACAACTACAAAATATAACAAAACCAAATATTGAAAAAAACACCAGTTATGCGAGAAAATTATCATGCATCAACATATCATTTTAACATAAAATCAAAAGAATTTATTGCCTTGCCAACTCAACTCCACCTCCACGTAAGAATGTCATGCTGAATACAGCACCCCTCATAAAAAACATACCAACATCATAAAATCAAGAATGAAACAGTAACAGTTGATGAAAACTTTTGCAGAAAAAAATCTGAGGTCAAGAGTTAAACGAATATTAAAATAATGATAGGAGCAGATTTCTTACAGCCACTTCAACATAGTCTTTAGGGCGTCTGATTTTGACAATGGAACCAGAAATAGAAATGCCATCAAACGAAAGAGCAGCTGAAGCATCTTCAGGAGTAAGAAATTCCAGGAGGGCTTGTCCTTTTTCTTTGTTAATCTGCATTTAAAGAAAGGTATCACAGACTTTATGATATCATATGTACATGAATAATGAGAATAAAACGGACATCCCCTATAAAATTGGACACTTACAATACAGCTAATGCATGGTTGAGCTCCTTCAACATGATTAACACCTGATGATAAAAACAGATTATTGAGACATTCCAATAGAACTTTTTCAGAGGTTGAAGAAGGTATCTCTTCTAGATAAAGCCTCCTCATATGTCGGGTAGCTTGTGTTAGTTGAATTGAATCAATGGAGGCAAACTTTTTAGTTGTAGCAGCATTGGCAGAAAGCCCAGGCATGGTAATTGAAGCAACATGAACAGAACTAATCGAATCATACACTTTTGAAGACATGGTGCTCTTTGATGACTGAAAAGTAGAAGAAACCAAAACAGATGAGTTTTCTGCAGGGGGGAGATCCCACTTGGCGCTTTTCTTTTCCGGTGAACGATAAGGTGGGGAAGGAGTCTTAGCTGCAGCCTCTGATATCCTCTTCCTAGGTGAATACCCACCAAGCCTATTGGATGAATCACCATGTCGCCACTGGTGGCTACTTGAGCCATTATTTAATATTCTGCTCCTGTCCACATCAGACTGCTGTCTTCTGGACCTGTCTTTAGAAGGTTGTGAAGAAAACTCTGTGCGTTCCCCCTTTTCATGCAATGTGCGTTTGTGCGACCTTGGTGATAGAGAACTAGATTTTTTATTTCCCTCCTCGTGGCCTCTACTCCTTGAACGTCTTTTTCCAAGCCTTGATTCATCAGCATGTGGCTTTGATGATTCATTTCTCTCCTTTCTCCCTGAAATATCTAAGTCAAAATGTCTCTCTGGTTCACATTTCTTTGCAGCACTTCCTTGATCCAATTTCCCATCATCTCCATATCGGTATTTTCTTGATTCATCAATATTGGATTTTGATATTTCTTTCCTCTCCTTTCTCCCTGAATTGTCCAAGTCATAATGTCTCCCTGGGTCCCGTTTATTTGCAGAATACCTGTCTTCCTTTTTCTTATCATCTCTACTTTGGTATTTACTTAATATTTCAGTGTGTGATTTTGATGATTCTTTTCCCTCTTTTCTCCTTGAATCGTCCAAGTCATAGCATCTGTCTGGATCACGTTTATTTGCAGCACTCTTGTCTTCAGATGCCTCATATTCTCTGTTTTGATATTTTCTTGATACTTCAATCTGTGATTTTAAGGATGTTATCCTCTTGTTTTTATGTGATACGTATAAGTCATGTCTCCCTGAATCAGATTTCTTTGTCTCAGACCTGTCTTCACATTTTTGGCCATCCCCGTTAAGGTACTTTCTTTTAATTTCTTTTTCATATTTACCTCCACTTTGGTCAGCATGACTCTTCTTTCCTTTTGGATAATTTGAATGCTTCCTCTCAACTTCACTTCTACTATCATATGTATCATGATTTGCATGTTTTCTTTCACCGTGGGATTCAGTATTGGTTTTTCCTACTTTAACTTCATTGCTCATATCTTTGTCCTCCCTATTCTTCAGTTTGAGTTCCAATTCAAGAACTTGCCTATCATTCCCTTTTACAACATCTTCACATGCAGTACTAGTAGAGATATGCCTTTTCCTTTTTCCGGAGCTTGTCTTCACTGGTTTATCAGATGGAAGCTTTTCACCTACTGGGGAAGAATCTTTAGAATACTGTTTACCCCTTTCAGATTCGATACCATGAGAAGCATTCTTAACAATGCCTTTGGTTGATGTCAATTCTGCTTCAATTCCTGCATCTTCAACATCTCCAGATAAGTGCTTTTTTTTCCTCCTAAGCACAATCTCTTCGTAGCTTAAAGGCCTTGTTCGAGCAGAAGTTCCTTCATCACAGTCATGGAGGGAATGCCTGCTACTTTTTCCATACTTCTCCTTGAGCCTGCTAGATGTACTCATCCTGCCTAATTCTAATCTACTGCATCAATAAATAACAATGTTCCAATGGAATACAGAAAATATCTGACCAATGGCCAACTAGGATAAAGTGGCTTCTACACTTGTATGTCTAGGTGAACATCACTGCATCACATGAAAATGATGAACTTGAACATCCATATTGAGCAATTAAGTCGGCCAGTCCTGTGAACCATATGGAAATTGTAGCCTTCCAGACTGCAAGACATTTTAGTTAATTTGCAAATAACACAAATGTAAAAATATAGATCAAATGTTCAATGATAAAAATCAATAATCAAAGCTTATGCGTACAGATCCTGTAGGTTATAAATCAGATTGATATAGACTGCCTTGTTTCCACTATAACACAATCCAATCCACTTTTTGTCAAAAATATGCACGAATATATCTTATTGTTTTCTTTACATTCCAACTATCAGAACACCCAACTACAGACTCTTTAAGCACTAATATGCGTATCTACTACGTATTGATATGATTATCACATTTACAATTCAATTCTCAGTTGTTGTATGCTATTGGTAGGGCTATTTTCTTGAGTGAATTAGTTTCTCTCTTTTTTCTTTTACTGAATTTGAGTATGTCAATCATGAATATTCATGATTGGTTTTCAATTTCAAGAGAAAATGGGGTTCAATTGACCTAAAAAAAGCGAGGAAATTAATACAAGTTTGATCGGATTTCAAATCCCCATAACTAGAGGTGTAAATTGAGATGAGATATTAATAAGACTCATGGTACAACTCGTTAATTTTTAAAACTTATCTTATCTCGTCTCACTTAATTTTTAATGAAATGAGATAGTAATAAAACACCACTAATTGAGATATCTAATTCGTCCCTAATAAGCCTAAATGAGACAAGTAAAAATACAAAAATAAAAGAAAATATGATACATGATTATTTATAACATGAGTTTAATAAGAAAAATAATATAACATATGTTTAAAGGTAGGCCCATTAGGGCTACAATCTAAATGAGATGATATTTAAATGAAATAGGACAATATTGTAACATGAGGCATGAGCCCATTAAGAACACTAAATGAGACATGAGATGAGATAAGCCACTTTACATTTATACCCTAACTTATAGGTTCTATCCATGGTTTCAAAAAACGTTGTGAGACTAAGCCTTTTAAGGCTCGCCTTAGAGTTATTTTTCCACCAGGGTAGCCTTAAGGCTAGCTTATTAGGAACTGAAAAAATTATACGCCTTTCGTTGTTGAGGCTTATGTCTTTTTTCACTCACTAATGTTGTGCACTAAGACTATTGAGGCATATAGCCTGTATTTAGTACCAGAAAATGCCACTATTTAGTACCAAGAAAAGAAAAATTGGTTAGCTATAATATAAAATTAAGGTTCTACTTGGGCTACTTGGGCTCCTAGATAAAGCCCATTACAGTTATGACCCAAGCAAGTAAAATAAAAGCTAAAAAAACCAATAAAATTACCAACAAAGTGAAAGTGAGTAAAAAAATCCTAATTTTTACGGTAGAATTTGTTAACATCTCCTTTCTTCCTCTTCCTTTACCTCTAGTCTTGTTCTTTTCAGTTAGTTCTTCTTTTAACAACTTCATGTTTCCTCCAACAAACAATTTTCGAAAAACACAAGCAAGTATATTCTTCTTTGCTTAAGGAAATCACAAAGAAATTGAGTTAAAGTAGAGGATATTGAACTTGAAGAAATAGATTAAGGAATTAATTACTTGATGAATATAGTGGTCATAACAATAATAATGTAATCCTTTTGGTGATTATGGGAAGTATCATTTTGATGATGATTGAAATGAAAATAATATTCATGGTTGTGATGATAAAAATAAGAATGAAGAATATGATGATGATGAACTCTAAACACAAGAGATATATTAGCTCAATATTAAATAGCTTAATTTTTTATGACCTTTAGTAATGTATTTTTTATGTTTTAGTGGTTGCTAAATTATTATATTATGAACTATTTGATGTTATTATGGTTATTATAATGTTGTTTTTATTGTTTATTTAAAAAAAAATTTAATTTCGTTTTAATTTAAGGCTTAAGCTTTGTACCGCCTTAAGGCTTACGCCTCACCTCAATGAAAGGGGTACACATTAAGGCTAGAACACACCTTTTAAAACATTGGTTCTATCTCATGGACACCCCCTATTAGTTACTAATATTTTACCTCCCCTTTCTTGCTATGTCTCTTCTCATCAACATTCTTCTCTATATCTCCTATAAGTGACAAATACTTATGATGGAAGCAAAATAAACATCACTACTGATATAGTATTGATGTCAATCACTTACACCTACCTTGGGGCAGAATATCAATATGACCCTCAACAATAATAACTATACTCCAAAATTTTATCTACCTTCATTGGATAATATCATAAGATAAACCTACTAAAATCTATTAACATAATGAACTGAAATGATTATAGATGGGCCAAAAATGTCAAGCATTGTCTGCTATGTGCCAACTAATTTTTAAATAGAAAATAAAACCACAATTTTGTAAGTTAATAAACACAGTTTGAAGCTTAAACCCAATCTAAATAACTCCCTTCTGATGATAATATTACAAACTAATTTACATAATTCAGACAACCCATTTTCTATATATGACCCCAAAAAAGGGGTTAATACCTTACACGCATTGGAGAATAGTAACACTTTTCTTCATATATTGTTTTCCCAATAACCCAAATGGAGCAAGCAACCAATAAAACCAGTTATACCCACGATACAATGAGAAGAAACGAATTACCCCAGCCCATGAGAAGTATTTAAATCAGTGTATCAGTGTAAACAAAGACGGAAAATAATACAACATAAACAAATTTTCTGTCTTGTGACCCAAAAAAATAAAAGAGGAAGAATGAAGGAAAACAATGAATAAAGTGAGTAAAAATAGGAGTACTGTACCTTAAGAAGGTAACGGGATCCTTGAGCTTAACAAGTCGGGGAGGACGAAAATGGCCAGAAGCGAGGATACAGTGCTGCGGAATGAGCGAAACACAATTATGTAAAGCAATGACCACTGAACTGAACCAAGGGGAAACCTAGAAAAAAGCAGCAGTTTTTATCCAGGGTCATACATCACTTTGGCATGTTTGTCATAGACCCTAAATATATAATTTTTATAATGTTATACATTTAACTATAAAATTAAATCTTATCCTTCAATTCTATAAAAATCTTAGTACCATTAAATATGTGTCTAAATTTTATTAAATATTTAATTTAATATATTTAAATTTTTAATTATAAAATTATATGTCTTAATTTTTTCATGTGAAATTAAAAGTAATATTTTTTTATTTTTAAAATGTAATAATATATAAAAATAAATTAAATAAATTTTATAATAAAAAAATATTTTAAATATAAATTATTTCATTAAAAATTATATAATTAATTTTATCCAACTATATTATACATCTTGTCACCAAACATTATATAGACTAATTATAATATAATTCAATATAATCAACTCCAATACGATTATACTTAACATATTTAATACGATACACCAAATATACCTAAAATTTGTTATATGGTAATATGTTGAATATAAAATTAAGAATGTAAAATAATGAAATGATTGTTGAATATTTATTAATAAAGATTAATTTTTTTATAATATATTTATAAATTTATAAATTAAATTATAATAAAGAAATATATGTTGGTTTAGTTTTCAGCAAGATGTGGTAAGAAAAACACATAAAAAAGTGATTGAAAGAGAATTTTTGTTATATAAAATAAAATGAAGTTTATCAATAAAATTATATAAGTTTACATAAGTTTATCACCAAAATCCCAAAACTCTTTGCAGCGTAAGAAAATATTTTTTATAACAATTTAATATATGATGTCATATATTTATAATTAAATATTCAATTAAATATTGACTTATCAATTAATATATATAATAATTTAGTGTATATAATTCTACTAAAAAAAATTTGCTTCTATTATTATGAATTTTATAAGGATTATATTTTTTATTTTTTAAAATTTTATATAAAAAAAATAATCCATTAATAATGAAATGTTTTATTTTATCAAACGTATGGCAGAAAGGACACCCAAGCTGAAAGGAGTATGTATAATAAAAATCACCTATATGTCCCCCAGTATTGTATCAATTATGTTACTCGGTTGGTAAATTGTTTACATTTTACTAAAACTATTGACAAAACAAATTATTTTATTAATATTACTATTTTTAAACAATTTACTACTTTTAATTATCCCAATAAAACATCCCAATATTTTTTGTCAAAATTTTCACATATCAATATGAAAATGTTGTACAAAAAGTATACTCCACAATGTCCGTAAATTTCTCGATATTTTAATGAAAATACCAAAAAATGTTTAAATTTCTCATTATTTGTATAAGTTGTACGGTAATTTTCTAAAATTTTGATAAAAAAATTTAAAATATCAATAGTAACAATATAAATATATCCAAAATATTAATTTAAAATTTAAAATTTTATCAAATTAAAAATACATAACTTATTATTTGTATTACTTATAAGTAGATATTTATGTAAATGTAATAAATTTTAGTTTTCTCCAATATTTTCACATTTACTTTAATTCTAACTCATTAAATTATTATAAATTTATATAATTGAACATACTTAGTTATATGATTTTTTTTTTTTTTTTCAATTATATTGTTATCATCTCTCCTGATATTTTGTATTTTTGAGTTATGTAATTCTTACTTTTAAATATTTTTATTATTATTATTGTTCATCTTTTTTACTTATTTTCAATATAATTTATATAGATAACATGAAATCAAAAATAAAATAAAAAATTTATCTCGTGAGAAATTAATTTTAGTCATTATACGTTAGCAATATATGTATATTGAGTCACAAATATAATATTTAAATAAAATAATTAATTAATCCCTATTATTTATTTTAGTAGTCTTAAAAAAATTATGCAAAAATTGAAAAATAGATATAATTTTACAATTTTGATAAATTTTCTTCAAATATTCATTGATATTGATAAAAAAAAAATTATTAGATCTTGATATGTTCATCAATATTGATATTTTCATTCATGTGCCAATATCAACGATTAATTCAACCATATTCACATAAAATTCTAGTATTAAGTAGTATCGTACAAAAGAGCAATATGCTTCAAACATTCTTGCCCTAAAAGGTCACAGTCCTTGTTATGGCTGATCCTTGGCATAACTATTTAGTATGCTAAGTTCTTATTCATTAATAGAATTAATTATTCAAATCGCTCCATCAACTAGAAGCTATTGAAGTTAATCAAAACTCCTAGTTGAACTTTAGATTGAGTTGATCGGTCTATTTCTAACGTTCATTAATTTTTTCGTCTCTTCTACTAGTGATGCTCTCCAAGCCTTAATTAACCGCTGTATCACCCATTCAACACCAACCATAATTTTGCTTATCATGCCTAGCTATTATCTTTGGCTTCACCCTCTTTTACTTTTATGTTGTTAGAAAAACTTTAAATTGTTATAATTTAGATGTCAAATCTTAAATATGAAATTATCTTCTTCTTATATTTAAATTTATCATCTGGTACATAAATAACTTAATTATTCAACTTGGTTTTATTTTTAACTTTCCTTCGGTAAAAAAACATATATTTATTTTTTTATAACACTAAAAAACATATTTACGTTATAAGAAAAATAAACATATGTTTTTTTCTTAAGAGAGGTTAAAAATGAAACAATATACATGAATGGAGATTATGTCATACAATTAAACCTTAGATTTATTTCAAGTTTTATTTTAAGTTTCAAATGAAGATATAATATTTACTTGTATCATAAATTTGTATTTAATTAGATATTTAATCCTTTATATATCTTAGATTCAAAATTCATATTATATCTTATAAATCATATAAATAGGACATTTAGTAATATAATGTAAACATAACAATTAATGAGAATTATTTCTTCTATTTGCTATTTTTACTTTTTTTGCTCTTATTTTTATTTGGTTTTATAACACATTATCAGTAATATAGTATTTGTTCAAGACTTGCAATTTTTTACATGTAAAATGACATTGGCCATAATATGCTAAAAATTTTTTGTAGCATAATGTCGATCACAAAATTCACAAGTTATTGAATTTTTTATTTTTTATGATTAAACTTCAAATCATATTTTCATTCAAAATTTATCAATAATTTTTTGATTTCTTAATCAATCTAATTGTGTATCATAAATCAATAATATTTATAGTTTATTTGACCTTTTAAATTTCTTAAGTTATTTGATTTATATATTAATATTTACTCATATTATATTATTGTCTTTAATAATTTTTAGATTTCATATCATAGGTGTGAAGCCAACAAATTCTTGAAAAAGAATGTCATCACGTTAAAAAGCTAATATCATATTAAAAAACCAACAAACCTGGCAAGGATCTCAAATCAAATTATCTTATTTTATTATAAGATAAAAATTATTATTTACAAAAAAATTATAAATAATTTGTTATAACATATATATATTCAATTTATTATAAAGAGTTGGTTTATTAAATTTTTAGAAAATTCTTTTGAATTATTTAATCATGTTTAAAATTTAAATTCAATATTATTATAAAAATAAATATTATAAAGTTATAGATTTTTAGTTAAGTTTATTATCATGAATATAATTTGACATGCACTAATTTTATTATAAGATATTAATAATATATGCTAAATGATTTGTTATTCTTCTTTTAAATATATTACAATCATTTTATTTTATTATATTTAAATATATGACAAATATATTTATGAATATAATAATAAATATATATTTAAATTTATCATTATAAATATTTATTATTGCTAATTTTTTTTTAATTTTGAATATTTTCTAGTAAATCACTAAATTGATAGATAATAATGTCTCATAAACAACTATCAGTATTTATCTTTAGCTTCAAATTAACAATATATTTATATTTGTATTTATATTTAGCTATAATTAATAATTGATACATGCAACACACATTTTACTTTTATTCTCATCATCTATAGATTTAATCATCTATAACATATGATAATTATATTAATTAAAAAGAAAAAGTCTTTTTTTGTATATATGATAATGGTAATGTATTTCATGCTTAATATGTTAAATGGTGTTATCGCTAATTTCATTCGAATCATATTTAGAATGTTATGTTTAATCTTTTGATTTATTATCAATATTAATATGATATAAAATTTTATTAATATTATACATATTTTATATTATTAAGTGTGTGGTTGCATGAAATAATAAAATAATTTTATTTAGAAAGCCTTTAAAAGCCTTAGTATCACTAGTCTATCATGAAAATATTGCTCTATCTAAGAAAATAGTTTTTAACGAAGTATTGCCCTACCAGTTATTTCCTTAAAATGTAAATATTAATTGTGTTACTATATCGTTGTTATTATTATGATAAAATATTTCCAAAATTTACATAAATAAGAAAAAAAAAGATTAGATTATTCTATTGAAATTGTAAAAATTCATGATTTTAGAATTGTATATCGTTTCATTTATTGAGAGCTATAGGATTGACTACGAGCTCTAACATAAATATATAATATAGTAGATTGAATGTCTTTTATATGATAGGAAGTAGCAATATTGAGAGCAAAATGCAACATCACCAAACATAGCTTATATATGTTAATTTATGAGTTTTTGTTTTGGTTAATACAAGTAGCAAAATAATAGGCACTTCCAAAATTGTTATTGAAGGCTACGCCAAGATAATAACATATATATAAATAGTACATGCCCTACATATAGCTAATGACATAAGAGATATTCTTGATTATATGGATCCTTGAAATGAATGTCACTTTGCCATAGCATGCACACCACGGCATGGTATTTAGGTGCGAACAACGCTAGGCACAGGGCGTTCTGTTTTGAGGCTAAGAGGAAAACCATGCGTGTCGCAGCACGAGAATGTGGCACCGTAACGTGGGATCCATTCTATGAAAATAATGGGACAATTACAACCATAGAGTCCAGACTACACCGTCGCATGACGAGGATCCCACCTTTCTGTAATTTACGTTACGAGCCGCTTGCTCCTTTCACAGCCTACCAATAGCTTAGATGCGCTGGATCATGGACCAATCGTTCCAGATCTACTTGAGTCACACAAGATCAACCGAACCCGTCACCTTCAGTAATGTGCGAGTCACACGAATACTGAAGCCGTCACCTGTAACGTATAGGCACAACATACACAAGTGCAATGCGTGTCCTAGAGCGGATTCAAACAATGAATATTTCCCTGCCACTAGCACAGTATACTAACATTTGATTGTAAAAACAATATTGGCCATAGCAAACCCTAGAACATTCAATTAAGCTCAGGATATTCATTTACATCAATTAGCTTTCATATTGTAACTATAAATACATTGTAGAAAGCCTAAGAACAATAGATGAAGAGCATCTAATGCACAATGATCAAATGGTAGAAAGTATTAGTGCTGAATGGATTCTAAATGCTCAAGTTTATAAATTGAGAGCACCAAGAGCATTCCCTTCACTTATATCAGAGTCCAATCCTTAGCTCAAATAGAATTTGCAATTCACTATAACTCTACTGGCATATCAGCCTCGATCTTAGATTCGTGGTGCAAAAGTAATATCTTCATGCATGACAGGTGAGTTCTATTGCACATCAGCATTTATTTCTCACAAGAATTCTACTCATACAAGGATTCCACAATGCTAAAATAATCCTGTCGGTCAAATAAGGACTCGTATTTCCAAAACACTTGTGGTTCACACAAGGACCTTCTAACTTGGGGGTACATAGGAGTTCGTACTCATACAAGGATTCGCATCAATTCATATAAGAACCCTACGCAAATAAGTGACTCTAGATTCCTATCAACACTTTTATTCACACAAGGATTTTGCATTTCTCATTAAATGAGTCAAATTGATAAAAGTAACGCATGGGTCGAATACTTTCAAAAAGAGTCTTGAGTAGGAATGTATCTGGCTCGATCGATCGACAGGCCGTCTCGATCGATCGATTTCAAATTTCAGATTCGATTCTAACTCAAATTCAGAGAGAACCTGGATCCAACTTGTTCTATACTCGATCGATTCGAAAAGGGTTCGATCGATCGATCCAATTTCTCGATCGATCCAGTCCAAACAGAGAGCACCTAGATTCTGATTTATTGTTGTCTCAGTCTTCGATCGATTCGACCACTCGATCGATTCGATGCAATTTACTGCTCGATCGATCGACCAACATGTGCACAATTACATGTATTGTCGTTACGATCCATGACTTATTGTCGTACTGTAATTGTGGGAAGATGTATTGCATGATATGAAAATTATACCTGTCATATGAGCTTGTTCGTAACATAAAGGGCATTTTGGTAATTTTACTGTGCTTTCGTACTGTGTTCGTGTTTTAATTTCCAAGAGCTTATATAAAAAAAAAAGGTAAAAATTCCTTTTTCCGAGAATTTTTTCGAACTTGTCGTTTAATTCTCTCGAGTCCAAATTTGCTTGAATCAATTTGTTCCTTTCATTGAGTTAGAACTTCTTAAACCCTTTGAGTTAGTTCATTGTTTGCTTTGAATTGGATATTGAAACTACATTTGGGGTGAGTGTGAAATTCTACCTTGGGTTGGAAATTTCGGAGGTTTGGTTCGCTAAAGGACGAGAAGTGCTTGAGCAATCAATCTCGACTGACATAAATCTGCTCATGGTTAAAGGAGTGAATTTTTCAGCTTACATTGGTTAAGCTAATTTCCTGTACGTATTATTTGGAATATTCTCTGTCTATGCATCTTGTTGTGGTACCATAATGGTCTGACTTGAATACTTCGGAGGAGAGACTCGGATACCACCTTTTTGAAATTGAGGGCTTTACAACAATCTATGGAATGGATGAATGTCGTCATGGTAAATATTGATGAGCGGGTAGGACGGCAAGAAGCTACGATTGTCACCTTACAACAAAAAGCACCCCAAGAGGCTCCAGAAGTTAGGAGACCTAATAGGAGGCCCTTGGTAGAGGAGGAGTTAGAAGAGGAGAATTGGGATGAGGAATATGAATATGAAGAAAGGAGGATGCCCTATGGAGGGAGGAATGGGCATAGAGGAGGTAAGAATGGTCGTGAAGGAATGTGGAGACCCCCACCTCGGCCCTTTGACGGGATTGATCGAAATTTGGGCAACATCAAGATTAAGATGCCGACATTCCAAGGAAAGAATGATCTGAAATTATACTTGGAGTAGGAGAAAAAGGTCGATACGTCTTTGTATTGTCACAATTATTTCGTGGACAAGAATGTTTGAAGTTAGCGGTAATCGAGTTTAACGAATTACGCGTTAAATTGGTGGCATCAATTAGTGGTCATGACGGAGGACAATGGTGGATGAGAGCCAATTCATAGCTTGGGGTGAGATGAACGGCTCATAATGACGGAAGCGGTTTATCCCAAGTCATTACTATCATGCATACATCTATTAGGGGCTACAAAGGCTTAATCAAGGTCATCGATCGACTTGATGAATATTTCAAGGAGATGGAGATGACAATGGTGAGAGCAAATGTGAAAGAAGATAGGGAGGCCACCATGTTGCTCGATTCGATCGAGAGTGGGTTGAACTACAACATTGCCAGACATTGTAGAATTGCATCACTATGTCGGAGTCTGGAGGACATGCTGCAAATGGCAATTAAAGTATGAGACAATTGAAGATCGATGAGTAGTCATATCATACCAACAGAGACCACTTTTTCGACATCAACATCTAACCCTACTCCGCCATGGAAGTCCAATTGGAAGAAGGAAGGAGAAGCTAGCTCCAAGCCCAACTCTGATAACAACAAGGGCAAAGAGATGAAGGCTAGAAAGGATGAAGAAAAAGTTGAGATCCCTACTCGATACCGTGATGTTAATTGTTATCGTTGTCTTGGAAAGGGCCATATTGCGTCCTAATGTGTGAACAAGAAAACAATGATCACACAAGCCAATGGAGAGGTGGCAACTGATGATGATAGCGAAAGAGAGGAAATGCCGCCACTAAAGGAAGCTAGTGACGAGGAGATAAATCCTGTCTCGAGAGAGTTTCTTGTGGTAAGGCGAGCACCAATGGATCATTTCAAAGAATTTGACTTGGGTTCCCAAAAAGTAAACACTTTTCATACAAGATGCCATGTGAGTGATAAGGTGTTGCCAATTTGACTCATTGATGGTGGAAGTTGCACCAATATTACTAGCACGAATTCTAGTATGAGAAGTTAGGGTTGTCTACAAACAAACATCCTCAGACCATACAAGTTGCAATGGTTGAATGACAATGGAGAAGCGAAGTGTTGTAGAACATAGTACTCGTAACCTTTTCCATTGGAAGGTAGAAGGATGGTTGATGTGCGATGGAATTCCTATGCATGAGCTGGGCATATTCTTGCTAGGGCGGCCATGGCAATATATAGGAGAGTCACCTGATGATGGATACAAGAATCAGTATGTCCATCGAGAAGGAAAGGAAGAAGATTACACTTTTGCCTTTAACTCCGGAACAAGTGTACAGCAAACTGATATAAGGAGAGTTGAGGAGAGAATGGCAAAATGTAATTGAAAAAGAGCTCAAGAAGGATTGGACACTATATAGGGGAGAGAAAGAAAAGAAAAATACAAAACAATGTTTGTGCTATAACTTTTCTTTCTTGCAGCATTCTTATGATGAAAGGCAAAATAAAGCATGGGCTGCAATACTTTACCCCATGATGAAGGTCCGAATTCGAGGTCGAATTATTCTGAAGAAGGAGGGACTGATGCGATTCCATGCGCTGCGGTATGACGAGGACACAAGCAGATGTGTGCGTGCTGACACACCCAGCCTGTGCGCTGACACAGACAAACGCGCCTGACATGCTAGACCTGCGTGCAGACCCCCAATGTGCGCGCCGCGGCATGAAGTTTTGTGCACCGCGGCATGTTCTACGCGTATGGCAAACAGAATAGGGCGCGCCGCGGCATGAATATTTCCCTATCGCGGCACAGTTAGTAAATTTGCTAGTTAGGATTATTGGGCCATTGTTTGAATCCGCAATTCAATGGACTACGCATTGCTTTTACATTGTTAGCTTTCATTTGTAACTATAAATACATTGTAGCAGCTGCCATAAGACGGCATCTAATGTATTTCGTGATCACATCGAAAATATTTTGAATGGATTTTGAAAATTGAGAGTCCAAGAGCTTGATCTTGTTCTATCAAAGAAACTTATCAAAGGAGATTTGCAACCCTTGGTCCGCGATTCCAGACATCGTAACTTGATTCGTGAGTGCTGTGAATATTCATGCAAGAAGGCTCGTAAGTAAATTGCAACCAGAAAGTCGGGATCTATCTGCGTACGGGTAGTTTACATGGACTAATATTGGTGTCGGGTAATTGGTCCCTATTTCTTGTGGTTACCATAGCCTCGGATAGCTTAGGTGGTCATAGGAGTCGTGTCGTTCGGTTCGCGTTAATTCATATTTTAGAATTGTATATGTTTCATTTATTGAGAGCCTATAAATTGCTACGGCGCTAACATAAATATATAATATAATACATGTGAATGTCGTTTTATATAATATTAAGTCGCAATATTGAGTGCAAAATTAACATTACAAAATATTAGATATGTTAATTTATGAGTAATTTTTTATTAAAGTAGCAAGATAATATCATAAAATTGCTATTGAAGTAGTAAGATAATAACATCTATATAAATAGTACATGCCCTACACATAGCTAATGATATAAGAGCATTTTGATTATATTATCATTGAAATAAATGTCATTTGATGTTGACATTAAAATAAATGCAATCAAAAGAGAAAAATAACTTTTTGAAAGATTAAAAGTAATTAATTTAATATATAATAATCATTACCTATTTAAATAACTCAAATATATACAGACAGGATAGTCCGAATGGCAAGCCCATCTGGATGCACTGTGTGGGGATAGTGGGCTTTACTTGAACAGTGAAGCACATGAGATTCGAAGCTCGGAGCATACGCTTCGATGTCGAGTCTTTTCACCACTGCCTCTAATTGGCCCTGGACGGATATATCTCTCTTAGAGGTTGGGCACTCACCTAATGCCAATGATCCATAGTGTGTAGACATAGTGTGTGACAGTTGTCATATCTCCTATCCGCCTCCCTATCTCTGATGAGGTGTTTTTGACAAAAAAAATGACTCAAATATAAGTACTTATATTTTTAAAATTCAATTGTGATTATTCAAAAAATTTTAAATGCTCAATATTATTAACATTTCAATTAAAAAATATTGGAGAAAAAATTGAATCATATATTTTATTGAGAGCCAAAAAAATATATACAAAGATTTCGTATACGCTTATATAACAATATTTAGAGTGAAATTATCAACAGTTATGAACCTTTCTTATGCTATATTTGTAAATAAAGTTTTGCTCATAAAATAGCAATAGAAAAACATATACATATATAAATATTATGTGCTTTGCACAAAATATTAAGAAAAATAAAGGTATTTTGATCATATCATTCATAGATGTTAATATTATGTGACGATCATATGCATGACTTGCTCTGCTTGTATTCATATCGACAATATGATAATTATAATCGTTTATCATATTTATTATTAAAATTGAAAGCACATATGAGCAAATTAAATTTATTTTGGAGTTATTGTTATGCCATGATGTATTTAAACTTCAATTTTGTAATGGATCATGAGTTTCATATAAGCAATAATAAAAGAATATTAATTAAGGTTCAATGCCTTATCAACATTATTCAGTATATGTCTCCCCTTTCGATCTTAATGAATAATGATCGTCCATAAAATTATAAATGAAAAAAATATAAAGTAAGTTTGTAACTATTGTCTATTAATTAAAATAATGACCATTTTTATGTTTTAAAAGATAATGTAATAATACTCACTATTATTGAATGATATTTTTTTAAATTAACACAATTTTATGTATAACTTGATAAAATATTTTGAAGAACTAAAATATGATAAATTATATGATATATAATTGCGCTTAAATTCTTCAAATTTGAAAATAAAATTAATATTTTAAATATATTTGACAATAATGATATTCGAGACTACAAATAAAATATAATTATATAAAATCTCAGATAAAAGCTTTAAGCTTAAAAAATTTTTCAAAAGAATAATGCTTATGATTAAAATTGCATGAATGATGCATATATTGGATTTAAAATATAATATCATAAATATATGACAAGAAATCAATATTTGAAAAGCTTCTTTTAATATCGCAAATATAAAATAAAGCTTAAATAATTATCATGACAAAAATAACTAATGAAGAATCAAAATTGATTTATTATACAATAAAAAGTTAAATGATTGTTAACTGAAATCCAAATCTTTCATTATTTAATAACTATACGTATTACATGTTCCTTAATGCAAAATAAACTTATTATATTTGACAAAAAGTTGATAGTGAATCTTCACACCTCTTAATTATTAATAAATAATCTATTATGAAAATAATATTATCAGCTTTATTATGAAAACATGATATATTTTGAATTAAGTTTAACCTACGAAGCTTATTATTAAAATTTATTAATTGTTAATTTATATTAATGACAAAATAAAGTTGCATTATTCTTATTACAATAACCCAACACATTGAGATAAACTCACTAGTAACTTTAAAAATATATGTTTTGAGTTTCATTATTTATATGTTGGACCCCTTGAAGGGTAAACAAGTTTTTTAAATAATTTTGATAATAAAATTAATTTTTTTCATTAGAAAGAGAGGAAAAAATATAATGATACAAAATTAATTAAAATACATTCATTTTATTTAACATGAAGTTTCATATAATTATTGGATGATAGAGTATTATATATTACCAATGAATTTAAATAATAAAAAATTTATCTGTAAAATATTCAAGCAATTATTAAAGTCCCTATAGGACAATAAAATAAAATGGTAGTAAACATTCATAATTTGTCTAAAATTTGTTAATCATATTAGTTCAAAAATGATATAATTATTGATGAAATAAAGAAAGTTAACACTCCAATAAATGATGTCAATTTTTTTTCTTTTTGACTTCTATAGAGTCTTATATACTTGATAAATAAAAATGATATCATTTAGACTAGGGGTGTCTAAAAATCGAACCAAACCGAACAAAACCATATTAATTGTTACCATAATCGGACAGTTTAATAAGTGGAACGGTTCGATGCGGTATCTGTTAATTAGTCCAAGACTGTTTGACTAACGGTTCGGTCCGATTAATTCAAAAGTTTCAAACCGAACCGAACCAAACCGTCAACCGAAAATTAAAAGTTATTTTGAATTACATTCACTTATGTGCATATATACATATATATAGAAAAATTGTACTACGTATGACAGCCAAGTTGATGACTAACTTAAACCCACTCATTATAAGGTACTAACATTTGTCTCAACATGCTTGAGAGATTATTATAATAATAGGTTGAAAATGTGACAATTAAAAGAATATTTCATGTTGGACGATCGTCACCATCAAATAGAGTACATTTGTAAATGCATTGTACTCTTTTTCTTTTCTACTATTTTGTCCCACTGAGTTTTCTTGAAAATGTTTTAATGAGGTAACTTAAGCATATTGTATACTAATAATGTATTTATTATTATTATTTTCAAAATGAATTAAATTTTTTTTCATTAATAAAGAGAAAATATACTCACACACTTAAGTAGAATTCGAACTTGGGTTTCTAGTGGGAGAATTTGAAGTCTTATCACCTAAACCATAAGAGATTCTCAATTAATTAAATTTACATAATAATAATGTATTCTTTTTTCATTTGCTAGTTTTTATCCCAGTTGAATTATTACATTAACAAGGTTTTTAACAAGACATATTTTCAATGCACTTTATGATGGATGCTAGGAAGAATGTTGATTTAATTTTATTTGATGTTCAAAACTATGGCAAACATAAGTAATTATATCTTTTAAGGATTAGATTTATACCAACTTGTATTTGAATTACTTTCAAATGTATAAATTTAATATGCATATTATATATTCAACTATTATTTAGTTTGTACGATATAAAAGTTGTATATCATATCTTAGATTCATTCAATTTATAATTAGTTGATACTTTCAAATTTAGTAAATAAAATATTGATGCTTAATATATTCATTAACATTGATAATATATCAATTAAAATTATTATTTTTATTTTGAATCTTATGTAATAACATAATTATATTGATAATGTTCTGATTTTGACAAAAAACGTAAGGAATTCAAAATAAATTGGGTTCACATGAATTATGATTCTTTAACTTGTAGTTATCAGGAAGCATAATATTTCTATTAAATAATATGATTTGTTTAATAAATTTCACGTGAATAGGAATCAACGATAAAACAAGTGTATTTTTCTTTAGAACATTACATTATTAACAATTCAAAAACTTAGTAATATAAATAATAACATTATTTTTAATGTAAATACATTTAGCCTATTGCTATGAAATATAGAAATATTGTATTACATATGAAGTAAAGTTTAACACTAATATAGACCCACTCATTATAAGTTATATTATTTATTTTAATTTTTGTGTGACAAACACGTGCCTGAAAACCAATTATATAGCCTAAAAGAATATGGAATTTTGTCTAAAATAGCTAAATCTCATATAATAGTTTAAAAAAGGGCTCATTTAAGTTTTAGTGTAGAAATGGACAATTTTTGACTTTAAACCTGAAACTTCTAAGTTAGCAGGTTTCCTCTTCCTCCTTCTATCCTCTTTCCTCTTCCTCAATTCTCTCACATTTTTTTAACAACCCATGTCATATTTCGACACTGAATAGAATTTGATAAAACCAATGCCATGACTGCATTAATTCTCAGCTTCACTGTATTTCAAGTAAAATCCTCAATTGTTAGGTTCAAAACAACAAATATAATTTGTAATTTAATAAAGGTTTGAACTTTGAATTAACAACATACAAAAAATATTTGATTGGTTTAAATTCAACGAAGGAGAGGTCTTCATATAGACTATTGAATTTTGAAAGAGCCAAATTTACGCAGCTCATACAGATATAATAGTGCTTACAATTTGCGTCACTATCTAACATTGAAAATCAGCTGCAAGAGGAAGAATAAGACTATATAAAAGAACTGTCAATTGCAAAATATTCTCCAACTAATTTACTATTTAATTGGAATTTATATTATTCAGATTATACGTGCTAATCAAATTTAACCAACATTGCACTGTTCATCATCTTCTTCAAGTTGCATTGCACTGTGGTATATCTCTAGTATATCTGAGGTATATCTGTGGTATATCTAGTAGATATGTGATATATCTGGTATATCTATGGTATACCATAGAGATATACCAGATATACCAAAGATATACTTCAGGTATACCAGAGATATATCAGATATACCATGGTATATCGAGATATACCAGAGATATATCAAATATACCATAGTATATTGAGATATACTAGAGATATACCAGAGATATATCAGATATACTCTAGTATATCGAGATATACCACAGATATACTAGATATACCAGATATACCAGAGATATACCACAAATATACAAGATATATCCTGGTATATCGAGATATACCCTGGTATATCACTGGTATATCGAGATATACCACAGATATACTAGAGATATACCACAGTGCAATGCAACTTGAAGAAGATGATGAACAGTGCAATGTTGGTTAAATTTGATTAGCACGTATAATCTGAATAATATAAATTCCAATTAAATAGTAAATTAGTTGGAGAATATTTTGCAATTGACAGTTCTTTTATATAGTCTTATTCTTCCTCTTGCAGCTGATTTTCAATGTTAGATAGTGACGCAAATTGTAAGCACTATTATATCTGTATGAGCTGCGTAAATTTGGCTTTTTCAAAATTCAATAGTCTATATGAAGACCTCTCCTTTGTTGAATTTAAACCAATCAAATATTTTTTGTATGTTGTTAATTCAATAGTCTATATCTCTGGTATACTAGATAACTTGAAGAAGATGATGAATAATGCAATGCTGGTTAAATTTGATTAGCACCAACTTGTCCAAGAAATGTGAGGCGTTGTTTATGTTAAATTGCCCACATGTTCTCTGAGGAAAAGAAAGAAGAGGAAGAAAGAGGAAGAGAAAGAAGATAAAAGAAGAGGAAGAGGACGAGGAAGAAGATGAAGAAAAAAAAAGAGGAAGAACCGACAACTTGTTGAAGACTGAAAAAATTGCTCTTTTTTAAAGTTTAATATAAAATGATCTTTTTTTAAACTATAATATAAAATTAGCCTATTTTAGACAAAATTCCAAAGAATATAAATGAAGCAAATTGAATAAGAAAAAAAAAACTAAATTTCAGAAGGTTCGTTTAAAACATTTTTCCTTTTAATTAAAGTACTTATTTTATAGATATTTAACGATAAATTTGTCTGAAACCATTTTTCCTTTTCAAAGTCTTCAATACTTTCAAAAATTTTAAAAATATTATTTATACTTAAAAAAAAAAAATTCTAAAAAAATTAATACCCTAATTCTAAAGTTATTATATATGACAATTAAACTCATTTCTAACAATTTTTTTCTTAAATACCTAAATATTTACTTTAAAATTACTTTTAATTAATTTCACTTCATTTCTAAACGTCTAAACAGACCCAATATCTATTACAAATACTTTTAAAAGCTTGAAAAACACTACTTATATTTTTAAAAGAAACAAGTAACATTACTCGAGGCCTATTTAGATGTGTTTCTCTTAAAAATAGTTTCAAGAGAAGTGATTTAATTAAAAATACTTTTAAAAGAAGCAATTATGTATTTGTAATGAAAATATTAGAAGTAATTTTGAATGATATTTTATAAATATTAGAAGCATTTACGTGTTTATAATAAAAATATTAGAAATAATTTTGAATAACATTTTATAAATATTAGAAGCATTCAAAACTACTTTTATCAAAAGTATGTATTATTTATTTATCTTAAAAATACGAATAATACTTCTCAGCATTTTGAAAACACTCGTAAAAATTGCCAAACACTTTTAAAAATGTTTTGACTCATTTAAAATACTTTCAACCAAAAGGATAAATAATTCCAAATAGACCCTTAATTTAAGGAAAACAATCTTGTATACATACAAAATACCACTCAAAATCATTTTTAATATTTTTTATCCCAAATACTTAAATACTTCTTTTAAAAACACTTCTAACCACCTTGAAGAGAGTAAATCCAAACAAGACCATATTAATAAATTATATGATTAGCAAAGTGGCTAAAGATTAAGACATGATGGCCGTAATTAGTACGCAATTTACACTCAGATTTTAATTCATGGGAATAATTAGGACAAAATAGATTTAATAAATTAAGTTCATAGACCTCATACGTGTGCAAGAACAGCAGATACTATTGCCAAGGTTTCTGGTTTCAATTCATGTTTAGCTCACTTGGCCAACATGCATCTGTTACCAGACGAATAAAAACGAGCCGTTCATTTCGAGATATCTACAAAGCTAACTTCCCCATGTTCCTTTACTGCATATTCTCCCTCCTACGCACATATCGAGTTCTGTCATTGTATCTTGGTCTGTCCTGAGCTCTCTGGGGCTGTGGCTCAACCCTCTTCTGTCTTTCTGGTGGCCTCTGAACAATTTCCCCATTCACAAACAACTCAGCTGCAACCAGAAAGGGAAATGTTAGTCCACTTATAGAGTGTTAGAAATGGAAAGTTTGCAAGTCGACCGGCACAATGAGAGTATTTAGGGTATGAAGAAACAAAAGTTCAAAATAAAGCCCATAAACAGTATAATAGATCAAGTTAAGGCAAGGTCGAAGCATCCAACCCAAGCATAAAAGAAGGTTGAGCATACATTAACTCCGATGATTCTGCAACTCCACAAAATACAAGCAACAGAAAAGGACCAGAGCATTTATCCGAATCCATTAGCGTTCAAAGCTAGGCATAGCTTGTACAAGGCTATGAGCTTTGCCAAGATGGACTGAATAGAACAAGTCAAACACTTCCATAACATACCAAGAGAAACATCTCTTAAGGGAAGACATGTACTGATCATAATTGAAGTCTCATTTGCAACTACGGAATGAAACAGAACTCTAACCCAAACAAATATACAAGAAGCTTCCACTTCATGTTATTCCAATTTCTGATTTAGATTAATTACCAAAATGTAAGCTTTAAAATGTAATCGAACTCTATGCCAACACAGACTAAAGTACATACACATGCACATGAAACATATATGGTTTGCACTGCTATCTCGAACCCCAAAGTAAAACAATCAAACAGAATATAAAAAAACATTTTAATTTATAAAAACAATGATGGAGTAAATAGTATTAAAAGAACAAATTTACGAACAGTAATTTGCAACGCACTCTGGGAAAGGAAAACCGTTATCAACTCCAATGACTGTTACTCCACGTAATTCAAGAAGCATCTGAACAGGACATGAGACTTATTCTAAGTCCATTACATTCAAAGCCAGGTATTACCTAAAGGCTACTGACTTCTCCAAGATGGACTAGCACCAAAATTTCTACGATCCCAGACCGTCCTCAAAGAACATACACTCAGTACACTCAATCACCCTTTCAGTTACTATTTGAATAAGCAACTATAACTAAAAGTATCAAGGATAAGAAACCGTAGCTTCATTAATACTTCTTCTCAGGGTGAATTACCAAAACATTAGCAAAAAAATTGATACAAAACAATTTCAGATACAAATGAAAAGGAGCAAGAACATATGCCAACATATTAAAAGGGCTTTGATAAAATGTTTCATCTCTACTGATCTGTAGCTCTATAGTTAATCAAAGCATAGAACAGTTTAGAGAGACATTTGGTATAAGTCCATTAGCATTCAAAGCCAAGCATTGCCCCTGATAGACTCTTAGCTTTGCCAAGATGGACTATAAATGGATCATTACTACATCCCTGGGTAAATTGACAAAATACCAGTTCAAAAATTAAAACAAAATAATTTCATATACAAATACAGAGGAGCATGAACACAAGCCAACATATTTGAAGGGCTTTGATATAATATTTCATTCTATACTGGTCTGTAGCTCTACCAACTCTCAAAGCACAGAACAGTTTAGAGAGACTTTTGAAATAAGTCCATTAGCATTCAAAGCCAAACATTAACCCTTTAGACTCTAAGCTTTGCCAAGATGGACTAGAAATGGATCATGACGATTTGCCACTTAAACCATAATGATAAATACATTTTTAAACAAGTTAAGAACTGGAATAATACAGCATGCAGTATAACTCAATCTCAGCCAATTTCACTTACAACCATATATCAAAGTATTTTTCACTTCACCAGAAAATAAAGATTCAACATACTTTGTTCCAACATTATGCAATGCAGAAACGTGTACAAAGTCACAAAGCATCAAAAATCAACAAATGCTCTATGATAATTTCCAAAATTGTTTTGAGGAATAAGGGAAAAGAAATGAGATAAATGTAACAAAGTCTATAAAACGACAGAGATAAAAGCTAACTTTAAATTATTTATATGCAAGGATTGAAAAGCTGCAGGATAGAAAAGTCATCACTTAGCAGACTCTAAATAAATTAGTACGAAAACATAACTGGCAGCACAATATGGAAAAAGGTTCCCATGGAAATATTCAAGAGAAACATTTCAAGCATGCAGTACTTACCCCCGTAGTCCTTGTATTCAGGATCAACGTACGAATCAGGAAGCACAAATAGGACGCCAGGCAATCCTATCAATAAGAGGATAATACAAATCAGAGCCAAGAGAAAACACATCCCCATAAGAATCAACTAAACAAGCTTTAAACCACTCTAATGCATACCTTCAAGCTTATTAGAGGTCTCCTCATCGATCTCACAACCGAAACCAAAGTACCTCTCGCATGAAACGTTGTAAATTTTCTTCTTTGCTTCCTCCTCACTGACACACCAAAAGCAAAATCGCAATTTCTAAATCATACGTGCCCAACCAGAAATTCAAGAACTTCAACCAATAAATGCGAAAAATAGATAACCGATCCAACCATCTATAACAATAACAGGAAAGATATTTTGACACCACAAGCACAAATAATTACAAAAAATCCAGAAACCCACATAAAACAATTCCCTTCGCCCGAATTTTCCAGGGAATCAAGGAACCCATTACCTCCCAACAACTTTAGCAAGAGTCTGAACATAGCAGTCAATCATTTGTTGTTTTGTAGCACCCTCACCACCAGGCTTATCCATAACAATGAGCCAGTGCTCGTAGTCACAGCCAGGGAACAGAGGGGCCATCTCAGTGGGTGGTCGATCGCTGAAGTTCGAGCGAGAGTTCAACGGCGAATAGTTTCCGGACCGGTCAACCCGACATCGAATGAGAGTGAACCTTGTATTGGAAGCAGGAATAGAACGGACAGAATGTGAAAGAGGAGCCAAAGATCGACGGCGGAGAAGGAGAGACGGGATTGAAGGCGGTTGGGTTATGGAAGTGGTTGATGTGGAGAGAAGGCGCTTTGAAACGAGGAGAGACCGAGTCGCGTTGCGAGCCGTCATTGTTGTGATGGCTCGAGCTAGGGTTTGGGCCATTGCACTAGGATTAGATTGAGGAGTTTGGTAGAGGAATGAGGGATTAAATTTAAAAATCGTTCTATTTACCCTTGCTCTTTAGAGCACGAGTTTTACGGGGTGTGTCTAATAAATTAATAATGCAATTAATAATCATTAAAAAATAAAATAAAAAACTAAAAACAATAATAATGAAATAGCCACTTTCGTTGTGTACCAATATATTAAAACACAAATATCCCATGCTTAAATAATAAATATAAAGTATGTTACATTTATCTCTTTTCTTTTCAATTAATCCACCAAATGAATCTCTATATCTTCTACTTAATTGCTAATAAAAATCAATTGCTGGCAATTAGGCTTGCAAAATTCTAAATTCTAAATCCAACTTTCATTTTAATCATTTAAAGAGAAAATAGTTTGTTACATAGTATAGTATGAGAAGTTAACATAAAATTAAAATTTGAAATATATATATATATATAAAAGTAAAATTTTCATGTGAGGAATAATAACATTATTAACACATATAAAATAATAACTAAAGAGGGTTTTAGTTTTGGGTAGCTTAAGTACTGCTTCGTTAGGCTCGTTAAATGATGTTTTAAACTGATACAATGTGACATATATACATTTTTGAATCATGGGTAAGTTTGGAGAAAAAATATATCAAACGCAGGAGAATTATAGCATTGTTGCAATGATTTAATGAAAATTAAGTAAATGAGTTGAATAAAGAGGTTGTAGCAGTTGGATGCATACTTAATAATAAATAGAATTTTACCATTATTTCTTTTTTTATTGTTAAAATCAAAGTTGGCTTAGGTCATAACTAAAAGATGACAAATATGGGATTTATAGCTCTAAATAACATTTATATAATCGAATTAATTTTAAAATAATATATTAATTATACATAATTATATATATGTAACATTTTTTTTTATAGAATATACATGTAACATTATACACATTGAATACAAATTTTACATAATATATATAAATTAATATATTATTCTGTAACGAATTTAATTATAATATATTATGAGGCTATAAATTCGAATATGTAAACGTTAGAGTTGAAAATGTTTATGAATTGTTAAAAGGAAAGAAAAGAAAAAAACAAAAATTGGTTTACGACCAATAGGTGCAACATTTAATTATCAATTGACTTTAAAAAAGTACAAACATATTTTTACAGATTGTTTGCTTATTATATAGACAAATTTAATTAAATATTTTTTAAAATAGCTTAATGAAATATTTCATCTACCTTACTCTTGTCATTTATTTTTGTAACTTAGGCATTTACATAAATGATTAAATCTTGTAAATTTTAAGCAAGTTGTAGTTTTTAACTTAATTAAATATTTCTTTTTGCCTTACTCTTATCAAATATTTGATTTTGTAAGTGAAATATTTATGTAAATGATTAAATCTTACAAAATTTAAAAATAGTAATAAAAATAAAGGCAGTTATAAAATTAAAATAAATATAGTCTCTTTTTTTATCAAACAAAGTTTTTTTTTTTTTTTTTCTTCTCTACTTATCTATTATTTATATAATAAAAAAGAATTATCAAACAACAGTAATTTAATTTTTATTTTGTTTGATAATTTTATTTTATTTGATAAAATTATTTTAAAATTTAGTACTTATTTTCTATTTTATTTTATCTATTATCTATATATATAAAGGAGAATTTACTTTTATTTATTTATTTGTGTTTAATATTTTTATTTTTATTAATTTTATATAAAAGAGGGAGTTATCAACTATAATCTCTATTTACATATGGTGATAAGCATAGCCACAAATGACAAAAGAATAAACAAAATCAAATAGGTGGTTTTTATGTTAATGTTTGGAAGTGCTCTTGCTAAATTGCCTCCATGTTGCATTAATTGTAGTCTGTAGATGTATTCAATTCTCCGAGTTGAGCTGGCGTTAAACATATTTTTGACGACGTATTAGACCCAATTTGCAATATTGTGACCCAATAATCTATTTGTAAACTTACAATATAATCACGATATATAAATTTTTTACAAAATTCTAGTGTGACTTAAAATTTATTATGTAGTCAAGAAACAACGATTACACACCTTTATAACCATTGTGACTATATTAGGTGATTATTTTGAATATATATCCAGATGTTATATATATTAATTTTTCTAAATATTTAATAAAATTACTAAATTGGAGTGTCAGTACCAAATTTTCAAATCATGTTACTTACAAACTAGTACTTTATAAATAAAAAGTTGAGAGTTAAAGTAAAGAGTTTGGTATTTTTTTTATACTTTTTTTTTATTGAAAAAATAGGCTCTCTTAATTTTAGAAAAGATGTGGCTATTTTCATACACTATCACGTCATTAAAAATCATCATTATTTTTGTTTTGATATCGATCAGGACAAATCTTTTTAGAGAACTTTTTTATAATTATGTTTTAATAAAAATATTTTAAATTAATCATGTTAATAAAAATTTTCAATTTAATACTCATATTATGAAAAGATTCTAGTTTGATATCCATATTATCAAAATGTTTCAATTTAGTACTTATATTATCAAATTTTAATACTCTTTTAGTACACTTATTTTGGATAAAAATGACTAAAAATCGAAATTATTTGAAAAATATAAATATTAAAATATAATTGCTTAAAAACATTGTGAATTTAAAATATTTTTAATATAACATGAATAATTAGGAACATTCAATGCGATTTTAATTATATATATATATATATATATATATATTTTTTTTTTTTTTAAGTATCATTTTCATGTGTGCAAATGAACAATTTTATTTATTTATTTATTTTCCTATTCCTAATGGGCTTGTTTTAGTAGAAAGACTATATGATTTCATGTGTGCAAATGAACAATTTTATTTATTTATTTTCCTATTCCTAATTGGCTTGTTTTAGTAGAAAGACTATATGATTGATAGATAAATCAAGTGGTTTTTGGGATCTGATTAGAGAGGGAGAAACCAAAAAATCTGATTAGCAAAATCAAATTTTGAATTCTACTTCTACGTACTCAGTCTTTCTCTTTAAACTATATAACATAATGCTTCCCCAAAACTATCAGCTAAACCATGCAATATTAATTTGTGTACACAACAATGAATGACGAGGACAGAAACAGATCAGGAAAGAGTGACAACAGTAGTACCAAAGTTCGATATCGCGGCGTAAGACGACGTCCGTGGGGGAAGTTTGCGGCGGAGATTCGGGACTCAACAAGGCAAGGACAGCGCTTGTGGCTTGGGACATTTAACACAGCAGAAGATGCAGCTAGAGCTTATGATAGAGCTGCTTATGCTATGAGGGGTCATTTAGCTATTCTTAACTTTCCTAACGAATACCCTAACTTAGCAAATAGAACGGGCTCTTCATCTTCATCATCATCATCATCATCATTTTCATCAACCTCAATGCAGAGGAATGTGGAGGACAGAGAAACCAGTGATCATCAGCATGGAAAACATGTGATTGAATTGGAGTATTTGGATGATAATGTTTTAGAGGAGCTTCTTGAAATTGAAGACAAGAAGAATAAAAATGGTTGATCGAACCCATTTTGTATGTGATTATTGATAACTCTAAGGTGTTTAAAAATCAAATCAAGCTGTTTAAAAATCAAATCAAATCGATTAAAATTAAAAAATCAAATAGAATCGGATCGGACTGTTATTTATAATTATTTTTAATATATTATTTTTTTAAAAAAATCAAAAATTATATATTAATTATATATCTTTTCATAATTAAAATATGCAACCTTAACTCCCTAACTTATTTTTAATATATTAATTTATAGATTAATATATTATTGCATTTTATCGAAGAATTTGCAAAAATATTTAAGTTTATATTGTAATTGATTATATGATTATTTTTATGATGTTATATGATTTTTGTATGATGTAATATGATTTATATTTGTAGTGTATATTAATTAATTTATTTAAATTCAAAGATTTTTTTTAATATTATTTTAAAGTTTTAACAAGTTTGGTAGAAAAAATATAGAAATAATCAAAAACCGTTAATCAAAATAAATTAGATCATTCAATTTTAATAATTTTATTAGTCAAATGGTTTAGTTCGATTTAATTAAAATAATATGTTCGGTTTAATTTAATTAACTTTTTTGCTAAAAATTAAACCGGATCATGTATCTCATACTCTCGAATGATCCATTTTTTTCAATTAAGTAATTTCGAGTTTGTTATTAAAAAAAAAGTAATTTCGATTAATATAATTAAAATCGGCATGGTGGACAGTCGTATTGGTCCTTTGTTTAGGCTTTAAGCAGTAATATTTAGTGCTCTGGTTTAAAAAAAAATGTAATTTCAACTTTGTTTGTTTAAAGGTGATTTTAAGTCATTAGTTTATTAGAAATGTGTCCGACAGTATATAACAAAATTAATATTTTATCTAATTTTTTTTTGTTAAATAATATAATTAAATATCAAATATAACATATGCATGTTTATAATTTTTAAAAGATATATATTTATAAAAAAAAATATATCATTATATATATATTTATTAAAAAATATAAATATAAATGTATCACATATGTTATTTCATTATATTTAACAGAAAATTAGATAAAAAATTAACTTTATTTTAATTTGATATATAATTAAAAACATTATTTTTAAATAGGGGTCCTAAACAATACCTGTGATTTAAACAATGGGACTTAGACCACACTTTCTCCTACAAAATTTATACTATACATTGTATAATTTCAATTTTATTGTATAAAACTAAAATGTGCATAAAGCAAAAGATACTTTTTTTTTTTTTTTGGTAAAAAAAGAAGTTTTATTGGTGTAAGTAGCAGTCATATTATTTCAAATTATCAACAATTGGTTGATAAATTACGCCGGCACTATAACAACCTACAGATGGTTTAATTCAAAAGTAGAAGATGCTATCATGCAGCTGCAAGAGGCTCATTTTTAATTCATATTTATTGTAATCTTATTTACTCAATGTACAAAGAGCATTTAATATTGATTTTTTTTTTTGTTAAAATTAATGCATGTTCTAAAATAATGAAGATAAAGTAAGGAGAGATCGAAATATTTTTGAAGAAAAATTAGTACAAAATTCTATAGTTTCTCATAGATAATATAAAAATGTGTTGACTGATAGAAAAATTTATAATTTTAAAGAAACACATGTTAGATGAATGCACAATGATCCTTTATGACGTAATTTTGAGGTGTTAGTTGTTGTTGGTAATCTTAATATAAGCGTTAATCTGAGTAAATGGAGAATAGCGAGCGTTATCCCATCTTTTTCTGAGGAGTATTATTTTGTTCAAAAAAAAAAAAAAAAACACATGTTGGATGGACGTTAACCATTTAGAATGTAAAACTTTTGATCTATTTCATTACTTTTAAAAATCTATAGTTTTTGGCGTTTTTAAAGGAAGTGGAAATCATATTAGTCGGTATTGGGAAGTCTAAAAGTCTAATTAATTTTGTGTTAATGGGTATGACTCTTCATTTAGTATTGATATTAGAAGCCAAAAAGGTTACGAGAAAACAATAAAATTAATATTTTTTAAAATTTATAATAATAAAATTAGTATTTTTTGTATTCAAATTTATATTTTTGTAATTAAAAAAATGATTAATATGTCATTTTTTTTAACACCCATTCAATTAGAATTGAACGATGATAATTTAAATCCTTTTAATATTTTACGTTTAAATTGAACGTTCAATATTATTAAAAATATTAATTTTACTACTATAAATTTTTAAGGTATTAATTTTAATAAATTCCCAAAAGTTTCGTAGTTCAATATAAAAAGCCATATTGATTAATTATTATGTGACTTTTGGTATTCTATGTTTGTGGGAAATCGAAGTGATTGACAACCAAAGGTTTATTATTAGTTTTAAATTTTGTACAAGTTCTGTACATATAATATAATTATATTATTAAAATTATTTATTTTACTAAAACTATTTGAATTAACATATAATGTTTAGATAGTTTGTTAAGTTATATATTATCTTATATTTTGTGTTAATATTTTAATTTTAGTATTAAATTTAAAATATTAATGTTATTTCTTAAAAAACATATACAAGGATTGATTATTCAAATTTAATAAATAAATATTCGTGTTGATTACCGAGTAATAATTTGTATTATTTCAAAAAAAAAATTATTTTTTTAAAATTTGTTTTATCATAACAATAGGAAAAATTGATGTTAACATTTTATAAACAAATTTGAAAGAATACACTTAAACAAATAATTAATTAATTTTTTACACAATAAAACTATCAAAATAACTATTTATAAAAAATGTGTTTATTATATTTTCGTATTTATTGATATAAAACAATTATTCATGAATAATAATGTAAAGTTGTTAAACAATAAGACAACCAAAAAATAAATGTATTACCTAAAAAATTATATATTGATTTAAATAATTTTTGAAAAGTAAATAACTTTAATAATGCAATATATTATATGTAATTTCATAAAAAATGCATTTTTTAAGGATATTTTGGTATTTTATGGTGTTAAAAAGAGAATAAATAATGTACTGTTTATCGGTTACGGTACACAACAAAATTAACAAAATAACTATTAATAAGAAGTGTATTTGTTTTAGAAATATTTTGGTATTTATTAGTGTACAAAAAAAAATAACTAATATGTTGTTCATTGATTACAACATATACAATAAAACTAATAAAATAATTATTTATAAAAATTGTATTTATTATAAAGATATTTTAATATTTATTGATGTAAAAAAATTATTAGTGTACTTGAGAAACTAACAAACACTTAAAAAAAAATTTGAGAATAACCACAACTATACACAATAAAGCTAATTAAACAACTATTTTATAAGTAATGTATTTATTATAAGGATATTAGAGTTTAAAGAAAAAAACAATTTTTTTTTAAATAAAGAATAACTAAAATGGTACACAATAAAAATAACAAAATAATTATTCATAAAAAATGTAACTAATAAATTAATAGTGTACTTAAGAAAATAACAAATACTTAAAAAATTAGAAAATAATCAAAATGATCACATAAAATTAACAAAACAATTATTCAAGAAAAATGTATTTATTACACAGAAGTCTTTTTATAAAGAAACTAACAAAAGCTTTAAAAATGTAGAAAATAATTAAAATCGTATATAATAAAATTAACAAATTAATTTATAACAAGTGTATTTATATTATAGAAATATTTTAATATTATTTATTGGTGTAAACAAAATAAAGAGACACCATGAAATGATGCTCCTTCATATATATACTAATTTTGAATACGTACTATGCACGAGTTAGTACATATAATTGTATTATTCGAGTAATTTGTTTTGACAAATTTTTTCAAATCAATGTGTAATATATAATTAATTTGCTAGCAAATACATTTTTTTATCTCATAATTTGCGTTAATATTTCTATTTTAATATTTAATTAAAAATATTGATATTAATTTAAAAAAATGAACAATATTTTATTATTTTAATTTGATAAATATATAGTAGTACTGATTGTTGAGCAATAATTGATATTTTTTTATAATTCTTTATTTTGAAAAAAAAAATTCATTAAACAAAAATTTAAATTTGATTAGTTATTATAAAAATATTTGGGCATTTATTGGTGTACAAGAGAAACAAATCAATAAAAAAATTTATCTATTAGATAAGTATTTTGATATTTATTAATGTACTAAAAAATAACAAAAATAAAAAAAAGTAGAGAAGATCCAAAATGGTACACAATATAACTAATAATACAACTATTTATAAGAAATGTATTTAATATAAGAATATTTTAATATTATTTATGTATGAAAAAATTAAGAAGATAACTATTCATAAAACTACCAATTGTAACTATGAAGAAAAATATGATATATTAGTATAGGGGCATTTCTAAAAACGAAAAAAGAAGAAGGAAAAAATGTAAAAAAAAATACATAATAAAACTACCAAATATAACTATACTTAAAAATATGGTATCTTTATATAGTGATATTTTGGTATTTAATTGAGGAAAAAACAACAATAATTAAATAAAAAAAAACAAAGAAAAAAAATGGAAAAGACAATACATAATAAAACTAACAATTGTAATTATTTATAAAAGTATCATATATTAGTATAAAAATATTTTGGTATTTGATAGTGTAAAAAAAATCCGAAAAATAATTAAATAATAGAAAGAGTGAAAAAAGAAAGAGAGAGTAAAATGGGAAGGACAATACCTAATATAACTACCAAATATAATTATGCATTAAAATATAATATATTTTTTTATAAAAGCATTTTAATATTTAGTAGTGTAAAAAAATCAACAATAATTAAATAATAAAAAAATACAGCTAAAAAAAATAAAAATAAAGAGCAAAATAGAAGAAAAAATGTTCGAGAACAAGTTCATAATTTCTTTTCCTTTTTTATATGTATTAATAGAAAAATGTTGGAGAATAACCGAATATTGATAATGGCATATTCTCACTACTTTTTATATATTGTAATAGATATAAAGATTGTGTAACCTTTGAATTGCCTAGGTTAATTACCCAACCCTCTATTTGTCATATCAGATGATCAATTTAACATTATAACAGACGATCAATAATTAAGGGTAGATTTGTTAGCTCTCAGTATGTGTGAGATTATCCAAAGTCAAAAGGGTATTGCACTAGCAAGCACGGATAAAGGTGAATTAATGCTTTCTGTATTTGGAGAATTTTCATGTTAGTCAAAGTTATGTGAGAAAAAATCGTTGTCTATTATTTGTGTTCATGTATCTTCTAATGTGATGCCTCAAAGAACTTGCTTGGTATATAATTTTGTGTTTCTTTTGTTTTATGTCTTTTTGTGTTTGTGAGTTTTGGGGTACTGTGGCTTTGAGTTTGAGTGTTATTTTGAATTTGTAGTATTGTTCTTATGATTCTGTGAATTGGGTATTGAGTTGATACTTATATTCAAAAAGTTATTTTAGTATAATTTTTTGGTATGTTTTTCACTTCATGTTCGTGTTTGTTACCTTTGCTATTTTTGGGCTTCTGCTGCCTAAACCTTTCAAAGGGCAAGGTAGATTGGGTTGTAGTTATTTCAAAAGGCCTAACAAATTTGGATTTTGAGCCTAGAACCATATGCTCTATTATTATGTTAAAAAAAAGTTAATAAGGAATTTTTCTAAAATTTTAAGTTAATATTAAAAGGTGAGCTAACATTATATTTGTATTTATATTAATTTTTTGAGTTAATTTTTTAGTAACTTAATATAGTATTAGAGGCGATACAACAATGCTTTTTTCAATAACTTAAATTATTTGGGAGATAATTTTTCAACTGATTATATATCACATACCGATATATATGTGGTATATCTTATTGAAGAGAGAGTATGAGTTTCCCAAGTCTGCCTCAGCAGAAGCTTATTAGAGTTATTCATCTCATTGTGACTTGCCATATGAATTTTTAGAACCTCGTTAACCTCAGCTTTTCTTTTTTCCAAAATTTTTTTTATTACATTTTTTGGGAAAAATAAATCTATATCTAATTTTTTTTTTTTAATATTTTTAATACACGTTCATCACAAATTTTTTATGATATTTATAACTAACTGATATGTTTTATATGTTCAAAATATTAATACACGTTACAAGAAAAAGAAATATAAGACGGCCTTTTTTTAGAATGAAAAATAAATAAGATAATCACAAACTTCTTATAAAATTCATAAGATAATTATTACAACAAATTTAAGGTGTATCGACTCTCTTGTAAAAATTTCTTATAGGTTGGCTAATAGTCATCCCATTTATTTACGTATAAGACGAATAATAACCGCCTTATAAGTTGTTTATATCCAGGGATTTTAACGTGTATTATATCTCGATCCAACCTAAGTTTAAACAAACCCTTCCAAACACCCCACCACTAGCTAGCGACTGAATTTACTATTGTTGCCGAATAGTAGTCGTCGTCTCTCCACAACTGTTTTTTCTTCACGTCTTTCTTCCTTCCCAGTCTTTCAACTTCATTCCTAACGCAGTTAGTGCTATTGAGGAGTCTCACATTGGCCAGGGACGGTCCTTCTGCTGTGCTTATATCACTGGGCTCACCTTAAACCCATAAGCTGGCTTTTGGGTTATAATTCGGGTGGACTGGTGGTTCATTATGGTATCAGAGCGGGTACCTGGGTTCACCGGTGTGCCCAACATGGCTGCTCTCACGGTCAGTCGGTGTCCGCAGATGTGAGGGAGAGTGTTGAGGAGTCTCACATCGGTCAGAAACGATCCTTCTGCTGTGCTTATATCACTGACTCACCTTTATCCCATAAGCTGGCTTTTGGATTATAATCTGGGTGGTCCGGTGGTTCATTAAGTGCTCCTGTTAGAGCCCCACCTTTAGTGCATCCCAATGCCTTCGTCCTCTTTGCTATAAAGGTATGTTCTCTTTTGTGCTACTGGTGCTATTTTATTTGCTAAAATAAAATTGGACTGAATCTTTGTTTGGGCTCTTGTTTATGACTTTACACAATGAGCTTAACATTCATTCCTATTGTCAATGCCTTTCCTTGTCTTTTTCTTACTTACTAACGCATTTGTAAATGCACATCTTATGTTTCTACGGTGAATTTATAATTTTGTTGAAGAAAATTTTGTTTTGATTATTGTCATAGAGATGTGTTATAGGACAAAGACTAAGAGGAAAAGGCTCAAAAATTTGAGTTTCTTCAAGGACTTTTAAAGTTCACCTTCAATGACTTGTAAGCTAAAAAGCACTTTAAAAATATTATTAAGACCAAAACTAAGACCAGGGGCTAAGGTGTATGTTGAAGAAGGTCGTGCTGTCAGAGGGCCAGTGAAAACGAGCAGGAATTAATTAAAGTCGAAGGGGTACCATTTCTTATTGTATTGTGCACATTGTGCATAATTGAAAAATGGTGGAAATTATTCACTTTTGTACTTATGTTCCTGTTCTGTATAAACTCATTAATAAAAAATGAAGTTTATGTACCGAGTTATTTACGTCTTATTCGAAGATAATCGAAATTATGATTATTTTTAAAATTTTATATTTTTTTTTTTTGAAAATAATCATAGGCATGGGTAGAGATGATTTGCATTATGAAACTATCAATACTATAATTATTTAGGAAAATCACGTTTTATATTGTATTATTGGTTGAAATTTCTATAAACCTTCTATTTATGTAATCCTAGCTCAAACAACCAAACCATGTTATTGTGGCCAGCTACCAATTTTTCGAAGATTACAACATATTCTTTGATTTTTCTGCTTGGCATCAGTATTGAAAAAGTTAATAGATAATTTTTATATTACAACATATTCTTTGAATTTTTAGTTTCGGGGGAGGGGGATTAGTAATGAAAAAAGTTAATAGTTAATGTCAACTTGTACTCCCTCTCTACAGTATTTATTTGACATTTTTTATTTGATAATTTTTTTATTATTTTATTATCTCTTATTTTTTATTACCTCTCTTTTAAGGAAAAAAAAATTATCCATAATATTTATTTAATATTTTTTAATTTGATAATTTTTTTTATATTTTATTATATCTTATATATTTTTTAATATGTATATAAAAAAGAATTGATAATTTTATATTTATTTGATAACTTTTGTTGGTTATTTATATTTTATAGTTATATTCATTTAATATATTTTATAGGATAATTTCTATTATTTTTTGAAAGTTTTTAATTACGGACCAAATATTTCTAAGGAGGTGAATAGATTATTTTCAATTTTTAACAAATTTAAATATGAAACATAAAACAACAGTCAGACATGCAATTACGTGTAAAAATAAAGAATTAAGATATAACACACGAGATTTTTAGGTAGAAAATAACCTAGGTCATACTAACGACTTAAAAAGAAAATCATCAGTCCATCAGACCACCTAACTATTTACTATAAAAATTAATGTTCAATAACAAAGCTTGGTCTTAAACTACCATTTACAGATAATATCTCCTATATAATTTATTTATGAACCGTCGCTCATTTTACAGTCTCCAACAATAAGGTGTCTGGATCTGGACTAACGTTTCAATCTACTTGAGTCACACAAGATTAATCGAACTTGTCAACTTTAGTAATTTCGAGTCATACAAAACACCGAACACGTCACCAACTGTACCTTAAATGTTAGCACAAATAGTACAAGTGCAAAATGTATTATAGAGTAGATTCAATAATGAAAAACCTTAACTAGCATATTTAAGAGCATATACTATACAAATTAAATCAATTAGCAAACTCTAAAACGATCATGTAAAGTTCAATATCATGAAAGAGAAAATGTATTGGGTGATCTATATTTTCTTCACAAGAGATTTGTTTAAATAGAGATCAATTTGATTTATATAAGTAGTCTAAGTGAAAGACAATTCTAATCTAAAATGATTTAACTTTTAATACTTAAAATGGTTCAAATTGGTAAACATGAGAACCAGAACAAAATTTTAAAATAACTCGATCGATCAAGAATTTCACTCGAACGATCTACCTACGCTCAGCAAATTAGAAAATAAACCCGAGAACCCCTAAATCGATGTTCGATCAACATCGAACAAGTCTAGGTCGATCGAGAACCTCCCTCGATCGATCAAACAACGATTGACTCGATCGATCAACTAAATGTTAGATCGATCAAGTTATCACAAAACTCAACTTGAGAGCATCCAAATTGAACTCGATTGATCGAACTAACACCTTGATCGATCGACAAGTGTACAGTTCCATACTAAGTGTACGTGCTCATTTGTATGAAGATGTATGCAGGAGAGAAAATTTTATCTGTCATATGCGCATTATAAGCTTGGTGACTTCATCATCATTTATCATCTGATTAAAATGTGAACCTAAATACTAGATTACAATTAAATATTTTGTTCACAAAAATTGTCAATATTTATAAACCTTACACTTTTAATATATAATTAGAGTGAGTATATTTATTTTATAATTTTTTATTTTAAGATGAATAATATTTTTATATTTTATATTTATATAATATATTTTATTTAAAAATTTACATTTTTTTAGTATATCTATTATTTTATATATAAAAAAAATTACTTCATGATATTTATTTAATAATGATTTTGTCTGATATTTTTCTTTGACAATTATAAAAGATATAATTTTTTGTTTTATTATTAATTTTAAAAAAGTGATAAGGAATGTATTAAGCATGCTCTAAAATAGAGTGTAAAGAACTTAATTTATAAAATATGTTTTACCTTAATGTCTTTTATATTTTTAGGTATTTTGACCCTTATTATAAATATACAAAAGATTATTTTCTATTTTCTTCATTTTTCTTTTTATTTTCTATCATTTATTGAGTTTTATTTTTTGCTTGTATTTTCATTGACAATTTTTTTTATTTGATGTCTAAAATAATTTTTTTTTTTTTAAATATTTGTTGAAATGGATTATTGAGTAGGTCATATCAGTTTATCACAACTCATTGCAGTTTTATTTTTTTCTTATTTATCTTACTTTATGACTCAATTTATTTGACATAAATTTTTTTTACTAATTTTTATTTACAAGTATACAATATAAAAGTTGTCAATTACATGTCAATATTTTGTACAAGTGTACTTGCTTGCAAATTAAGGAGGTTCTCATACTTTTTATTGCTGAAATTAAACTTTAATAATTCTAAACATTAATTTTAAACTATTATGATATATTAAATAATTTTGATGAACAACTACAATTGTATAATGTTGTATTATATATATTATTTATAGTTAACCATATCCAAGTTTTATTTGAGTTTAAAGTTTTAGTTTTGATAAAAGACTTATTTTTTTTTTTTGTCTTTTAAATTATATAGTATAAATTTTACTTCGTAAATTATACTAAATTGTGTAATATTATTTTTAAAAAAATGAATAATTATAAAAAAAATATTTGTTATTTTTTAATTTAAAATTAATATTCTTAATTTATAATAATTATTAAAACACAATCAAGTACAGTGCACGTCACTAAAACTAATGTATTCAATAAAAGACGAACAAAAACTCGACTAATCACAAACTGACGTGATGTTGTAAAGGTTAAATTTGTCTTATCATTAAAAGCGAGGATATCTTAGATTTTTATTATCTAAACACCAAACTCACTCTCTTATCTTATCTTTTTATTTTTTTATAAAAAGAAATATTTCATTAAGGATCGAAAACTTTACATTTAGAATCAAAGTATATATCTCTAAAAAAATCACAAATCTAACTTGTTCAATTAAACTTGCACAGCAGCTAACATTCGGGAAAAAAAATATGTGGGAGCATTTTGAGCTTTTTAACTATGCTCAAAATTATCCTCCACCTTAATGTTGATTGCTACAATAGAAATTGTGACAATTTTTTTAAATATAACATAGGTTGATCTCAACTTGTAACCTTCGATATATCTACCATAAAATCCATTCCTAAAACAAGCAAACCTAATAACCAAGAAAGAACCAAAATAGAAAGAAAGACGCATAATCAGGTCCATAGTAACAATAACAATCTACAACAATAACCTAAAAACTTGCACTATTTTTTTTTTTTTATTCAAAAAGACCTCCCCTGGATAGGCCGGATAGGGCATCATCGCCACACACCAGGATCACCGGCCGGTTGTTGTACCACAAGCATGGTAAGTGTCTAGCGGCACCAGCGGTCTACAATCTGACTCGACAGAGTGTAAGGTTCGAACGGTAGTAGTGCACAACGGCCACACCCACACAATGCCCGGAGGCCGAACAAGTCATGCGCTCGCCAAGCTTCGAACCTGCACCCTGCCGTATGAGGACAGAGGACTGGGCTATCCCATCCCATGATGGGTAAAAAAAACTTGCACTATTATATAACCACTACTATTAAAAGATCACAAAACTTTGCAATCGCAAATGCATAAAAGAAAAAAGTAAAAGGGGTAGAGCAAGGAACTGATTTGTGAGAGAAAAAAGAAAGAAAATGCGGTGGAGGAGGAAAGACGAAGAGACGGAAAGAAAGGAAGAAATGAGAGGTAGATGAAGGAGGCGTAGAAAGAAATAGGAAAAAGAGAAGAAAACCTTAGAAAAAAAAAAAAAAACACTCAAGACAGCAGAAGTAATTTATTAAGAGGATTAAATTTAAATCACACTCCCTCCCTAGTTTTAGATCTGTACGATGTACAAACTAGAGGATTAAATTTAAAGAAAAAAGTTAGATAATAATAGTTAAAATTGGTAAAAATTAGGAAATATAAATGTTATTTAGTTGTATAATTTTGATGAAATTTTGTAAAAAAAATTATTATTAATAAAATAAATTATTGTAAATTTTAAAATAATTGTCAAAGAAAATTAAAAATGTTAAAAAAGAAAAGAAAAAATAAAACAAAATCAACTCTGAAATAATTAGTTTTACTAACATATGTATTAAAAAAAAAAAGAAGTAAACTTTATAATATAGGCCAGATAAAAAACATAAAATAAAATAAAAAATATTGACAAAATAACCAAATGTACCTAGGGTCCCTCAGTTATGTCAACTAGAGTTGTTTAATATTTTTATTACTTTTTGTTATAATTGAGTCATTTTATTCTAAAGAATGATTGTACAAGAATAAATAATCAAATTTTAAAATTTATCTTTGACAATTATATCTTTACTTTCTAGTGTATGGGCCCTCTTTGATGAATTTTTGTTTGATAATGGTACTCTCACTCATTCGATGCTGGGAAAGAGGTATTGTACATTGGTGCTTGTTTGGTGGATAAACCATCGGTTGTCTAAGTTCTCATGGGTAGAATTGCAGGGGCTTTTCTAGAGATAACAATGGTTCAGGTTCAGGCCAGAAAAGTTTGAGTTAGGTCTGACCTACATATCAGCTTGAACTCAGGCCAAACGGGTGACATGTGTGGGTCAAACTTGTTTCACTTTTGTTTTAAATGAAAATAATATATATATATATTATATTTTTTTTATGTAATTGATTTATTTTAGCAAAAAATGAATTAATCATGTGACTTGAACTAAAGAAAAATAAATTAGTTATCAAATTATTTTTTAAAATCTTTTTAATTTTTTTAATTCATAACTAGATTAAAATTGTGTAAAATATAAAGAATTTTTCAAATCAAATGTATAATGAATCACATAAAATTAAGACCTAATGTCAAGATTCACAATTGTAATATGCTGGAAGATATTAGTTTTTTTTTCTTCCATATACAATCAAACTTAATAATTATCAAAATGATTCGTAAATAATTTTAAAGACAAATGCTAGAGTGTACGTGAAATGTAGAGTCTTTAATTACAAATGATGCAATGCTAAATGTTAGACTTAGTTTAAAAAAGAAAAAGAAAGAAAGAAAGTGGGTATCTAAATGGTGCTCAAACTTGTCCCTATTTTTGTCCCAAATTGTTTATGATAAAATGAATAATGTACTGTCTTATTTTTGCCTCAATTTGCCGTGACCCAAACAGGCTGGGTACCTATAGGGTACCGACCCATCGGATCAAATTGTTATATTTCTTTTCTCATTTGGGATGGAGTTGACCTTGACACTGAGCTTTGATGGAGTATATAGTTTGAAAAATGTTTGATTTAGTAGGGTATGTTCAATTAGGTGGCTTGCTATTATGGATGCATTTCCTTGGAGATGTTGTTTATGTTGATTTCATTAGGTTAAAGCAATGTACTTACATTATAAAGATTTTTGGATTAAACTCTCAACACTACAACAAAAACGATAAAATAGGATGGTCCTTGATTCTTTTCAAAATATAAGATGACTACTGATTGTTTTATAAAAAATTCTTGTAAGATCACTAACTATCTTATGTCCTTTTTTATAGTTGATTGTTCTATTTTATTGAAGTAATCATCCTATATGAATTTAAAAAGACAATCAAGGATTAATTGATCAAAATTTAACAACTTTCACTTTAGTTAAATACCTATTCAATTATAACCAATTTAATTGGATGTATATTTAGTCAAAATTCAATCACAAATGGTCATACAAAATAAGAATATTTTTGTCATAACGAGTAAAAAGTAAGTGGAGGCAGTCATATATGATTTTTAACTAATATGGGATTATCATATAGTATTTTTATTAGATATCGTCTTTCAATTGAAATTGTAGACTTTACGATATAAAAAATAGAAACTATAACAATGATTTTGAGATTACATAGATAAGCTCTCTCTAGACCAGCTTTGTCGAAGACTACATAGATGGCACATCTGTTGTTCAGCTACACAATTAAGATGCACTATTTAACTTTTGGTATTAGTTGAATTTTTTTATTTGTTAACAACACAAATAGATTGGAACAAAATTGATTTTTTAAAAGACATTGTATAATTATGAAAAAATAAAATATATTTTTTTTGCGAATAAGAATATACATTTTAGTGAAGTCAATAATTCTCAAAACAAAGGAAAAAACGTTTTAGAGGTCTCATAATTTTTATTAAATAATCGCATTCGTCCGTCATTATTAGGTTAGACACTAGGGATTTTGTAATTTTTTAAAATGAACACTTTAGTTCCATAGTTTATGATTTAGACATTACAAATTCTGTTATTATGAAAAATAAGAAATTATAATTATAATTATATATATTTTTTAAATGAGCACTTCTAGTCCAACAAAGTATTAAAATTGAAGACCTATAATGCCTAATTTTTATAAATAACAAATCTATAGGTACCAAACTAAAAAATTGTAAGATTAAAGTACTCATTGATATATAATAACAAAATTATTGTGACACTTTTTCAAAAATTATAGAATCTTTAATATATAATGTAATAATTACAAATATAATTACTTAAATTAAATAATTATAGGAACTATGATATCCAACTTTCTCAAATAAATACATAACAATATTTTTTAGAGCTGTTATGCCAACGATCTATTTTTGTTGTTAACAAATAAAAAGGTTATCACCCTTTTTCTCTTTTAAGAAATCTAGTGTTAACGGTTAAAAAAATTACGAATTTTCATCTAATACAATGGTATATGCATATATGATTGTGAACTTGGTACAAACCTGTTAAAATTATATATATATATGATTGTGTGAATGCATAACTAATCTTAAAAAAATTATCACATAACCCTTTTTAAAAAAGTAATCTTAAATTCCAAAATTATCATACCTCGACCAAAAATTTGAATTACAGAAAAAGATACCAAACCAATGAATCTAGATATTAAATTAATACAAATAAAAATAAGTACTAAAATAATAATATGAATCGCATGATCGATTCACCAACACACATCTTTTACAAAGAGAATACAAACGAGCCGTTCTTAATCCACATCTTTTATCAAAAGAATACAAACGAGCCGTTCTTCCAAGATATCTACAAAGCTAACTTTCCCATGTTCCTTTACCGCACATTCTCCCTCCTACGCACATATCTTGTTCTGTCATTGTATCTTGGTCTGTCCTGAGCTCTCTGGGGCTGTGGCCCAACCCTCTTCTGTCTTTCTGGAGGCCTCTGAACAAGTTCGCCATTAACAAACAACTCACCTGCAACCAGATAGGGATAGGTAAGTCCACTTATGGTCTTTCTATAAATGGAAAGTATGGAAAGTTTTCAAGTCAGACCGGCACAATGAGAGTATTAAGGGTATGAAGAAAAAAAAAAGTTTAAAGTAGAGCCTGTAGGCTGTAACCACTAGAATAGATCTAGATAAGGGTCGAAGCATCCAACCCATGCACAAAATAAAACGGGAGAATAACAAAACTAACACTGCTCAAAATTTCTAATAACAATACTAGCATTCCTTGTATTCAAATTTATACTTTTACAATTAAAAAAATGACTAATATGTCATTTTTCTTTAAAAATCTATCTAATTAAAATTGAACGACGATAATTTAGACTCGTTTAATATTGAACGTTCAATATTTTATGTCCAAATTGAATATTGAACATTTAATATTATTAGGGTGTTAGTTTTGTTAAGTTTTAGGGGTGTTATTTTTGGTAATTTTCCAAATAAAACAAGGTTGAACCCGTTTGCACACAAAGTACAAGCATCAGAACAGGACAAGAGAATTTATCTGAGTCCATTTGCATTCAAAGTTAGGCATAGCTTGTACAAGGTTGAGCTTTGTAGAAACAACTCTTAAGGGAAGACGTACCGATCATACTTCAAGTCTCATTTGCAAATACTGAATAAAACCGAACTATAATCGAAACTCATATACAAAAAACGTCAACTTCATGTTATCCCAATTTCTAATCTAGATTAACTACCAAACTGTAAGCTTTAAACTCCATGAGAACACAAAGCAAAGTACAAATACATGCCCATGAAAAATATAATGACTTGCTCCAGTTGATATCAAACCAATAAGTAAAATAATCAAAGAACATAACATAAACAATATTTTTATGTTATAAAGAACAATGATGATGGGACTAAATAGTCTAAGAGAACAAAATTATGAACCATTAATTCTAATGCACCCTGGGAAAGAAAAAAACTGTAGAAACTCCAATGATTATGTTACTCCATGTAATTCAAGAAGCACCAGATCAGGATATGAGAGTTTCTCTAAGTCCGTTGCATTCAAAGCCAGGCAACCGACTTCTCCAAGGTGGACTAGCACCAAAATTATAAAACCTGACTGTCCGCAAGGAGCATACACTTCTTCAGAAAGAAAACTCAATCCCACGTTCAGTTAATGTTTGAATAAGCAACTAACTAAAAGTATCAAAGATAAGAAACAGTACCTTCGTTAGTCCATTACATAACTTTCTTCACTGGATAAATTACCAAAATACCAGCTAAAAAATTTGAGACAAAACAATCACAGATACAAATGCAAGGGAGCAAGAACACATGCCACCATATTAAAAGGGTTTTGATATAATGTTTCATCTCTAATGATCTGTAGCTCTATAGATTGTCAAAGCACAGAACATTTTAGAGAGACATTTGATATAAGTCCATTAGCATTCAAAGCCAAACACTGCCCCTTTAGACTCTTAGCTTTGCCAAGATGGACTAGAAATGGACCGTAACTTCTTCTCTGAGAGCCAAAATATCAGTTCAAAAATTTAGGACAAAATAATTTCAGATTCAAATACGAAGGAGCAAGAACACAAGCCAAATATTCAAAGGGCTTTGACATAATCTTTCATCTCTACTGGTCTGTAGCTCTACCGACTCTCAGTACAGAGCAGTTTAGACTTCAGAGAGAATTTTGATATAGTCCATTAGCATTCAAAGCCAAACATTACACCTCTTAGGCTCTTAGCTTTGCCAAGATAGACTAGAAATGGATCGTAACTTCTTTCCCGGGAAAATTGCGAAAATAACGGCTTAAAAATTAAGAAAAAACAATTAAAGATACAAATACAAAGGAGCAAGACGACAGGCCAACATATTCAAAGGACTTTGAAATAATGTTTCATCTCTACTAGTCCGTAGCTCTACCGAGACTCTCAAAGCACAGAGCAGTTTAGAGAGACTTTTGATACAAGTCCATTATCATTCAAAGCCAAACATTGCCCCTTTTAGACTCTTAGCTTTGCCAAGATGGAATCTAAATGGATCGTAACAATTTGCCACATAAACCATAAGGATAAACACATTTTTAAACGAGTTAAGAACTTAAAGAATAGAGTATAACTCAATCTTATAGCCAAACTACCCTTGCAAACATATATCAATGTATTTTTCACTCAAACAAAAGCCAACACAATCAAAGGAAATAAAGAATCACCATATTTTTATCGACATTATACAAAGTAGAAATGTGTACGAAGTCACAACAAGTCAAAAATCAACAAATGCTCTATGCTAATTTCAAAATTGTTTTGATGAATAAGGGAGAACATAAGAGATTAAAACCATTGCAGGAAAAAAGTAATAAACTCAACAAAACGACAGAGATAAAAGAAAACTTTTAACTTATTTATATGCAAGGATTGAAAGCTGCAGGAAAGATAAGTCATCATTAAGCAGACTCTAAATACAATTGTACGAAAACATAACTGGCACAGGAAGATTCAAGCTAAATAGCAAACATGCAATACTCACCCCCATAGTCTTTGTATTCAGGATCAATGTAGGAATCAGGAATCACATATAGGACGCCATGCACGCCTATGAATAAGAGGATATTACAAATCAGGGCCAAGAAAAAACACATCCCCATAAGAATCGACTAAGCCTGCATTAAACCACTCTAATGCATACCTTCAACCTTTCTTGAAGTCTCCTCATCGATCTCACAACCGAAACCAAAGAACCCCTCGCATGTAATATTGTAAATTCTCTTCTTTGCTTCCTCCTCACTAACACGCCAAAAGCAAAACCACAATTCATAAATCATACGTGGCCAACCAGAAATTCATCCAAAATTGCGAAAAAGAAATAACCGATTCAACCATCAATAACAATAACAGTAAATATACTAAATTTGACCACAATAACAAATTATTACAAAAAAATAATAATCCAGAAACCCACATAAAAATCCATTTTGACCGAACTTTACAAGGAATCAAGGAAACCATTACCTCCCAACAACTTCAGCAAGAGTTTGAACATAACAGTCGATCATTTGTTGCTTTGTAGCACCTTCACCACCAGGCTTATCCATAACAATGAGCCAGTGCTTGTAGTCACAGCCAGGGAACAGAGAGGCCAAATCAGTGGGCGGTCGGTTGTCAAAATTCGAGCGAGAGTTCAACGGCGAAAAGTTTCCGGACAGGTCAACCCGACACCGAATAGGAGTAAACCTTGTATTGGAAGCAAGAATAGATCGGACGGTATGTGAAAGAAGAGCCAAGGATCGACTACGAAGAATGAGAGACGGGATTGAAGGTGGTTGGGTTATGCATGTGGTTGAGGTGGAGAGAAGGCGCTTAGGAATGAGGAGAGACAGAGTTGCGTTGCGAGTCGTCATTGCTGTGATGGCTCGAGCTAGGGTTTGGGCCATTGCAGTAGGATTAGAGTGAGGAGTGTGGCATATAAACGAGGGGTTCTGTAGACAATCGTCAGAGAATTCGTGCGATGGGTTAGGATGAGTAGTGTTATATCTTAGAGTAATACATTAATTATTAATTAGAGAAAAGTGTCATAGTCCTTCAAATTATGTCATATGTATTATTTGATCCCTTAAATTATAAGTGGTATCATTTGGTCCCTCAGTTTTAGAAAAAGTGGCTAATTAAAGACAAAACACATAATTTTAATGATTTTTTAATTAAAATATTATTTTTTAAATTAATATTGTAATATCATAAACATTAAAATAATACAATTTTTCATTAATTGACCTCTTAAAAAATAATATTTTAATTAAAAAATCATTAAAATCATGTGTTTTGTCCTTAATTGGCCCCTTTTTCTAAAACTAAGGGACCAAATGACACCACTTATAATCTAAGGGACCAAATGACACACATGACATAATCTAAGGGACTTCTATGGCCCCGCTCCCCTATTAATTAAGTATAAAGTTCTAAAGACCTAATGGTAAGTTTTTTTATTTTAAAAATTTATTTAAATTATATCATATAAATTATAATATGTATTAAATTGTAATAAAAATAAATTTTTTTTATAAAGCATTAGATATACTTTTTTTCCCTCCGAAATTCTTGGAAATGAGCATTTCTAATATATTTATTTTTAAAATTTAATTACATGATGATGAGAAAATATAAAAAATGTATTTGATAAGATTATTAATTTTTAACTTTTTAAGTAGTTTTTTAATTAGATATGTCATGTTATTGATAACATGAGATTAAATGTTAGTTATTGATTGAATGTAAAGTTGAGATGTGAAATGAAGAAGTAATTGTAGAACTATTTACTAATAGGGGCCAATTAAATTATGCCATATAAATTGTGATATGCATTAAGTTGTGATAAAAAAAGTTATTATTTTAGGATGAGGCTATAGATGTACATTTTCTTTTACAAAATTCTTTAAAATGAGCATTTTAATATAATACCTATGGTCCCCTAATTTTTACGCAATTTATATTTTGGTCTCATAATTATTTTTTTTTAACATGTAGTCCTCTAATTTTTACTAAATCTATATTTTGGTCCCCTAACTATTTTTTTAATATTTAGTCCCCTAATTTTTACTCAATCTACATTTTGCTCCCCTAACTTTTTATTCTTAATATTTAGTTATCTAACTTTTTAAATTTGATAATATTAATTTAACTACTAATTTTTTGTGGAATTTAATGCCTCCTTTTTTTTTTCTTTCCTTTTTTTTTTTGGACGAAAAAGAGGTTTAGGGTAGTTCGATAGTTTTACAATTTTTTTTATAAATATTTATTCTTTAAAAAAAGGAAGGAAAAAAAAAAAGAGAAAAAAAATCGGACATTAAATTCTACAGAAAATTAGTAGTTAGATTAATATTGTAAAATTTAAAAAGTTAAGGGACTAAATGTTAAGAAAAAATAGCTAGAGAACTAAAGTATAGATTGAGTAAAATTTAAGGGACTAAATGTTAATAAAAATAGTTTGGAGACTAAAATATAAATTAAGTAAAAGTTAAGGGACCATAGGTATTGTTTAGCCTTATTTTTAAAATTTAGTTACATGACATAATGATAAGAAAATATAAAAATGTGTTTGATAACGATTTTGATTATTAATTTTTAATATTTATAAGTGATTTTTCAATTAGATATATTTAGCAATAATTTATGATTTCGATTTTCATATTTTTAAGAAATTATTACTAAAATATTGAGTAACTCATAAATTTAATTTTTTTTAATAAGATTTCTAATATTTTTTTTTTCATTTTATACACATATTTTTTAAAACGTAAATTAAGTCTTATAAATTTTGTATATATAATTATTGAAAGAAAATTATTAAAAACTTTAAATTTATAAATAATAACTAAAAAAATATTAAGTTTTCAAAAAAAAAAAAAACTTTTTAAATCGAAAATATTATAATAAAATTAATTATTTAATCATAAATTATTGATTATAATTTAAAATTATTATCAAATATGACAGAAGTTACAATATAAGTGTTATTGTATTTTTGTCTTTAATTTAATTTGTTTGCTTTATTATAGTTTTAATGGTGAATATTATAATGCGGAGTAATTTATGATACATTAGTTTATGTATTGTAAAAATATATTTAATAAATATTTTAATATAAAATATTATGAAATGAAAATATTAGTACTTAATTTTTTCCTCTAAACCACATTTAATCTTTTTTCTTCTATCTCTAATTCTATTTCTTCATTTTTAAAATCTAAATAAGAGGGTTATACCATTTGATAGTCCAAGAGTCCCCTATTAGGTTATACTACCCATATATATATATACTAAGATGTTGGTACACATATCGACGCTTTAGAGGTAGTTTATAAAGAGAGGAAGTGTGCAATAAATCTCTTGTATGAGTAGAATTACAGCAAAGCAACTGAAATGTTAGATAGGTGTCAGCATGAAGGTCCGTACGGTCTACAAACTGGTACTGTCATGTAGACTGAGGATTGTTCTTATAGGTTGGTGCTGTTATTATAGGCTAAGGATTGTTCTTACTGTTGGTGTTGTCATTATGGGCTCAGAACTATTCTCACGAGCTGAGGGCTGTCCTTATGTGCTGGTGCTGTTCTTATGGGCTGGTGCTGTCATTATTGGCTGAGAATTGTTCTCATAGGTTGAGGGCTGTTTTTACGGGTTGGGGGAGTTCCTCGGGCTAGTGTACCCAAAAATGTTAAGGTAGGCCATACAATGGTTGACAAGCTTGAAATCATGCAAGTAAACGTGGTACGTGTACAAGTGATAAATAATTTAAGAACAAAGGTTGTCGAATCTACGAGAATTGTCACAATTTTTATCTTTAATTACTAGTTCGTTAGCAAAATTAATAAAAGGGAACTTTTAAAACAATTGCAAATAAAAGACAGAAAATAATTAAATATGAATTAAATACGATAGCAAGAAGTTTGTAATCATGAGTCTATCCTCACCATTAGCTTACAATTTACCAAATATGTTATGAATAACTATTTAATTTCTTAAAATCTTGAATTAATATCGTAACTTAAAAACCATTCTTGAATTCTTAACTTTAGCTTTAGAAGTTTAGGTACACTTAAGACTTTTCATCTTTTTCTATTGTGTAGTTGGTTAAAAGACCGCCTATTAACCAATCCTAAATTATAAACAACGTAGAGATATGGTTACTAGATTTAATTCACTATTGCATTAAGATCTAAAAAAATGATAACTAAACTATACATGTTATAACAATTGTTTAACCTTTAACGTAAGTATCAATCATACTCGTGACAGCAACCACAAAATACTACTTCGAATAATAATCATAGTCTATGGCTTGGAATTGTCCACAATCACAAAATATTTAGCTAGCCATAGAAACAACAAAATCTAATAGATGTAATCAATCATAATAAAGAAAAGAGTAGAGAAAGAATCTGATTTTGTAGAATTATTGGAACCAATAGAACTAATCTTTAAGTTCTTTAATCTTTCTTTAAAAGTCTTCAACAATGGCACATGGATTAATTTAATTTTTGATCAATATTGTATATATTTTTGACCATTACTTCGCTATTTGTGTGTTGCGTTGCCACTATCTACGTTGCTATTCTCTTTTTTTTTCTTTTCTAGCCACCTCTGATTCTCTTAATTCATATATATATATATATATATATTGGCAATTGAGCTTGGGGAGATAGGTTGTTGAGTTGATCAACATTTTATTTAAAAAAATTCACTTGTCAAAATAAAATTCATAAAAAATTTATAAAAAATGGTAGAAAATTATATTTTCTCATAATTAGTAAAATAACTAATTATAGTACATGAGAACAATAAAATAAGCATAAATATGGATGAATTAATTACTAAAAATATGTATAAAATAACACATGTCAATGGTTACAAGGTACTTTATTTCTTTATATCAAACATCAAGTCTCCCATTCTTTCAATTTGTGTGAAAGTGGAAGAATAACTCTTAAGCCGATCATCTTTTAATGTACCTTACTAGTTCCCTTTAGTAATTATGTAACTCTTCCAATCATCATATGCTTTCAACTTTTTTACTTTCAAATTTCAATGGCTAAATTTTCCAAGCTCATGGGCAAGTTTGTTTTCAACAACTACATGCTTTAAAAAAGTAAATTGGAGAATGAGTGTGAATCAGAGTTATTAACAAGCTCTTTTTTTTATGCTCTCATGTTGAGCAGAGTGTCGTTTATAGAGCCTTTTTAATTTTGTCAGCCTTCTTTTAATGGTCAATTATTGCCTAGATATATAACATCCTTTTGGTTCAGAGACAAATTTGGCCAAAAATGACTAAGAACCTTTAGGCTTCTGTGGGATGGTCTGAAGATAATGTGTATGTGGTTTCCCAGCCAATTGAAAATTAAAAACATGGAGAGGATACGATTTAAGCACATCTTTCCTATTATTGTGGCAACATAACGGTCATCCTATTGCATCATTTTTATAATACACGGTCAATGATTGTGCTAAAATACACTTTATGCTTCCTTGTCAGCAGGCTTTGTTAGGCACTTTTGTAGCCCAAAATGAGGCCAAAACAGGCTAGTTATCATACACTTTTTGTAGCCTGAATTGAGGCCATCTATCAGGCAATTTTGTAGCTCGAAATGAGATCAAAATAGGCCATTTATTATGCACTTTTTGTAGCCCAAAATGAAGTCAAAATAGACCATTTATTAATCACTTTTTGTAGCCCTATCTGAGGGCATTTATTAGGCACTTTTTGTAGCCCGAAATGAAGTCAAAATAGACCATTTATTAATCACTTTTTGTAGCCCCATCTGAGGCCATTTATTAGGCACTTTACGTTGCCCGAAATGAGGCTAAAATAGTTCATTTGTCAGGCTTTCTTGTAGCCCAAGGCCATTTATCATGCATTTTTTGTAGTCTAAAATTGAGGCCATTTATTAGGTACTTTTTATAGCCCAAAATGAGGCAAAAATAGGTCATTTGTCTAGCACTTTTTGTACCCCAAAATCGAAACTATTTATTAGGCACTTTTTGTAGCTCGAAATTGAGGCCATTTATTAGGCACTTATTGTGGCCCGAATTGAGGCCATTTATCAAACACTTTTATAGCCCAAAATGAGGCCAAAAGAGGTCATTTGTCAGACACTTTTTGTAGCCCAAATTGAGGCCATTTATCAAGCACTTTTTGTAGCTTGAATTGAGGCCATTTATTAGGCATTAGAACACGTATTCTTGGGTCGAGCCATTTTAGATTGCTTTTGGCTGTTCTATCCATTTTTAAGGTTGAACCTAATCTTGGAACCTTGGTTCAATCTCTACACATTTTGTGGATAAGTCATTTTAGGCCGTTTTAGGGCTGGATGTGGCCTCTTAGAGCAATTTCTTCATTTTAAGGTTAGGCCATTCTAGAACGTTTTGAGAATATTGCCTTGTTATATAATGCTTTTCAACCAAAATGCATTTTTTTTCTAATCTCGCTTGACGTCGTCGTTTCTAGAATATTAATGTTTACAATTTTGCCCTTTTTGCTACCAATTAGAGGGTGCACCGAAATCATGTCTCATTTCAACTCTAGTTTCCCTTATGTTCTCCTCTAATTCATATACACAATGAACTTGATTACTCTCCGTCTAGTATATTTTGATTTGTGATCATAAATCAACAGTTGGCAAAATCGAAATGTGATCGTTACCATCAATTGGGATAATGTGAATGGGGAAGGTGGGATGCGATGCGAGTCAAATCCAACACCATGGAAATCAAATCTTGAATGAAGATGGTGGCTCAAGTTAAATGTTATGGGTTCTACAGAAGATGTTTACTTTTTCCTTGCTCTAATTTTAAGATAAAGTCCATATCTGTTGTATTATCGTTTAGCATTTGCTTTATGTAAATTTGTCATTTTTGGAGTTTTATGCAAATTGGTGTTTGGTAATGAGGCCAACGACTTGAAGCTGATCAAGTATTTTTAGATATTTTTTTTCTATATTTTCTTTTTCTCTCCATCCTCACAATTTACACAAGTATGTAATCTCTATTTTTAAATGAGTATGTAACATAGTTTACACATGTAAGTAAACTGTGTTACATATATATATAAATTATTTACATTGTATGTAAATTATTTATATATTATGTAAACTAATTAATTACTATATAAACAGGTATGTAAACTGTTTACATATCATATAAATGTAAATTGTAACATGTATATAAATTATTTACATACTATGATATTTTGCATGTAAACTGTGTTACATACATGTATGTAAAATACTATGTAAATTAATTACATACTATGTAAACAGATATGTAAACTGTTTACATACCTTGTAAATGTAAATTGTAACAAGTATGTAAACTATTTACATACTATGCAAACTATTTACATATTATGCAAACTAATTACATAGTATATAAATAATTTACATACCTGTAAATGTAAATTGTAACAGGTATGGGTTGGGTTGAACGAATTAGTATGAAAGGATATTTATGTAATTTATCTAATTTTGATATAACCAAAATGCACAATTTTGGTCATATTATTGCTAGTTTTAGAAAATTTAATTTTTAACTAGAATACAAGCTATTTAGGCCAATTATTCGAACGTTTTTTGGCTGCTCAAGATGCTTGGGCTTTTTAACTTTGAGCACTTAATGTCTTTTATGACCAGGTCATTCTATACCTTTTTAGATCATATCAAGCTATTAGAGGCCATTTTCTAAGTTGAACTTGTTCAAAATTGGTCATTTTTAAGCCTCTTATACCTGGATCCCAAGTAGAGGCTCTTTTTTGTCCTTATTGCTCTTAAATGGGATACTGCATTAGTTTATTCGCACAAGTATTAGAAGACACCACCTGGTCGAATCGAGCTTGTTAATAGTGTGTATTGCCCTAAAGGGGTGTTTGATTTTTCCAAACTCTTAGCTCATTTCTTAGGTGGGGCATTTAAATACATGCCTTTTACACCTGCATCTCGAGTAAGGGCTCTTTTTAAGCCTACTTTCTCCTAAATAAGGTATTGCATTAGTTTATTCGCATAAATATAGGGGGGCACCACCAGGCCGGATCAACCCTGTTACTAGGGTGTTTTGCCCTAAAGGAGGGGTTTGATTTTTCTAAACTCTTTACTCCTTTCATAGGTTGGGAGTTTGAATACATGTCTCTTACACCTGTATCCCAAGGTGGGGGGACTCTTTTTGGGCTTCCTTACTCCTAAACAGGGTACTTCATTAGGTTATTCGCATAAGTATTGAGTGATACTATCTGACTAGATTGAACTTGTTACCAAAGTGTCTTGCCCTAAAGGAGGGGTTTGATTTTTCCAAACTCTTCAAATCCTTTCTTAGGCTTAGCATTTGTACATATGCCTTTTATGCCTACTGACCACACTAAATCGCAAGTAAACAGGATGTATACAAGTGATAAATATTTAAAGAATGAATGTCGAATCAACAGTGAAAAGTATAGTAAATAACAAAATATTAATTCGAATATTAACACTATTATTTGGACATTAAAAGATAAAAGCGTAAATTAAAGAACAAAACTAAACGTAGTGAAGAACTATATATGAGAGATATAATCTAAGTAGTCATTAGTCATTAATCTCCTAATCTCCTGAGCAAGTGAGTCTCTAAATTCCTCTCAAACTAATATTTAACAACAAATTATGTAATCAATTGATCCTAATCTATGCATGTATTCATCTCTCAAGTAAACTACACACAATATAATAACCTAACCTAATTACACTCTTATGCCAATTAGATTAAATCACTACCCATAAAGCACATCAATTATGAATCACATATATACGAATCATACCTCTCAACTTAGAAACTATGTATACTATTTGATCAAGGAAAACTTATAAATATTTATCTCAAAGCTACCTATATGCCTCTATGGATTAATTGATGATAAAATAATTAATTAACAAATAAGATCAGATCAAATAATATAATTATAAATTGCAATCATAAGAGTGGAGATAAATTAGATCCACACGTGCTAGAAAATTGGGTTCCTAAGACCTTTAGATTAATAGAAGAATTAGCTAGAAATAATGTTCATTAAATCCAAATTTACCATTGAAGAAGACATTAAAATTCCTAGAAGAAAGAAGAGAGAAATAACACACTCAATCTCTTGATGAATATTACCCAATTGTTTATGATTTTAACTCTTGATCTTGTTCTTCAAATTGCTCTTTATATTTCTCTATACAATCTATGCTGGACTTTTGTTGTTTGAATGTTGATTACGACTGATCTAATTCTCAAATTTATTATATAATTTTGTATAACTTTTTTCTCTACATATGTTTAGGACTCTAACAATGCATTTATAATCAAACACAAAACTTAGGCATAATAAAATTTGGTTCCAATTAGGATGCTGGAATTCAGGTTCAAAAATTGCACAAACTCTATACTGGTTGTGGCTCAAACAATCTACAGCCGCGACACAAGTTGAAATCTAGAAAAATAAATGTAACTCGAGAGGTCACCACTGCGGCTCAACATACTCGACGCCACGATGCGAATTAATCTTAAAAAATGCACAAATTGATCTGAGAGAGTTAGGCTGTAGCGCCAATAGGATTTGGTCTGGGCACAATTACTTATATGTCAATTTACTTGCCTTGCATCACACGTGCTATGTCGCATGACATGTGCATTTGCCATTTAAGCTCGAAATACCTAAAATCCATCAAAACATACAGGGTAACTTCGAAAATAATAATTGTGTGATAATTCAACAAAATAAACATAATTAGGTCCTAAACCCTTATTTTAATCCCAAATAGTCATAGAATAATCGCGTATTTCAGATGCAAATCACAACTCCCAACTAGCTTTTGGCTAGTTTCTAGCTAGAAAAACGATGAAATTAAGTCAAAGATTGAGTATGGATAAAATAAATAGATTCTAAATTAAATTAGATCGTTTTTGTAGGTAGTTACGGTTGTCTTTAGCATATACAACAAGCCTTTAAACTTTTAGGTAGTCGTAATGGACGAATTATAGTCTAGTGAGGGTTTGTAGTTATGATACCCACAAATCTCTGACTCAACTAAAATAAAATAAAGACTCCATTAAACTTTAACTACCTAAATATCAATTCGTTCAATTTATCTTAAAAATTACAGTTAAATTCAAACACATAGATAATTTAAACATCACATTTAGTCAAGCATGATTTAAACATTCATATCACCTTATGCTCAACTCTTAAACATCTATTCAATTCACTAACTCTAATTTTTATATTAGATATTCTCATGCATAACATTCATAAAATAATGTAATTATTTCAAGATTATAAAGATGCAATAAACATGCACCTAATTACAAACTTAATATGTATATTTTAAGTTCACTCTCTACTAATATAGGGTATAACATAGGAATCTCTTATGGTTTAGATGATAAGACTCCCAATTCTCTCACCAAGAACCCAAGTTTAAATCCCACTAGGGTGTGAGTGTATTTTCTCTTTATTAATAAAAAAGAAGGAGACTTTAGAGCCCATTTTTAAAAAAATAAAAAATATAAGATATAACATTTGATAGTCCAAGAGTCCCTTATTAGGTTCTACTACCCATATATATACACACACATACACTAAGATGTTGGTACACGTGTCGATGTATTTGATAACTCTACAAAAGTAGAGTTATTTATCCACTTTTAGGCTAACTATTTGCATTATTTTGTACTTAAAATTAAGGGTGAACATATATGGGTTGATTAAGGTTTAGATCAAAATTAGAACAAACCCAATATGATCAATTTTTTAAAAACGAGAATCGAACCATAAAATTTAAAAAATCAATCGAACTAGAGCTAATTTTTTTGGTTTAATTTGGGTTGGTTAAAGAAAATTTTTTCCTCTTTTTTCGCTAATGAATTTTATTAATTTTTTAAACTCTTGTATTATAGTTTCTAAAGTTTTTAATGCTAATTTTAGCATAATACCTAATTTTAAAAATATAAATTTCGATCACTTATTTAATATCATTATTCATGTCAAACACAAAGTGCAAGAAAAATTATAAATATAATTAAGACAAATAACCAACAAGGAACACATCTTTGGCAAAATTTGATAATTTTCATATCAAATAATATTGTTCAGTAATGTTGTTCATACAATGAAAATTCTAATGAAAAAAATATGAAAAATGATGTAATTATAAATATATAATAAATAAATAATAAAATAATACAAAATTATTATCTCACATGGATAAAAATAAATGAAGTACTTGGTAGAGAAGTGCTTGCATGAATTTCGCTTAAATATCCAAACTCTAAAGGCAAAAATGGGCAAAACTTGTTAGCAACTAGTTAGAGTTGGACGAATTTATGACTTGTGAGAGGTATCATGAGTAACTCGTGAGAGATCTTGATTTAAGTTTTTTAGAAAAAAATTGATTCATTGAAAGAGGTACAAAGTATAAACCTGATTAACTGGAAATGAATTTTTTTAAATAATTCTATAAAATAACAATATAAATATAATAAGAAAAAATTAATAAATGAATTGAGTTGGTTCAATTTTTTTTTAAAGATTTTAATAAATAAAAACTAAATTAACCCAATATTTATCAATTTTTTTATTATGAAGAACCAAACAAAACTAATGAAATTTAATACTTGATTTTTTTAGGTTGGGTTGGGTTGTGTTGATTTTAGGTATTTTTGTTCACCCCTATTTAAAATAATTAAAATGACTTAATATTTGTTTTAATTGTGTTATTGTAGGTAAACGGTAACAAACAGAGCAAAAAGTGACACAAGTAGTGCAATCAACCTTGAGATGCGACAGTGGATAATTTGAGTAGCATCGCATATCTTTTTAGAGTCCAACCCGAGAGCTTGGGGCCGCAGTGGTGATTTATTCGAGATGCGGCAAGCATAGTTGTCTAGAATTTTTTGAGCAGTTAGGCCGCAACGCTCAATTAATTTCCAAAATCCTATTTGGACCAGTTTCTTATTTGCACAATGACTTATACTTAGACTACAATTGCTTATGACCTATAACTCTTAGACTATAATTACAATTCTTTAACAACTAAGCAAAGTGACTCACACATTTTACCACTAACTTAAATATTTAGAGAAAGCGGCAGCAAATTTAAAGAGATAATTCAAGAGAATGATTTAAGATTGAAGATTTTAGAATTGGTATTCGCCAAGAGATTGGGTGTAACTTTTCTCTTATCTTTTGTATTTTATTTTCTCTTGTAATTTTTGATTATGATTAGTTAAATTTGTTATTAAGATCCTCTTGAACTCAACTTATTTATACAATAAATTATTTTATTTTCTTATTTTATTGTGATTACAAATTTAATTATATTATTCAAATTGAATTTCATGCCATTAATTGTTTAATTAATAATTATATGATAGAGGCAATTTGGTAGCTTTGAGAATTGAATTGCTTCTTTTAGTTGAATTGCATATATAGTTTCTAGGCTGAGATGTACGATTTTTGTGTATGTGATTAATAATTGACGTTCTTAATGAATAATAGTTTGATCTAATTAGCATGAGAGTGTGATTAAGTTATATTATTATATTGTGTGTAATTTATTTGAGAGATGAATGTATGCATAGGTTAGAGTCAATTGATCATATAATTTGTTTGATAATTACTTGAGATGGTGAATTCTTATTACTCTTTAGTACTTAATTTATTAGTATGATTGTGTGTGATCTATTAGTGTAAATATTAAATTTTTATTGTTATCTATTTTTTTCTTAGTTTAAATAATTTAGCATAATTATAGTTTGGTATTCAAGTACTTATTAATTAAATCTTTGTGAGTGCGTCAATTTTTATTTTTAAAAATACTTATTATTCGCGTTCTAGTTTGTGAACTTGAGATCGTGATTAGTATTATAGGTAATTCATAAAGAGAAGGGTGTGCAATAAATTTATTGTACGAGCTAAAGTAGAGCAACTAAAATACCATATACGTGTTAAGACGAAGTTCTGTACGGTCTACGTACTAGTGTTCTCATTATGGGCTGATGCTATTATTATGGACTGAGGACTATACTTTCGGACTGGTGTTGCCATTATAAGCCGAGGACTATTCTTACAGGCTGAGGGTTATTCTTACGATTTGGGAGAATTCTTTAAACTAATGTACCAAAAGAACTAAGGCTACAAGGTACCTTATTCCTTTATACCAAACACTCTCCATTATCAAAGCTAGTCTGATTTTCTTTCTTAAATAAATCAAATCTTATTTTGTATCATTTTCTATCAATTCACTGTCTGATTCCTTCCTACTTTTTCTATTATGGATTCCCAACTCAGTTTCTTTCAACTCTCTCTTTTCTACCCAACTCTGTTATCATTTGGCCTTTTCTGATTAAAAAAGAAAATAAAGAACAGAGACTAAAATTCATCATCACAAACAGGCAAGACCCATCGTACCTCAAGCTTGCATCGCCTAGTGCACCACCATCATCAGACCGACAAACCACCTTTTGGCCATACTGTCACCCTCATCTTTCGATGTCGTTGCCAGTCACGATCCAACAGCCTTGCCAACCCAAAAAATACACCTACTCGTAACCTATCAACCCACTACATAAGCATCCTTCAACTTTGCTTGTAACCCACCTAGCTCTACCCCTACCACCTTCTTTGTAAAACAAGAACCTGAAGACCCACTATCTTTCTCCCAGCCCACTCTGTCGAGAGACCCATCAGTTCATCTATACCTAACCAATGCGATATTCATTGCCTCTCACACCCACCCGCTTGAAAATCCTATAAGACCCAACCAGAGCCTTCAAACCACCACTTATCTAATCAGCACCTAACTTCCATTGTCAACCTCGCCAAGTCACTGTTAAGTTTTTAGATATTTAATTTATTTATTTGATCAAGTCAACATGTTGAATCAGTTGTTTCCTCCTTTTTAGGCTTTTTAGTTACTAGGCAAGTGGCTTTAGTAATGCAAAACGTGGCCTTTGTTATGCCTAGTCTTTAGCAGTAGTGGTTACCGTTTTACTTTGCTTTGTAATGCCTATTTATAGGCCCTTTTAATTACATGAATTGCAGAGCCTGTTTTTAGCTTTCTATTGTTTAATTTTACTTTTGACTTTGCCTTAAATTTCCTTAGCCTTCAAAGTGTCAGTCACCCAACGCCAATTACCCAACGAATTTTCAACTATTCGTGCCTTTCTTACCAAAACGTAAACCACTCTCCCCTACCATTCAACATTCCACACGACACCCATTGCAATACCTTCATAAGATCCTTTTGATGTTAATTTGAAATTTATCGGTAATGACATTTAGAGCAGTTTGAAATAATTCAAATGTCATTTAATATCGTGATTGATTGTTTGTGTGTTGAGCAATTGGGAAATCATTATGAGTGTAATTTTAATCATCAAAGCAGATTGGAGGCAACGATTCATTAAATTCACGTGCTTGGTTTGGTCTCACTCTTTATAACTTTCTCATGAATTTGCATTTGCTAGTAATATTAATCCGTAGAAAATATTAGTGAATTTGCCTTGGTATTGTCATCCTTTGAATCATGTCGTAGCATACTTATTTTTCCTCAATGTTTCAGATCCTTACAGAGGACTGGCTGGAACAATTAGAAGGCTAGAATTGATTCTCTAGAATATGTTAAAAAAAATTGGTTAGTTATGTTAGTAACTATTGGACTACAAATGAAAAATGTATAAATACCTCGGGTAGAAAGCCAATTGTTGCTTGGCCCAAAATGAAGTCGGTGCTAAAAAGAATGCCTTTAATGTGTTCCTTTGATGAGTCAAAGTATGTGTCATCTAAAAGAGTTCGTAGATTAACCAATTGTTTTGTATCCTCACACAAACCTCAACCCATTGAGGAGGAAGGATTACTTGACATACTTTTTCAAGAGTTACAATAGCCCATTTTTACTCTTAAACATAACCAAGTTTGTGAAGGTGAAGAAAAGGTTGAGGGAAAACCATGTGTCCATTTGCTAAGAAAGAAGTCAAAACCTATTACACCCAAAATTTTCAAAATTCCTTCCACTTGAAAGGTTATTTTAGGTCCCCATCCTCTACTAAAAGCAATGAACGAACCCAAAGCTAAGAAGGGTAATACTAAGCTTTTCCTTAATCCAATCATCATATCTACAACACTTCCAAGTATTCTTGGTCCCCCACCAAATAACTTAAAAACCACATATTCACACATTTCAACTAAACTTCACCTTTATTCTCCTCTAGAACCGAAACCAACTAATAAGAGAGCTTTTGTAATTACACTTGAGAGCCTAGATTATCATATTTTCTCATGTTACCCCTTGTGTTTTGGTTAAAGTCATCCTAAACTTGATCCTTCTATTAATTATTTTTCATTTATAAAACATAAAGCTTGGATTGATAAACTTTTTGCTGCCTCTATTGATTTTGCTAATGTATATTTACTAGAATATTCTGCTTATATGACTATGCATTTACATTTTGAGTGGGGAGGTACGTTGCCTAGTTGAGGTTCAATACTCTTGTGTTGTCATTGTTTTTCACGCAAATTCAATTGTATAGCTTGTTCTTCCTCATGCATCTTCTAAAGAGACTCGATAAATACTTGCCCTTCCGACTATTCTTTCTTGGAACTCGCCGAGTTAAAGTTCTTTTAAAGTGGGCGAAATAATGATGAAGTATGATTTAAACTACGAGTGTTGTATTTTTTTTTTTTCCCCTTTAGTTTTGATTGTTTTACTTTATTATAGTTTTAATGTTGAATATTGTAGGGTCTATTTAAGATGATGTTTGATTCGTTGAATATAAAAATAATATAAATAATAATTGTAATAGAATTGAATATGAAGAAACAATATTATTATTATAATATTTGTTTGATTAGTGTAATTAAATAAATAATAATATTAAAATAAATATTATAAAATTATAAATGAAATAAAATTAAAAAATTAATTTTTTTATTACTAAAAGAGATAGAATGAATAAAATAGAGCATTGCAGCGTATTCTTAAGGGCTGCAGGCGTAATAAGGATTACTGCTATTGTTGTAATTCCTTTATATTTTATTACAGAATATAGTTAAACCAAACACAGTAATACCTGAATGATTTTTATTACCATTATGATTACTGTCAATCAAATATGCCATAAGATCAATTAGTATAATATAATTACTCTTAGTTTATGTACTGTAAGAAGTTTTTAATGAATATTTTGATGTGAAATATTATGGAATGAGAACATTGATTCTTAATTTATCCTTCAAATTCTTAATTTTATCTTCTTCATCACTTTTCTAATTATATGCTTTCATTTTTCAACCTCCCTGCATCACATATCTATATATGAAATTTCATTTTTAACCTTGAAAGAAAAAAAATGTTTATTCAACCTTTTCAAAATTAATATACTATATGGTACACATTTTGAAGAAGTTTAGTGATTTATGGTGTTCCTTTTTAAAAAAGTCAAGTGATTTACGGTGCACCAACTAAAAGCAATATGACTTTCTTAAAAAAAGCTAAGTTAATTCCAATGCACCACTAAAAGGAGGTTCAATAAGACCAACGAAACCTGTTGGCGATTTGCAGAAAAATTGTAAGATAAACTTGTTCCAGCTGGTTTTTTACTCAATTTTCTTTGGAATTTTTCTCTCTTTCCTTTAATATTCCTCTTCCATTTTTAATATTTTGAGTATTTGAGAATCAAAATATTAAGGTTTATGTTGATAACTAGTGAAGTCGTGGGGAGAGATGATTGAGTTTGAAATGAAGAAAAATAGTATGATGTATTCGTTTAGAAAAATTTTTTGTGAGATAGAAAATATTTTAGGCAGAAGTGGGTTGATTATGTTTGAAAATGTAAGGGTAAAATAGTCATTTCATCATAATTATAATTGATTTAAAACATTTTATAACTAATGGGATGTCTAATAATAAATTTTAGAATTATTTTTTTCAAATTTTTTTTAACACACCTCATTTTTTCTCACCACAATTCACACACATTTTCTTTTCATACTTATTAAAAATTAAAGTTATACCAAATACTCAAAAAACTTGATTATTTTACAAAATTACCCTAAATTCTTCGAGTGATGGATTGATATAGCTAATTTTTATAAAAGAATAAAAATAGCATGTTTAGTAAATAAAAATTAAATATTTTAAAAAATAAAATCATTATTTTACCTAAAATATTCTTATATTAATTAGGCTGTAAACAATTCACCATACTACCACATAATTTGAAAATTATTTTTATTTCCAACGATCACAACTGATAACCTTATTGGAGGTCCGACAATCATCACCAACATTCATAATTTTTTCTTAAACATGTACAGAATAAAAATATTATTTCTGTATATAGTACATGAATAACTTTTTCATCCTATAAATGTTACAAAAAATTTTGGAAATTATAACAAATTTTTTTAAATATAAATACAAGATTTTGTACATGTTATAGAATAATATTTTTATTATATACGCGTTACATAAAAAATCCTGAAATCATCATAAAAAATTTAAATATCTTAACGTCATATTTTATACATGGTACAAAAATAACTTTTTGACAAAAATATAGAAATCATAACAAAAAATTCTAAATATGAACTCAAAATTTTGTACATGTTATATAATAAAATTTTTATTATGTACATATTACAATTTTTATACAATTTACAAAATAGCCCTCAAATAAAATTATATATAATTTTTGTAAAACTTAAATAAATGTATCTTCAATATATATTTTGTAAAGAGTATAAAAATAACATTTTTATTATGTTCAAAATACATAAAAAATATATATATATATATGGGTTTATAACAATCACTCTTTCTGTATAACAATTCTGATTTATTGGGACAATTTTGATTTAAATATTGATATTGTTGAATTCATAGTTATGTCTTAATTTATGAAAAAAAATTAGAAAACAAACATAATAACATAAAAAAGAATTATAATGAAACTAGGAAATCAAGGACAAATCTATATAAAAGTAAAATTAAAAAATATCTTGAAATTCAAGAGAATTTAAATGATACAATTTATCTCAAACAAAATCTTGTTTGTTTCAAAACATCTATGAAATATAACTTTAAAAGAAGTGCATGAAGGTAAAAAAATAATTGAAATTTACAAGGATTTATTAACTATTTTTCTAAATAGAAAAAATGTATAATTTAGTAAAAGACCAAAACAAGGACTACTTGAATTTTAAAGCAAGCCTTGAACTAGACATAAAAAATAAAAATAAAAAAATTTAAGAACTGAGTCGTTGGATAAACAAAAAATTTGAAAATTTTGAACTTAAAAAGCAAGTAAAAACAACTAGTATTTAACTAGCCCTAATTTGATATTAGAGAAAAATATCATATTTGACAAGAATGCTATAAATAATGATTAAAATTAGGTATACCCAACTTAATTAAAAAGAAAAAGTAAATTATTTAAAATATTATAAAAATAAACAATAGAATTAATACTCTTGATTTAGAAAATAACAAAAGGATTACCTAAATAAATATCACAAATAATAATCTATAAAATATTATTCAGCTGGAACATAACATTAACATGGTCACATTATAAATAAAAGTCTTGTTAAGAATGTTTACATCATCATAAATTTATAACTTAAAGGAATTATTTGGTTTAGTACGGAATATCGAAATTAATAAGAATTTTAAGAAAAAATTTACTAAAATGTTCTAGCATGTATAGAAATAAAAAGAATAATATAATATTATCACAAGAGCAAATAAATATATCAACAGAAATTTTAAACATTTTAAAAAATATAAAAACACATGAACAATTCACAGAGGAATTTAAAACCTTTTTAGAAAAATTAAAGTAAAATTCTTTAAGATAACACCCAAACAATTATAAATATTGTTAAGAAAAAATCATTATAATTTTCGTAAGCCTTACAAAATTTTCTAAAAAATTTGTAAATTTTACATACTTATTAAATAAGAATAATGAAAGTAAAGATATTATGGTAAAAGTCATGTCCAATGCTTTATTGAAACTCATTATTTCTATCTAAATTTGTGCTATTTGAGTAAAATTGTCTCTTTTTTAGAATGTCTTCTGATTGTTTTCTGTAATTTTATTTTTATATAGATTTGTCCCTGATTTTTTGGTTTTATTATAATTCATTTTTATGCTATTATGTTTGTTTTCTAATTTTTCCATAAAGATATAACTATGAATTCAACAATAACAATAAAATTCAAGGTGTATAGTCTAAAGATGTACACTGACATGTTTTTGAATATTGATTAATCTCGTACTTGCGTTTCATAGCTATCTCCTTCTTGCATCAAAGAGCTAAGCTTCACTCTAAATTTAAGCTTATAGACCTTCTGTCCCTACTGAACTTCTTGAGTTTCGTACTTAACTTTCTAGGTTTAGAGTAATAACTAGATTTGGAATTTAAGTTGGATTTTTATTCATTAAACAAATAGTTTATAACCTAGAGAACTAACAACTTTGAAAAGATTTCTACTTCATAATCATTCTAAAATACAAATGTAGATAGAAATATTTAAGAGTTAGAGAGATTTCATATATCTCTTCTAACTAAAGAGAATTTCCTTTTATATACATAAGGGTTCTCTGTTTATATTAGTAGGATATTATTATTTCACCTAACTTTCCTTTCTGGAGTGAAAAATGCCTACATTATTAATGCTTTTAGCCCCAATTTTGGGAGTGGATCCTACATCAATTATTTCTTATCTATCAATACTGAGCTTTGTGAAGATTCTGAATCCACGTAGGCTTCCTTATCTTTAATGCAATAAATGTATTTATGGTCTTCTTATTGCTTTTTTGAATAATGGTAAAATATCTTCTTGGTTTCTTCATTTATTTCAAGCTCATTGCAGTTGAAGTTAGTTTTATATCTGATTATTTTTTCATTATCTTCTCAGTTATGACCATATTACTTTGAAAAGTAATAATGATTTTACTTGGGAAATAATTGACCTTGATTTCATAAGTGTAATTAATTCTTCTTATTTTATGGTAAAGTTGGCTTAACATTTGTCCTCTTTCAATACATAATTTCTTAGGGTTAAATTCCTTTTCTGATAAAGTTATTGGATGAAGGACTTCTTGTTTAATATTAGCTAATCCAAGGTTAATGAAATAATAAGGATTTATTGATTTTTCTTGATTCCAATCTATTATTGAACTAAAACATCTTAAATAAATAATCTTATCCATAGCCTTAATTTTTCTTTTAATTTTTTTTTTATCGATTTCTTGAAGTTTTTTGGAAAAAAGTTTAATTCTTTTAAATCATTTCCTGGGTATAAATTTTATATTAATCCATCATGGAATGTCTAATGAACAAACATTGAATCAACTTCTTCTTAAATGTTAAGTTTACTAAGTAAAAGTCTTTTTCTGTAGTATAAAATTCACATCATCAAGATATTCCTCAGCAGTTTTTCTGAGTAAAGTGTATAAGCTAAATCATTGCTGTTTTGTCAAATTTTTATACCTTTCTCTTTATTCTTTCGAAGAATTGCTTGTTGTTTGTTTGAAAATTATTGGTCTTTGGACTTTTTTGAGGTACCTTAATCTGCTGGTTTCTTCTGTTAGTTGTTGTACTATTTGAGAGTAGTTCCTTGCTAAGATATAATATCTGAAGATGCTCTTAAAGGATTTTGATTTTCTTTTCCTTAATCTTGATTTATATGTTAAGGGGATCCATTCATGTAATTAAAAATATAAGTAGAGGAACTAATTCTCTAGTTAAAGCATCTGCCAAACTATTTTTAGTTCCTAGTAAATATTTTACATCAAATTTATAATGATTAAACTATTGTTGCCATCTAATGAGTCTTCCTTTCTTATAGTTTTGATTTCCTTTTCCTTAATCTTGATTTCTATGTTAATTGGATCCATTCATGTAATTAAAAATATAAGTAAAATGGGCTAATTCTCTAGTTAAAGCATCTGCTAAATTATTATTAGTTCCTGGTAAATATTTTACTTCAAATTTATAATGGTTAAACCATTGTTTCCATCTAATGAGTCTTCATTTCTTATAATTATCTGCAATATTAGTTCTTAAAAAATGTCTAAAGTTCTTATTGTCAGTTTTAACAATAAATTTTGAACTTATAATATATATTGCAAATTTCTAAATAACTTTTTTAACATCTAAATATTATGTTTTTATTATTTTGATAATTTAATTCAGAGCCTTTGAAAGATCTTGAGGTAAATTTTTAAAGATATTCATCTTTGTCATCAACTTTTGTTTTTAGTACTACTGCTTAATATTCATGTGAAACATTTGTTTCTATTATCCTTTTATCATTTGGTCTTAGATGGTATAAAACAGATAAATCTTTTACCTGTGCTTTTACTTTATCTATTTATTTAGTGTCTTGATTAGTCTATTCCCAAACATAATCCTTTTTAAGTTTTATTTGTAATAATTTTTTCATTTATGCTAGTTTCTTTATATATGCTGCTGTATAAGTTACACATCTTAAAAATATTTGTAATTAATTTTTATCTGTTATTATACTAGAAAAACTTTATATGTTATTTAAAATATGAAGTTGTAGATGATGTTTTTCATGTTTTATTTCTATTCCTAAGTATTTTATTTTTTATTGAGTAATTACTGTTTTCTTTTCTGATAATATTATTCGTAATTTTTTGCATTATTTTAAAACATTAATAATATATAGCTAATGTCTAGATAATTCATTATTAAATATTAAAATATTATGTATTTATACACAACAAAAATTGTAATATTCTTTGAAATATTATCCATGAATCTTTGAAAAATACCTAAGGCTTGTTTTAATTCAAACAAAACAACTGTGTATTGAAACTGTCCTTGTGGACAACTAAATTTAATTAATTTTTGTGATTCTTTATTAAGTCTTATTTGTCAAAATTTGCTTTTATAATCAAAACTTGAAGAATATTTCTTTCTCTTAATAAGTGATAATAATATTTCTTTCTTTAGAATAAAATAACCATCATCAATAGTTTCTTAATATAAAACTTTAAAGTTTATTACAATTGTAATTTTTCTCTTTTTTTCTCAACTTCTTTTTCCTTTAAAGTATATATAATTGGCTTTACTCTTATGAACTTTAAAGAGTTTTTTTAATTTTATGTTTGTTGTTTCATTAGACTTGTTAATATTTAGATCTAATTGATTTTTTGAATATACAATTTTTAATAATTTTTTATACCTATTAAGGCTTGATCTTATTGTATTTGATTTAGAAAGAGATTTTGAACAACCTCTATATTTAAAGAAATATTTTTTAAATATGATTTTTTTTATATTCTCATCACGTTTTTTTGCCTTTTATGTTGTAATATAAAAGGTGGTAATAAAATTGTTAATGCTTTTTTAATTTTTGATACATAAATGGTTTCACTATCTAGAATTGTCAAACTTATTTTATCTAAACACTGAGTAAAAGGTTGATATAAGTCTAAGAAGTTATTTTATAGTAAAATATAAATTTCAGTTTCTTGTTAATATATTGTAGGGATATGAAATAATTTTCTTCTTATTAATACATCTGTGTTTTTAAAGACTTTGTTAAGATTTATTTTAGTATTATTTGCTATTTTTATTATTAATTATTTTGGTGATTATTTTAAAAGTTCTTCTAAAAATACGTATTTACTAGCTATGCACACACTGGCTCTTGTGTCTATTTAAATTTTAGTCATATTTTAATATATGTACTATTTGGATTTATAATACTATACAAATCATTCATCATTTGATGAAGAGTAATTATATTTTGAGTAGGAGTTTTTTTTTTTTTTTAATAGATAAATATTACAAGTATTGTTTGTATCTGATTTCTCAATTGGTTTTAATTCTATTCTATAAGTTTATTCTAAAATTTTTGTTTTTGGTGAACATTTCTTTTTAAATTATTTTTATGATGAAACTTATTTAGGACATTCATTAGTATAATGTCATTCTTCATTGTAGATCTAACATCTACATTTTTTTTTTCTTTAATGGGCAATAATTTTTATTTTTTGGTGGTTTATACCTTTTCTTCAAAAATATATTTTCCTATAAGATTCCTGATTATATCTTCTCTTATATTATGAAAATCTTGTTTTTTGAATTTATATTATTTAAACTGCTTATATGTTTTATATTTTTTTTTATACTTTTTATTGTAAGGTTTTGTATTACATTCATATTTTTTTTGACATTTTAATTTTTTTTTGTATCACAACAGATTTTATCATTTTTTTTTACTTGTTTATATACTTTTCTTTTTTGACATTCTATAACTATCTAATTTTTAAGGCTTCTTATTATTTTTTCTAATATATTTGGTATAGTTTCTCTATTCTTTTTATTTCATCATTCTGTCATGATTTTATGTAATGTTTTAGTTAATTTTTGAAAATATTTCCTTATATGTTTATTTTATATAAGGTGGTAACTTATGATAGTACATTTTTCATTCATATATAAAAGAATCTATATAATACATATTACATATTTTCATATTTGTTAGATGCCACTTAGCTTTATTTATTTAATTTTTACTAGATTCAGTAATATGCATTCATTTACCTTCTCCAATATATTTTTTATATATTTCATTTACTACAATGTCTAAATATTCTCTTCTTTTGGTTTCATTTTCTTGCATTACTAAATGTTGTTGTTATGTTAAATTTGTAATTCAAATTTTTACATTTTCTGTCATCTTATGAGCTAATAATGTTTTACAAGTTGAAGGGTTTGTTTGCGTGGTTATAAAAATTTGTATAATTACACTTATTCTACTTGCACATTCATCTAAAGCTTTCTTCATATCTCTTATACAATCTAAATATAAAATATCAAATTTATAGTTTTCAAAAGGCCTAAATTCTGGTATAATACTACTTCTAGTACCCCAAATATAATTTTTCTTCTATTTTAGCTTATTATCTTCTCCTATTAAAAGGCTTAGATTCCTCTTTATGGGGTTGATAATACTAGCTTCATATGGATTCTTGATCTTATATTTTTTTTTTTGTTCATATTCACTTTCATTAATTATTATCATATCATCTTCTTCTTTATATATATAAAATTTTTCTTCATAGTATTTTTCTAATTTCTCATTTGTAAATGTTAATAGGTTGATTAATTTTTTTATGTTCCTATTTTCAGGATACATGAATTGTTCTTATAAATTTTTTTTCTTTATTTCCTTAGATTGGAACTATGTCCTTGGATTTTTCTTCATCATTTCTTTTATCATTTTTGGGTATTAAAGCATCAAATCTCCTAAGAGGTTCTTCATTTGACCCTTTTAATGGATCAAATTTTAATCCATTTTTTCTTAATATGTTATTAATATATATTCTTAATTCTATAAATTCTTTATATATATCTAGTTATAAATCCTTTAATTCTTTTTTATATTTGTTTATATATTGTAAAAATTTAACATTCAATTCATCTATGATGTCTATTTTTTCTACCAAGAGACTTAAAGTCTTCAGTATAGATATTTAGTTACTAGATATACTTGTTATGTTATTACTTTCTTCTAATTCCATTCCTAGTAACTTGTCTTTTAACATAAGTTTTTTAATCTAATATTATTATATTTTTTTACTTCTTTGATTTTTTTCTTTTAGTTCTTCTATTTTTTTTTTCCTTTTTATTGATTTTTGCTTGGGTGTCTATAAATTTAATCTTTTGATATTACTTTTTTTACTTGTATAAAAGATCTTTCTTTAATATCTGAATCTCATTCATCAGGTATTTTATATTCTGTTAATATTTATGATTTTATTATTTGTCCTATTTCTTTGAATGTTCTATCTATTTTTCTAAATTTATTTTATCCATATATCGAATTATTGTGATTGTTAGTTAGTGAGTAACTACTAAATAATGTATTAAAAATGAGTAGTTTTCATATTTCATTAGATTTCTTTGATCAAAATCATATGCTAAACTAAATGCTTGGTTTAGATTTTTATCTTTAATATTGACAGCAAACTTAGGGTATGATGTAAACTTTAATTTTTGATATTTTAAATTTTCATTAATCATTCCTAACAAAACATCTTTTCTATTTGTCTAATAATGCTAATTTTATTGGTGTATTAATTTCTTATTTAAAATGTTCTTTTATTAAAATTTATATTCCCTTAAATGGATGTATTCAATACTTTCTTTATCTTTCTGAGAAATTTTTGATATTTTTTTTTATGATAGTTTGCTTGTCCATTAATGATATAATAAATCTTTCTTTTGTATCTACTATAATTATACTCATTTCTTTATTACTTATTCTATAATATATTATATTTTTTCTTGAAAATAATTTTCTTATCTTAGAAAATAATTATTCTCTAAATCCGTCCCCTTCCTTAAGGTTTAGATTTGATTTTTGAATTTCTTCAATTTTCTTTATGTAAATATCATTTATTGTAAAAAATATTCTAAAATGTCTTGCATTTTGTTTTATTATTTGTTGATTTTTTTTTATTTCTATCATTCTTAAAATAATATGAAAAATATAATTATTTTTATAATTTTTATTCTATATGGGTTGTTAATATATATATATATATATATATATATATATATATATATATATAAAAGGCTTTTATAATAAGATTTTTATGCAATACATACAATAAAAGCCTTTTATATATATATATATATAAAAGGTTTTTATTGTATGTATTGCATAAAAGTTTTAAATTTGAAGTATTTAACGGTCAAAAATATAAATTAAGCTTCGTTAAAATACAATTGTTTTGTTATTTATGTAAAAAAGCTTTTTTTTTTTTTTTTTTTTAAGAATATGTTCTAAAACAGGTAATTAATACTAAGATTGTTTGGTAAACTTACATAAGGATCCATATTAAAATGGGGGTGTTATTAGAAATAGGCTACATTTTAATCTCTTTTCGAAAGAAAGGTACATTAGTGTTTGGGCTGAAAGATTCAAAGTGAAGCCCACTGCTAGAATTGTTTTTTCTTTGCATACCCTTGTATTTTTATTTTTATTTTTATTTTTACCGAAAGAGCCAAAGAGGTATGAAATTGGGGTATGCAAAATTATACAAAAACAATTTAACCTATGCTAATCAAACCAAACCAAACCAAACCACTACAATTTTTTCCATTTTGGTTAGACATTGGTTGGTTTAGTTTTTAATTTTAAAAATTTAATAATATTTATATTGATTCGATTCTTGTTATTAGTCGTCATGCCATTATCATTAATACTGTCCTAACATAATGATTGATAAAGTCATCCAATATCCTTGTGCATCGACGTTCACCAATGCATCTTAGTTTTAGTTTACGTTGTTGCCATGACATGTCGAGATAATTCTCATCTCTAGCTCGAAACGTCATTGAGTAGTCTTCCTTAAGTGCTTCTAGCCATCACAACCACTAGAAAACATCATATTGATGTAAACATGTGGTTGCCTTGCCAACCTAGGTCCTCTTGATTGACATGTTGCTTCTATTGTAATTTGCCTCACGAAAGTTGTTTCGATGACAGCCACATGATTGGATTCGGTCATCATGTTTGAAGGTTAACACATACACAATTTGGTAAACTCTACAATCAAATATTGACTTTAGGATTTTGTTCAATTTGTTGTTACAATGGATTGTTTACAGTATGATTAAGTGGTCCATGAGTTTATGATTATTGTGTTTAATCATGAGCTAACAATTTTTTTAATAGAGAATGCTCAATTTTCTTTTAAATTAACAAATGCAAATGTCACTATTTATTTTTATTCTCTTTTCCTGTTTCATAAATTTATGTTTAATTTTCAAAATTTTGTTGTGCAAAAAACTCGTAAATAATTTGTTAGCAATTTATCACATTTAACAAGTTTTTAGTGCTTTTGCGAAAGAATTTCATATTTAAATGTTGTTTATGATAGCTGATGGCCTTGCAGCCAAACTGGCACTTAAGACCTTGTGATGTGATAAGTAGGTTGAGCTTGCAGGTTTAACACCTGCTGTAGAATGTGTACATAAAAGTCCACTTAGCAGGAAAAAAAAGGTTGTTTATGATATAACCATTTTTTTTTTTTTTTTAATTTTAATTATCGAATAAACATTTATTATTGTCTCCATACTCCATAGTGGCAGAGGAAAGAGATATATAGTTAACAAAATATTTTAACGACATCAGTGTTTTAAGAATATTTTTGATAATACATCAAACATGAAACACCGATCATGTCCATGATATTATTTTCATACTAGAGGAGAGGGTGTTTCAATGTTATATAAATAATGATGTGACACAGTTGTCATTGAAATTTCTATTGGAGACTAATCTAGCACAAAGATTAGACTTTCAGACATAGCTCTAAGCACCAAGTCCACATATATTAATATTACTACTTTAATGCAAGTTTTGTTGACTAGTTGCCATTGCTTTTCTGCAACCATCTAATTGACTAAAACTCTCATCCCTCGTCTTCTTCCCATTGTGTATTCAAACTACTTTTTGATATTCTTCAATTGTTTTGTACACTTTAATTATGCCGTTGTTTTTCTAGAAGAAGTATTCCGTGGTTGACTTTATTGTTTAGAATATTACGACACTTCAATTCAGAAGTTCAAAAATTATATTTTCATAAAAAAAATTATTTACATTTATTAACATTTTTTTTACAGCACTATACTATTTACATTAAGTAAATATCATCACTATATATATGATACACTTATTCAAATTATTTTATGTTTAATTCTCTAAAAAAATATATGTTCATTTTATTTTAAAATTAAAAAATATATATTTATTTATGTTATAAAAAAAATGAATATATATTTTTTGTTTTTTTGAGAGAGTTATTAATAAAATTTTATGCTGGAAGGAGAATTATGTTAGGCACGAGACTTTCTCCTTTTTCAGTAAGATAGAAAGGACAATTTCTTCATGTTATAGCTACTCTCTTTTTTCACATAATTATATTATAAAATAAGAACAGCTGATATTAAATTATAAATATTGTTACAATAGTGACCTTAGTTTTTCATTTTTATTATAAACTTTTTCTTAGAAAATATAGTAAAATATGACAAAATAATAGATGTAATATATAATTGGTATGGTTCACGTGTTTGCGAAGAGTCTGAGTCCACAGGGATTAGAATCGAATTAATAGTTGAAATTGTATTATAATTCTTGAAAATGTACGATTTATTAAATTCATATAAGTAAGATTAGTATATTAATTATAATAAAGATAAAAAATTATATATACACATGTTGAAATTTTTTTAGGATAAGTTTGATATTTAAAAATTTGAATTAAAAAAGTATGTTTTTATTTTTTTTTTAATTTAAAATTTTAAAATATTAAAATTGTCCTAAAAAAAATAATATATGTTACACACATGATTTAAATATAATTTTTTGGACTTATTTAAAAATTTTATAAAATTAGTGTCTTTATTATATTTAATTAAAAAAATTATTATAGTAAACTGCACTAAACCCAATCTTTGTTTTTTTTTTTTTTTATATGTTTGTTTGTTCTTATTTTTAGATTTTAACCGTTCTTTTTTTTTTATTATTATATTTAATGCATGTTATAAATCTAAAAATATTAATAAAAAAATAATATTTTACTTTTAAATTAATAATATATGTTTTAAATTTAATAAATAAAAATAAAGCTAAGTAAAGATAGCTAGCCAGGCAAAATCATTTTTTCATTAAGCACACAAGTGATGTTTGCCAATACGTGTGCGTGTACGAAAATAGGTTGAAAAGTAAAAGAACTAGAAGCAATTAGACTTTCTTATATATAAATACATAAAAATTGCTATTGGTGATGTTTGATAAAATAAAATAAAAATTGTTAATAGTGATGTGATGGTGTCTTTTAGCGTCTAGAAGAAATGGAACAATAATTCCTAACAGTTTTATTTATTTATTTTATTTTTAAGAGCAAAAGATAAAGAAAGGTTAATATTTTTTTTATATATTTGATGTATATCAAAACGTTGAGAACTATATTTTATAAAAATATTAGAAATATTATCGTTGTTAATAAAATTTTTCAAAAATTCCACCAAGATCTCTAACAAATTTATGAAACTTTTAATAGACCTTTCGAGTATTAACAGAAACAATTATTAATTTGTAATATATACGTGTGTGTATGTATGTGTGTGTAATATGTATTTTGATTAATAAATTAAAAGGTAGGAGATGATGCAGTTGAAATGATTGAAATATTTATTTATATTAAAAATTATAAATATTCATTGTGTTAGTATTTGTAGTTAATAAAAGGATAAACGTTAAACATACAAGAACAAATTTATTGAAAAATATATATATTGTTTAAATTAAATATAAAATATTGTTTAATTCCAAAGGAATTATTTTTTTGATTAAGATACAATTTTGAATATATTTAAATATTTAATGATAAATTATTTATAAAAAAAAAATTTAGCCATAAATAAAATTTTATTGATATTATTAAACTTTTTATTGTCATACCACAATAATGATCTATAGTAGTTCTTATATTTTATCTAAAAAAATTGATATTTTATACCAAAAGAAAAAAATCAACATTGAAATTTTATGGATGTTGTCATAGACATAATGTATCAATGTAGAAAACCTCTAAAACTTTGATATTGTTTACAATGTCGTCAATATTTTCATTCTTGAGAATTAATGAATATGAAAATTTGAGCAAAAATGTTTCCTAAACGATACAAAGTTTTTACCATTTCATTAAAAGATTACAGGTAATTTAATAGCAAGTCAATAATGGCACCAAAAGAGTGACTTCAAGTTAATTAAGTACACTAGCACTTAAGTTGATGGAGAATTTTTAGTGAAATACATGTGTAAATTTTATATTTTACATATTATATAAGTAATATGAGATATTCACTCTTATAATGTTAATCTCAGCAAGAAAGAAACCTTTATGAAAGAGAGAAAATGAACAACAATACATTTGTGATTTATACTTACTACTACTTATACACATAATAGAAGCACTCATATGATTACACGTGTAAGGCTGCTCTAACAACTTTATGTTATATCAAAAACAAACTCTCCAAGCACTTAATATTTTCAATACTCCCTTCAAATTGATGGATGAGTTAACACCAAGAATTTAGATTGTAAACAAAGAAATTGAGTAGCAACTAGCGGTTTTGTAAGAAAATTGACAACTTGATCTTAAGTAGGCACATAATCAATAAGAAGATAACCCTGAAGTAGCAAGTCTCTAATAAAATGATGATCACTTCAATATACTTAGTGTAATAAAATGATGATCACTTCAATATACTTAGTGTGTGTGTGAAACACCGGGTTATGAACAACGACTTTGACACTAAGACTATTAGTGAGCACTACTGGTGTATTAGATAAAGAAATGTGAAGATCAGTGAGTAAAGATTGAAGCCATACAAGCTCAACAACCACTAATGCCATAGATCGATATTAACTCTTAGTGCTGTTATAAACGACAACTTTTTGTTTGGAAGATTTTCAGGAGACAAAACAGTCACCTAAATACACACAATAAGCACCATATCAAGCCTAATAATAGTGAGATGCTGCATCACAAAGACATACTAAATCCATTGCAGAGGGGATAATAAATGTTCGTCCATTTCAAATAGTGTAATAGGCATTTTACAGCCAACGACAAAGCTTGTTGATAGAAAAACCCATATCAAGCCTAATAATAGTGAGATGCTGCAAAGAGCCCACCAACCTTCGATAATCAGAAGCATCCTCCAAAACTACATCATCAAACTTGTTGAGAATTTTACCAGAGGCTGTAGAAGTATTGTTTGGCTTAGCATCTTCTAAACTAAAAGTATCCAATAAATCCTTATTATACTTATGTTGAGACGAAAGAAAACAATCTTGTCCATGAGTACCTTCATGACAAAGAAAATAGCTCAAGAGACCTAAGTCTTTAAGAGCAAACTTCAAATGAAGATCTTCAATTAGCTTACCCACCAAAACAGGATTAGACACTATAATCAAAATATCATCCACATACACTAAAACTACAAACATATCACAAGAAGTATGCTACCAGACATCGAACTGTCAGCCTTAAAATTTGTAAAACCTATAGAAAGTAAGCAATTACAAATCTTCTAGTACCAGGCTCTAGGTGTCTATTTAAGCCCATATAGAGCCTTTTACAATTACACACCATAGTAGAATCACCAGTGTCAAATCCAGGAGGTTGACACATGTAAACATCTTCCAATAAATCTCCATTCAAAAAAACATTATACACATCAATTTGACTCATCTTCCACCGTTTAAAGAGCACTAAAGTAAGAACAACATGTATAGTAGTGGTCTTAACAACATGACAAAAAGTCTCAGAATAATCAACATTAAACTCCTATAAAAAATCACGAGCAACCAACCGAGCCTTATACTTATCCAAGGAACCATTGGACAAAATCTTCACTTTAAACACCCACTTACTAGAAATGGTAGTATGATCTGAGGAGAAAAATAAGAATCCAAGTAGCATTTGTATGTGGACCATCAAACTCACTTTTCATGGGTGTCTTTCACTCAGGCACCTTAAGAGCAACCTTGTAAGTTTTAGGCACAGGCAAAACAGAAGCAGAAGAAGGCGTAGAAGCAAGAAAACTTTTTTAATTCAAATGTTTTCACATTGCATCATTGTTATAACTTATACCCATTTACATGTACTTTACAATATTTTCGTTTGGAGTAATTAAGAAAGTTTAGGCCTTAAAGAAATGTAAAATATATATATAATCAAATTGGTCCCAAAATAATATATCAGTTGTACATAAGGTTTAAAATATTGATATTAAATATAGAACCAAACCAAATCAAACCAATAAAATTTAAAAACCAATTTTTTAAAATTGGGCTAGGTTTAATGAGTTGGATTGGTTCTAGGTATTTTTGTTCACCTCTAATCCTAGTACAATCAACAAATTTTGATGATCCAGGCAGGTCACAGAGTTATCCCTCATTCATCATGAGATTTTTTGTTATTCCAAAAAAATGACATTAAATCACTTTGTCATTATTTTAGAAGCTTCTAAAATCTACCAATTTTATACTTTTTCTTTTCCTAATTATTTGTTAGGTAAAAATTTACGGATCTAAATTCTAATTTAGAAAGAGGAATTTATTTATTAAAAAAATACAACTTAAAAGAGATAAATAGTTTGTAATTTAAGTTTTAACCACTTAAAAATAAATCACGAATAGATTGATATCATGTAGTTCATTTAAATATATAAAAGGCAAGTAGTTTAAGTTTTCGTTATAAGTGTGTAAGTAATATAATTATTTAAAAAAATATAAATAACAAATTTATTCTTAAACGAGTCACACATGCAATCAACACAACTTAATGCAATGATATTGCGTTAGTGTATACTAACGAACTGTAGTTTTTTTCTTTTCACAATCTCCTAAATTTGTGGTTGATCCACTATGAATAAGGCTTGAAATTGGCACAATTCATCATATTGGATTGATTCAACTCTAGGATCCATCCATGCTTCTAAATCAATAACCAACTTTAAAATATACATAATTTTTTCTACATATTATAACTAATTTAGAGTCTCATTGTTATTTATGTCACAAAACAAATCATTAGATGATATTTTGGAATTGAGTAATATATATATTGGTCTTAACTTTTTCTTGAAGAAAAAGAATACTTAGAGAAGAAGTTTACTTGGAAAAGAGATTTACTTGGAGGAGAAGAGATTTACTTGGAGGAAAAGTATACTTGGGAGCTAAGTATACTTGATGGCCAAGTTTTGGGATTTACTTTCTCTCCAAGGAAATTTTGCCTATATATATTGCTACTCTCAATATCATTTGCATAACAACAACAACAACAACAAGCCACAACACCAATTCAAGAAGAGAGCCACTATCTTTGTGTGAGAGAAAGACAATTAGATTTATCCTTTTGAATTAGTAAAGCCACTATTTGGTTGAAGTCAATTTGGGTTATTTGAAGCAAGCAGTTTCTTGGTGGAAAACCATCACAGTACAACACTTGTGCTTCTGTCACCGTACAAGGTTAGAAACACTGTGTAATTTAGATTTCATTTGTAAGTGGTTATTTATTTGGATATTGGTGTCTGTACTCTCATTTTGGATTTGATAGTGGATTTGCCTCGGTGTGCCGTCGTCAGTGGAGTAGACTTTTCACATTGAAAGGTTGAACCACTTAAATCATTGTGCCATTTATTTTTTCTTATTACTTACTATTTTGTTGTTATCCAAAATTAAATTATTTGTGCAACTAAATTGGACCCAAAACTTCGCTTCCGCTAGCGCCAATTTATAACAAATTGGTATCAGAGCTTTGGGTTATTTATTGGAACTAATCAAGTTTGCTCATTTGGATTTATTTTGAGCTTTTGATTATTGGGTTGGTTTTTCATATTTTCTGGGTTGTGCTTCTGTTAATTTAATTTTGGGTATTCTGTCATGGCGGCAAAATACGAAATTGAGAAATTTAATGGTAGGAATGATTTTAGTCTTTGGCAAATGAAGATGCGAGCCATATTGGTTAAAGAAGGGCTCGTTAAGACACTTGAAGGCAAGGATAAATTATCGAAAAAATTGACTGAGGAAGAAAAAGATGCATTGATGAAAAATGCTCTCAGTTCAATTCAGTTATCCTTGTCTGATGAGGTATTACGCGAGGTTGGTGATGAAAGATCTCCTGCCGGGTTATGGCTTAAATTGGAGAACGCGTATATGACCAAGTCATTAACTAGTCGGTTATATTTGAAGCAGCGCTTGTACACTTTCAGAATGTCAGAAGGTATGCCTTTGCCCGATCACCTTGATGACTTTACTAAAATTATTCGTGAACTGAAAAATGTTGGTGTTAAGATTGATGATGAGGATCAGGCCTTAGTTTTGTTATGTTCTTTACCTCATTCGTTTGAACATTTTGTTGATACCATGCTATATGGGAGAGACACTATTTCTTTAGAAGATGTCAAAGCGACTTTGAATTCCAGAGAGTTAAAGAAAAATGTGTCTACAAGTAATAACGATAGTAGCAGTGGTTTGTTTGTTAGAGGTAGAATGCAAGAAAAAGGCTCGAGCAAAAATAGAGGCAAGTCTAGATCGAAATCTAGAAAGAGAACAGATAAATGCAATTATTGTCGTCAAGAAGGGCACTGGAAAGTTAACTGTCCGAAACTCAAAGGTAAAGGGAAATCTACTACAACATCTTCTGGTGCTAATGATGTTGCTGGTATTGCAGATAGTTCTGGTACCGATGGTGATAATGTTCTGTCAGTATCTATTAGTTCTCCTAGAGATGTTTGGATTCTTGATTCAGGTTGTACTTACCATATGTGCCCCAATAAGGATTGGTTTGTTTCTTATCAGTCCATTGATGGGGGTGTTGTCTTGATGGGAAATAATGTGTCTTGTAAGGTTGTTGGTATTGGTACTATCCGGATTAAGATGCATGACGGTATTGTCAGAACTTTGAAAGATGTTCGCCATGTTCCAGATTTGAAAAAGAACCTAATATCTTTGGGTACTTTTGACTCACAAGGCTACAGGTATATAGCTGAAGGTGGCGTTTTGAAAGTTATTAAGGGTGCTCTGGTGGTTATTAAAGGGCAATTGTCTCGTGGTCTCTATATGCTTCAGGGTAGCACTGTCATTAGCAGTGTTTCAGTTTCATCCTCGTCAGATTAAGATTCAGATACGACTCACTTGTGGCATATGCGGTTGGGACATATGAGTGAGGCATGAATGTCTATTTTGAGCAAGCGGGGTTTGCTTGGTGGTCAGAAAACTGGGAAGCTTGATTTCTATGAGCATTGTGTCTATGGAAAGCATCGCAGAGTTAAGTTTAGTACAGCCATCCATAAAACGAAAGGTACCGTTGATTATATTCATTCAGATCTTTGGGGTCCTTCTCGTGTTGCATCCAAGGGTGGTGCCCAGTATATGTTGACTTTTATTGACGACTTCTCTCGTCATGTTTGGGTATATTTTCTGAAAAACAAGAATGATGTGTTTTCAAGATTTGTCAAGTTTAAAGCTTGTATTGAAAATCAAACTGGCAAGAAGATCAAGCGTTTGAGAACCGACAATGGCTTGGAGTTTTGTGAGAGTCAGTTTAATGAGTTCTGCGAAAAGAATGACATAGTGAGACACCGCACTGTGCGTTATACATCACAACAGAATGGAGTTGCAGAACGTATGAATAGGACTCTTTTGGAAAGAGCTCGTTGTATGCTCTTTCAAGCTGGATTGGATAAATCCTTTTGGGCTAAAGCTTGTAACCATGCCTTCTATTTGGTGAATCGGTCTCCATCAACTGCAATTGAGTTGAAGACTCCGTTTGAGGTATTTTCTGGAACTGCTGCTAATTATTCTGATTTAAAAGTTTTTGGTTGTCCTTCTTATGCTCATGTTAATGATGGTAAGCTTGAGCCAAGGGCATTGAAATGTATATTTTTGGGATATTCTTGTGGGGGTGAAGGGTTATAGATTGTGGTGTGTTGAACCCAAGTCACCTAAATTTTTAATTAGCAGAGATGTCAAATTTGATGAGTTTTTTATGTTGGAAAAGAAAAAGGAGTCAGTTGTTGAGGATAAAGACCCCGGTGTTAGTGAGCAGGTGGAGCTTGAGAGTGGAGCTCCTAATCAAGTGCAAGAGAGCACTTCAGATCAGCCATTTGTGGATGAGGTAGATGATTCTGCTCCTGATGTAGCAGAACAGCAACAAGAGGAACCATACAGTATCGCTAAGGGTAAAGGAACAAGAGAGATTCGACGCCCTCAGAGGTATGCAGATGCAGATTTAGTTTCTTATGCATTGTCTGTGGCAGAGACTATTGGGGTGAATGAACCTACTAGTTATCGTGAAGCTGTCACTTGTGATGAGTCTGCTCAGTGGTTGGTTGCTATGAATGAAGAGATTGAGTCTCTTCATAAGAATCATACTTGGGAATTGGTAATACCGCCTAAGGGCCAGAAGATTATTGGAAACAAATGGGTCTTCAAGAAAAAGGAAGGTATACCTGAGGTTGAAGCATCTAGGTTCAAGGCACGTGTTGTTGCAAAGGGCTATTCTCAGAAAAAGGGTATTGACTTCAATGAAGTATTTTCACCCGTTGTGAAACATAGCTCCATACGTGTGTTGCTTGCTATGGTTGCGCTGTTTGACTTGGAATTAGAACAACTTGATGTCAAGACAGCATTCTTACATGGTGAGCTTGAGGAACAAATTTATATGCATCAGCCAGAGGGGTTTGTTGTTCCAGGTAAGGAAGATCATGTTTGTTTATTGAAAAAATCATTATATGGTTTGAAGCAATCTCCTAGGCAATGGTATAAGCGGTTTGATTCTTTTATGATTGATCATGGTTACTCTATGAGTGATTATGATAGTTGTGTTTATCATAAAAGATTATCTGATGGTTCATTTGTTTATTTGTTGCTATATGTTGATGACATGCTTATTACTTCTAAGAATAAGCTTGAGATTCAGAAATTAAAGTCTCAGCTTAGTGGTGAGTTTGAAATGAAAGATTTGGGTGCAACAAAGAAAATTTTGGGAATGGAAATTTACAGGAATAGACAAGCGGGCAAGCTTTATTTGTCTCAGAAAAGTTATATCGAAAAAGTTCTTGAACGCTTTGGTATGAAAGAGTCTAAACCTGTGAGTACGCCACTAGCTGCGCATTTCAGGCTTTCTTTGAATTTGTCACCACAATCAGAAGAAGAAGAGAAGTACATGTCTCAAGTTCCATATGCAAGTGCCGTTGGTAGTTTGATGTATGCTATGGTTTGTACTCGTCCAGACATTTCACATGCAGTTAGTGTTGTTAGTAGATACATGAGTAACCCTGGAAAGGGTCATTGGCATGCAGTGAAATGGATACTTTGGTATTTGAAAGGCACTTCTAGTTTTGGTTTGGTATATGATGGGAGTTCTAATACTGGTTGCAGTGTTATTGGTTATGTGGACTCCGATTATGCTGGAGATTTGGATAAGAGAAGATCTCTGACAGGTTTTGTTTTCACTCTTTCTCATTGTGCCATTAGTTGGAAGGCTACTTTACAGTCTACAGTTGCTTTGTCTACTACAGAGGCAGAATATATGACAGCAGCAGAAGCAGTGAAAGAAGCCATCTGGCTTAGAGGTTTGGTTTGTGATTTGGGTTTACAGCAGGATACTTCTGTTGTATTTTGTGATAGTCAAAGTGCGATACATTTGACCAAGAATACTATGTATCATGAGAGGACCAAATACATTGATGTCAGATATCACTTCGTTCGTGACATTGTGTCTCAGTGTGCTATTGTTGTTAATAAGATAGTTACTACTGAGAATCCAGCTGATATGTTGACCAAACCAGTTTCAGTTAACAAGTTCAAGCATTGTTTGAACTTGATTGGTGTTTGCAGTAAGTGATTGCCCTTTGGGGCTTTTGGACGACGGCCATTTGAGATTTCGAGGAATTTTGTATTTTGAAGAATTTGGTTTCTTCGTTTTGTGCCAAGGTGGAGATTTGTTATTTATGTCACAAAACAAATCATTAGATGATATTTTGGAATTGAGTAATATATATATTGGTCTTAACTTTTTCTTGAAGAAAAAGAATACTTAGAGAAGAAGTTTACTTGGAAAAGAGATTTACTTGGAGGAGAAGAGATTTACTTGGAGGAGAAGTATACTTGGGAGCTAAGTATACTTGATGGCCAAGTTTTGGGATTTACTTTCTCTCCAAGGAAATTTTGCCTATATATATTGCTACTCTCAATATCATTTGCATAACAACAACAACAACAAGCCACAACACCAATTCAAGAAGAGAGCCACTATCTTTGTGTGAGAGAAAGACAATTAGATTTATCCTTTTGAATTAGTAAAGCCACTATTTGGTTGAAGTCAATTTGGGTTCTTTGAAGCAAGCAGTTTCTTGGTGGAGAACCATCACAGTACAACACTTGTGCTTCTGTCACCGTACAAGGTTAGAGACATTGTGTAATTTAGATTTCATTTGTAAGTGGTTATTTATTTGGATATTGGTGTCTGTACTCTCATTTTGGATTTGATAGTGGATTTGCCTCGGTGTGCCGTCGTCAGTGGAGTAGACTTTTCACATTGAAAGGTTGAACCACTTAAATCATTGTGCCATTTATTTTTTCTTATTACTTACTATTTTACTGTTATCCAAAATTAAATTATTTGTGCAACTAAATTGGACCTAAAACTTCGCTTTCGCTAGCGCCAATTTATAACACCCATAATAATATGTTAGATTATACATAATTAAAATTATCTCAAAATGACATATTGATTTGTACATAAATAGACATATTGATGTACACTCTATAAATTATATTTATTTTATAATTTAACCTTTCTTTTTGGAAAAAAAAAACATTATATATATATATATATATATATATATATATATATATATATATATATATATATATATATATATATATATATATATATATATATATATATATATATATATATATATATTAATAAAAAAAGCAAAAATAACATTTTATTGTTACAATTTAAATATATTTATTATTAAAAAAATTTAACTCATCATTTTACAATAAATATTATTTAATTAAATTTTATTTAAATTAAATTATGGTCATTTGTTTAATATTAATGCTATTTTTATTTTTTATAAATTGTAGAATATTTTATTTTGTTAAAATTATATTTTACCAACCGTATTATCGGCCATTTAAACTGTCTCATATCTCTATTATTCAATCTTTTAGCAGCTCTAGAGCAAAACAAACCTTATAGTAGGTGTATCGGTCATTTAAAGGAGAAGAGTCAAAGTTCACGTTGCTGTCCAAAGTCAAAGCATAAGTAAACTCTACTATTTGGAAAATTCAAAAGCTGAACACATGCGATGAATGTTACGGATAATTAAGATAGAAAATGTCCTAGATTTATATACCTATTTTTAGCACAAATACAATTGTTTTAATGCTCATGAATTTATACTACAATTTTACGACCGAATGTTTAATTAGTATAATTACGCTTGTCAAATTGCATCAAATAGATCGTGTTTAAATCAACTTGATATGATATCAACTCGATAAATATTAATTTAAATAGAATAAAATAATATATCATATCAATTTCAATGATTTTAATATGATCTAACAAATTAACATGCTGATATAATAAGTTATTAAGCCACTCTTAAATCGCATATTAAAATAAAGTTACTTGATTGTTGAAAATAGATAAATAAAATAAAAAAAAATAAATATAGCATCTCAAAGATTAAGAAATATAAACATACATAACACGAATAAGGCATATAATCAGTGTAAAAAAGCATAACGAATAACAAGTGACGAAAGTAAAAAATAAATGTGCAACAAGGACAAACCACAAAGAGATACATGTTAGAAGCAACTAAGTGGCTAGGACTTACGCATACAAATTGATTTCAAATTTTTAATATTTTATTATTAGTTTTATGTTCTTTTTTCCTCAATTTTCAAGCTTCAAAGGCTAAAATGATTGAGATGTTAACGACCAAAAATAATATTGAGTCATATTTGTACCATAATTTTCAAATTATTTTATCATGTCATTTCAAAAATTGTTAACTTTACGTATAAAATTGTTAACTTTACGTGTCTATATATATATATATATATATATATATATTTTTTTTTTTTTACAAGATAAAATTTCATTAATTGCAGCAAAATTGATACGTAACAAAGCATAGAAACAATACACCGTTACAATCGATGCTAACTCAGAGCAATAGTATAAATATTGTTTTTTTAAACCTAGCCTAGTTATTTTCTCCAAGCTCCTTATAGTGGTTTTAGAAGAACCACCAAAGCCAAACACGACAATAAACCTGAATATTCATCTGGCAATAAGATTATAATCTTAAGTTTAATGGAAAGGTCACCACCTACTAATATAACATACCAAAAGAAAAAACATATATAACACCACCAACCAAGAAAACCCAATAAAATACCGAGGCTAAAATTAAACAAAAATCTAATAGAATAAGGAGATATATCACCAAAAGATGGGTGCTCGAAATGCATCTAAATCATCATCGTCACTATCTTCCTCGCTAGTCCCTTCCATTGTCTATACTCTCAGAACTTAAATCAAAAGAAACAAATTTGAAGTCCACCAGTAAATACTAGGGATGAATTTTACCTCTAAAGATACCTGAAGGAAAAATTAATGGTAAATACAACAAGTGTAAATTTGTGGCTGAGAACTAAATCGGTGGGATGAAAATGGAGATGGGCGGAGTAAAACTGCATGCAGATGGGCAGTGGGCCTCGATCGGCGGAGAGTTTGTAAATTTTTAGAGAAAAGGCAGAATATTTTAAAAATGAGAGAGAGTTAGTATAACTAACACTTACTATAGTAAAAGAAGTGAACATGTGTAAAAAAGAGGAAATGGCAAGTTCTGTAATTATTAAAGAATAAATACTAAAATGAAACTATTATTTATCGGAATGTCTATAAAAGGGATGTTTAGTACTTGTTGGCTGTAGTTCCCAACATAAAGATCAATAGGAGACTGCAAAACTTAATTTTTGGTGGGAATTCAATTAAAAACAATGGCTTCAGAAGAAGGAGTTGATGGGTATACACAAGATGGGACTGTGGATCTAAATGGAAAACCTGTTCTCAGATCCAAGAGAGGTGGATGGAAAGCTTGTTCTTTTGTTGTTGGTTAGTGTTATTACAATTTTACTTCTTCCCTTCCCTATTTTTAAGGTTTAATTAAAGTTATTTACCTCCAAACTATATATTCCAATTACAGAATTATTGGAAAACATTTTTTGGGGGTTAAAAATGAAAGCTTCACCATTTCTCTCTGTAGAGACATACATTAATTTCGATTTTGATTATAAAGATTTGCAATTTTGGTTTGGACAAATTAGTCTATCCATATTTTTAGCTTATTCTTCCATTAGTATATGGTTTTACTGATTATTATTGAATATTTTCTGAACATATACGATGGAAAGTTCGTTAATTTTTTTAGTGAAGAACAGTCTGATATCAAACTAAAATATAATTATTTTCTTTGTATTCTACTCTCTTTCATGAGTCTTGGCTTAAAGAAAACTGTGCGTTTGTTAATTTTTTTAGTGAAGAACAGTCAGAAATTAAACTAAAATATAATTATTTTCTTTGTATTCTACTCTCTTTCATGAGTCTTGGCTTAAAGAAAACTGTGCGTTTGTTAATTTTTTTAGTGAAGAACAGTCAGAAATCAAACTAAAATATAATTATTTTCTTTGTATTCTACTCTCTTTCATTATTCTTTGGCTTAAAGAAAAACAGTGCTATTGACTCATCGTCAAAATTGGTAGTGTTTGTCAGCCCAATGCCTTTTTACACTCAGATTCAGTCTTCATCTATCTGAACATGTCAAACAGTGAATATTCTTTCTTTTTTAACTCTATATATATATATATAAATAGAATTGTATGACATTGTTTGCTTAGGTACAACCATGGATTAAAGTATCATAATATTCTCAATATATCTAAGCTATAAAAAATTTATGTCGGTAATTGAAATCATTTTAAATTATTATAATTAAATGTTACATATTAACATGCATTTTGTTTGAATTGAGCAGTGTACGAAGTATTTGAAAGGATGGCTTATTATGGAATATCATCAAATTTGGTGCTATATTTAACAAAAAAATTGCATCAAGGCACCGTAACCTCAGCTAATAATGTTACCAATTGGGTTGGCACTATTTGGATTACTCCTATTTTGGGTGCTTATGTTGCTGATGCTCATCTTGGTCGTTATTGGACTTTTATCTTTGCTTCTATCATCTATCTCTCGGTATGTTTCACTCCCTTCTCTGTTTTGGTTTTTATTCAGTTTTATTTACTATCTTATGTCAAGGGAAATTTTATATATATTAAGTGTTAGTGTCTTCGGTTGGACTCTGTCATTACAAGCTCATTAATAATTGTAAGATCTGTCCATTTAATTTAGAGATACTAACCATGTGCCTTGCCTACATAATTTACTTTATTTATCTAGTTTGTTCAAACACTTTATAATATACTTGTAAATAATATTTATTAATCTTGCTAGCTGAATCCTAATGATTGAGGTTGTTAACAATAAAATATTTTGATTTAATTTAATTACATGATAATTCATACATAAAGTTTTTTTTTTTTTTAATTCTTATGATTTTTTTTATAATATAAAATAATATATATTTTTTCTTTTGTTCTTTATGAGGTGATTAAATATGAATTCATATGAATAAACACATCACATATGCAACAAAGTAAAATATTCACATATGCACCCAAGTGAAATAATTTTTATAAATCAAGGAGCTCGAATCCCAATGAAGTATCTAATAGCCTAATAAAAGAGATAAATGTTGAACAAGTTAACTAGTTATCGTAGTTAAAATATTTAAGTTTAATGGCATTTTTTTTTTTTTTGTGCCAGTTTAATTCTTTAGCTTTAAAAAGTAATAATATATTCTAAATGTTCAAATTTTAGGATTTTTTTTCATCTATATTTAAAAAAGAAAGTTTCAATATAAATAATTGTTGAAATATTTTTTTAAAAAAATAGAAAAAAATTAAGAAAAACATAAAAATTGAATATTTTGACATATTCTGTCACTTTTTTTTAAAATTGTTGAACTAAACTGTAAAAAAAAAAAAAAAAAATACTAAACCTAAGTGACCCGTCCGACAGATTAGTAGGTTTGTTTGATTACCATTTAAAATTGTCACTTTTTTTTATAATATTGTTGTATTTGTATTATGGGTGATAAAAATTGAACCAAATCGATCTGATACAACCTATACATATAATATATTATATATTTTTTATATTTTATTTTAATATAATAAATTTATTAGATAAAAAATTAAAAAATATATATAATTAAATTAACTTCTAACTCTCTCGAGTTATTAGTTTTATTAAGTTGTATTTGAAATTGTTCAAATAACAGCCCATAATATATTTACGTTAGTATTTGGTAGGTTAATTAGTCATTTATATATAACTTTATTACAACTGAGTACTTACGTTAGTTTATGTGCTATTTAAAATTTAGAATTGAGTACATGATTGTTTATTTATTGTTTGAAAAAATCAAAACTCTTTTTGACCCTAATTTTAATTTATTGTTAAAGCTTAAAATTTAATGTAATAGTTATTAAGCTATTAAAATTTAAAACAAATAATTTAAAAATAGAAAAAAAAAATACTAAAACATAAAATACAGTCCACCCAATCCAATCCAAAAGATTTGGTTTATTTTTAATTATATGACATAGCCTCCTTCTCGTATAAAGTTTTATTTTTAATTCTCCTAAAGAAAAAGAATATATATTCATTTTTTTTATAATGTAAATAAACATATATTTTTTAGTGTTAGAAGAAAATAAATATATTTTTTTTTCACTGAAAGAGTTAAAAATAAAACTAGTTGAATAATTAGATTATTTATGTACCAAAAAGTTAATTTTATAAATTTTATTGAATCGAATCGAATCAATTTTTACTTTTTAAGAACATATATTATTTGTTTAGTTCCACTTTTAATTCTAATTCAAACCAATCTATGTGCTCACTCCTAATATATATATATACACACCAAGTTAAATAGAAATAGGATTAAGAAAATTTGACAATATTTATATGAAATCGAGAAAATTATATGTGTAAATAGAATCAACAATAAAACCCATTGTATAAACATAGTTTATCTAGATTACTTCACCAAGATATTTTTCTATTGTCACCTTACTCACAAATGAATGCTCTATATGAAGTATGAAAGTTTGACTTAATTTAGAATAACAATAGAGACATAGAAGACGTCCACGTCACCTATATTTTAGCTCCATCACCATGCGTAGCAATTGATTTGATAAAGGTGGTAATTTGGACCACTCTTTTCCAGGATCACAATTCACAGATTGAATTTTGTCTGGTCATGGATTAATTTTAAGTTTGGATAAGCGAAATTCTTTGGATTTTCTATTTGACTCAGCTCTGCTACTTGTTAAAGATAAGAACAACTGATCAACCGGGTGCATAGGGAGAAGAGAAATATGAGCAATAGGAGTCGGTGCGGTTCTGTTATTGTTAATTTTTTTTTAACCTAAAATGCTAACCAAATTAATATACATCGATTAATTAAATTAATAATTGAAACCGATTAATAAAATGTTGATTAAATAACACTAAATTAACTTATTTATGTTATTAATTCAGTCTGCAATTTTAACTTATTTAAAGTTTTTAAATTATATCGATCATATATTAATATTAAATTAATAAAAATTTTAATTTTCAATTAATAATTTAATTTAAAAGAGTTGTACCTTAACTTTTTTTTCTTTCTTTTTTCACCGTTAAATCCAACCCACACCATATAACTGGGGGAATTTGTGGATGTATTAGAACATATTTTTTAAGGAGCAATTAATTGATATATTTCCTAACTATTTATATTTACAGGGAATGTCTGTACTAACACTAGCAGTTTCACTTTCATCTCTGAAGCCTCCTGGCTGCCTAGATGCCAATAAAGATAATTGTAAAAAGGCTTCCACGTTGCAGTTAGCTGTGTTTTATGGTGCTCTTTACACTCTTGCAGTGGGCACAGGTGGAACAAAGCCCAACATATCCACAATTGGAGCAGATCAATTTGATGATTTTGATCCAAAGGAAAAGACCCATAAACTTTCCTTCTTTAATTGGTGGATGTTTAGCATTTTCTTCGGAACCCTCTTTGCCCACACTTTTTTAGTTTATATACAAGACAATGTGGGTTGGGCTCTTGGTTATGGGCTTCCAACTCTTGGGCTTGCAATATCTATTGGGGTCTTTTTGGCTGGCACTCCTTTCTATAGGCACAAGGTACCATCAGGAAGCCCTTTCACAAGAATGGCTAAAGTCATAGTGGCTGCAATAAGAAAATGGAATGTTCCTCTTCCTAATGATCCTAAAAAATTCTATGAACTTGACTTGGAAGAGTATTCAAAGAAAGGAAAGTTCAGGATTGATTCTACCCCAACTCTAAGGTTTGTGTAATTTGTACATTTTATTTTTAAATGACTACACTACTCAACATTCACTAGAATTTGAAATAGACCTTACAACTCTGTAACTCTCCAATATGCTACTAGGCTATGCATGCTTGGTCTATCATTTGAACATTTTACCTTTATCAATTCTCAAGTTATCCTATTATAAGATTTGAAACTGGAATTTTTGTCCAGTTAATAAGACAGTATTTAACTTGACAAATAATAACCAAAGTACAAAGTTTTATAAAGAGAAAAATATTTTTTACCATAATTTGATACACACATAAGTTCACATGTTACAATATAATTGATTTTCTATCAGTAAGTGGTTCCAAAAACTACTTCAACATCTAATTTTCTCAATTTAACATTGACAAGTCACTTGATATATATATCATTATTCATATAAAAACAAATTGAGTGCTAAGTATTAAATTTAATACCAAATTAAAACATTTTTCATGATTTTAAGACAATATTTATATATGTTTTCTTTCAGGTTCCTAAACACAGCTTCCGTCAAAACAGGATCAACTAGTCAATGGATGTTATGCTCAGTTACCCAAGTGGAGGAGACAAAGCAAATGTTAAGAATGTTACCTATCTTGGTTACCACATTTGTGCCAAGCATTATGGTTGCACAAATTAACACCCTATTTGTGAAGCAAGGAACAACTCTTGATAGACATATTGGCAACTTCAAGATCCCACCAGCTAGTTTAGCTACATTTGTAACCATATCTATGCTCGTTAGTGTTGTACTCTATGACAGATTCTTTGTCAAGATTATGCAGAAGTTTACAAAGAACCCTAGAGGAATAACTCTACTTCAAAGAATGGGAATTGGAATGACCATGCACTTCATAATTATGCTAGTTGCTTCTTTCACCGAAAGATGGAGACTAAGAGTAGCTAAGAAACATGGTTTAGTAGAACATGGAGGAGAACTTCCTCTCACTATATTTATTTTACTTCCCCAATTTTTGCTTATGGGAATTGCTGATGCATTATTGGAGGTAGCTAAGATTGAATTCTTCTATGACCAAGCACCAGAAAGTATGAAGAGTATTGGAACTTCTTATTCTTCAACTAGTTTAGGAGTTGGGAATTTTCTCAGTAGCTTTCTTCTTTCAACAGTATCTCATGTTACCAAAGAGCATGGTCACAAAGGATGGATTCTAAACAACTTAAATGCTTCTCATCTTGATTATTACTATGCATTTTTTGCAATATTGAACGTATTGAACTTTTTATTGTTCTTGTTTCTTTCAAAGTCCTATGTTTATAAGGCTGAAGTTTCGGATTCAATTAAAGTACTCACAGAGGAATTGAAAGGGACATATAAGGTATCCAACCAAGAAGAGGGACATATATAGGTCAAGTGCAAGAATTATGTACACATCAAATGATTCGAAGTTCAACTTGATTGACCAAGTATCATTGTTATTGGAAGCTTTCTTTGATGATAGACCTTTTACAGGTTGATGCTAAATAGATGTACATAGTGGTTTAGTGTGTATTTTTTCTCTTCAATAATCTTGACAATTAGAAAGAAAAGAAAAAAGATTACACCTAAGAAAGGTAATTTATATTCCCATGTTAATGTTTACTAGTCATCAAGAGTCTCTAATTCAAACTTTATATTCTAGATTCATACATATACATGCATAAATTTTAAAAACTTATAATTTAGCTATCATATTTTCAAAAAGATCACTAAATTTTTAAATAATATGTTTTAGTTCTTAAACCATCAAAATTTTACAGATAGGTCCAAAAGTTTCAACCACAAATATATATTTCAGTATTCAATATAGGACCTATATGTAAATATTTAAAAGTTAGATAAGAATTTAAAAAGTTAGCAACATTAGTAAATTTTAAAAGTTAAATAACTAAATCATATGTTTTAAAATTTTAAAAGATTTATTTGTAAAATTGCTCAAAATTTAAAAATTGAAGTAATTAAGCTGAGAAAATAACGAGAAAAATACATTTTGATCTTTAATTGGATAAATTTTTGGAAGATCACAATAAATAAAACCCTAAAACTTATAAAACTAAAAAACAAAAAAATCCATCCAAAATTTAACATTGAACAAATCTTGTTTTCTGAATTTATATTATTTAAACTACTTATATGTTTTATAATTTTTTTTATACTTTTGATTGTAAGGTTTTGTATTACATTCATATTTTTTTTTGACATTTTAAATTTTTTTGTATCACAACAGATTTTATCATTTTTTTTACTTGTTTATATACTTTTCTTTTTTGACATTTTATAACTATCTAATTTTTAAGGCTTATTATTATTTTTTCTAATATATTAGGTATAGTTTCTCTATTCCTTTTATTTCATCATTCTGTCATTTTTTTTATGTAATGTTTTAGTTAATTTTTGAAAAAAAATATTTCCTTATAAGTTTATTGTATATAAAGTGATAACTTATGATAGTACATTTTTTATTCACATATAAAAGAATCTATATAATACATATTACATATTTTCATATTTGCTGCCACTTAGTTTCATTTATTTAATTTTCACTAGATTCAGTAATATGTATTCATTTAACTTCTCCAATAATTTTTTTATATTTTTTATTTACTACAATGTCTAAATATTCTTTTATTTTTGCTTCATTTCCTTGCATTACTAAATGTTGTTGTTCTATTAAATTTACAAACCAAATTTTTATATTTTATGTCATCTTATGAGCTAATAATATTTTATAAGTTAAAGGATTTGTTTGTGTGGTGATAGAAATTTTTATAATTACACTCATTCTACTTGCCCATTCATCTAAAGCTTTCTTCATATTTCTTATACAATCTAAATTTAAAATATCAAATTTATAGTTTTCATAAAGCTTAAATTCTAGTATAATACTACTTCTAGTACCCCAATATAATCTTTCTTCTATTTTAGATTATTATCTTCTTCTATTAAAAGGTTCAGATTCCTCTTTATAGGGTTGATAATACTAGCTTCATATGGATTCTTGATCTTATATTTTTTTGTTCATATTCATTTTCATTAATTACTATCATATCATCTTCTTTATTTGTATAAAATTTTTCTTCATAGTATTTTTCTAATTTCTCATTTGTATTTGTTAACAGGTTGATTAATTTTTTTATGTCCTTATTTTGAGGATCCATGAATTGTTCTTATAATTTTTTTTTTTCTTTATTCCATTAGATTGGAACTATGTCTTTGGATTTTTCTTCATCATTTCTGTTATCATTCTTGGGTATTAAAGCATCAAATCTCCTAAGAGGTTCTTCATTTAACCTTCTTAATGGATCAAATTTTAATCCATTTTTTCTTAATATGTTATTAATATATCTTCTTAATTCTTTAAATTCTTTATATATATCTAGTTATAAATCCTTTAGTTCTTTTTTGTATTTGTTTATATATTGTAAAAATTTAATATTCAAGTCATCTATGATGTCTATTTTTTCTGCCAAGAGAATTAAAGCCTTTAGTATAGATATTTGGTTACTAGATATAATTGTTATGTTATTATTTTCTTCTAATTCCATTCCTAGTAACTTGTCTTTTAACATAAGTTTTTAATCTAATATTATTATATTCTTGTATGAGTTAATTCTTTTACTTCTTTGATTTTTTCTTTTAGTTCTTCTATTTTCTTTTCTTTTTATTAATTTCTGCTTGGGTGTCTATAAATTTAATCTTTTGTATATTGCTTTTTTTTTTTTTTACTAATATAAGAGATTTTTCTTTAATATCTGAATTTCATTCACTCAAGTATTTCATATTCTGTTAATATTTATGGTTTTATTACTTGTCCTATTTTTTTGAATGTTTTATCTATTTTTCTAAATTTATTTTGTCTGTATATCGAACTGTTATAATTATTTGTTAGTGAGTAACTATTAAGTAATGTATTGAAAATGAGTAGTTTTCATCTTTCATTAGATTTTCTTGATCAAAATCACATGCTAGACTAAATGCTTGGCTAGATTTTTATCTTTAATATTAACAGCAAACTTAGGATATGATGTAAACTTTAATTTTTGATATCCTAAGTTTTCATTAATCATTCATAACAAAATATCTTTTATATTTGTCCAATAATGCTAATTTTATTGGTGTATTAATTTATTATTTAAAATATACTTTTATTAAAATTTATATTCCCTTAAATGGATGTATCCAATTCTTTCTTTATCTTTTTGAGAAATTTTTGATATTTTTTTTTTATGATAGTTTGCTTGTCCATTAATGATATAATAAACCTTTCTTTTGTATCTACTATAGTTATACTCATTTCTTTATTATTTATTCTATAATATATTATATTTTTTCTTGGAAATAATTTTCTTATTTTAGAAAATAATTATTCTCTAAATCCATCCCCTTCCTTAAGGTTTAGCTTTAATTTTTGAATTTATTCAATTTTTTTATGTAAATATTATTTCTTGTAAAAAATATTCTAAGATGCCTTGCATTTTATTTTTATTATTTCTTAATTTTCTTTTATTTCTATTATTCTTAAAATAATATGAAAAATATAATTTTTTTTATAATTTTTATTTTATATGGGTTGTTAATATATATATATATATATATATATATATATATATATATATATATATATATATATATATATATATATATATATATATAAAAGGTCTTTATTGTATGTATTGCATAAAATTTTTAAACTTGAAGTATTTAAAGGTTAAAAATATAAATTAAGCTTTGTTAAAATACAGTTATTTTTGTAAAAAAAACTATTTTTTTTAAAGAATATGTTCTGAAACAGGTAATTAATTCTAAGATTGTTGGTAAACTTACATAAGGAATTAAGGATCCATATTAAAATGGGGTGTTAATTAGAAATACGCTACATTTTAATCTCTTTTCGAAAGAAAGGTACATTAGTGTTTGGGCTGAAAGATTCAGAGAAGCCCACTGCTAGAATTGTTTTTTCTTTTCATTACCCTTGTACTTTTATTTTTATTTTTACGGAAAGAGCCAAAGAGGTATGAAATTGGGGTATGCAAAATTATACAAAAACAATTTAACCTATGCTAATCAAACCAAACCAAACCAAACCAATACAATTTTTTCCATTTTGGTTAGACATTGGTTGGTTTAATTTTTAATTTTAAAAATTTAATAACATTTATATTGATTCGATTCTTATTATTAATCGTCATGCCATTATCATTAATATAGTCCTAACATAAAGATCGATAAAGTCATCAAATATCCCTGTGCATCGACGTTCACCAATGCATCCTAGTTTTAGTTTACGTTGTTGCCATGACATGCCGAGATGATTCTCATCTCTAGCTCGATCACCCCTAACGTCATTGAGTAGTCTTCCTTAAGTGCTTCTAGCCATCACCACCACTAGAAAACATCATGTTGATGTAAACATGTGGTTGCCTTCCCAACTTAGGTCCTCTTGATTGACATGTTGCTTCTAATGTCATGACCTTTGTAATTTGCCTCGCCAAAGTTATTTCAATGACAGCTACATCATCGAATTCGGTCATCATGTTTGAAGGTTAACACATACATAATTTGGTAAACTCTACAATCAAATATTGACTTTAGGATTTTGTTCAATTTGTTGTTACAATGGATTGTTTAGAGTCTGATTAAGTGGTCCATGAGTTTATGAATTATTGTGTTTAATCATGAGCTAACAATTTTTTTAATAAAGAATGCTCAATTTTCTTTTAAATTAATAAATGCAAATGTCACTATTTATTTTTATTCTCTTTTATCTCTTTTCCTATTTCATAAATTTATGTTTAGTTTTCAAAATTTTGTTGTGCAAAAAACTCATAAATAATTTGTTAGCAATTTATCACATTTAAGAAGTTTTTAGTGCTTTTGCGAAAGAATTTCATATTTAAAGGGTGTTTATGATAGCTGACGGCCTTGTGATAAGTAGGTTGGGCTTGCAGGTTTAACACCTGCTGTAGAATGTGTACATAAAAGTCCACTTAGCAGGAAAAAAAAGGTTGTTTATGATATAACTTTTTTTTTTTTTTATTTTAATTATCGAATAAACATTTATTATTGTCTCCATACTCCATAGTGGCAGAGGAAACAGATATATAGTTAACAAAATATTTTAACGAGATCAGTGTTTTAAGAATATTTTTGATAATACATCAAACATGAAACACCGATCATGTCCATGATATTATTTTCATACTAGAGGAGAGGGTGTTTCAATGTTATATAAATAATGATGTGACACAGTTGCCTTTGAAATTTCCTTCGGAGAATAATCTAGCACAAAGATTAGACTTTCAGACATAGCTCTAAGCATAAAGTCCACATATATTAATATAATTACTTTAATGCAAATTTTGTTGACTAGTTTCCATTGCTTTTCTGCAACCATCTAATTGACTAAAACTCTGATCCGTCTTCTTCCTGCCACTATTATGTTATTCTTCAATTGTTTTGTACACTTTAATTATGCCGTTGTTTTTCTAGAAGAATTATTCCGTGGTTTTTCTAGAAGAATTATTCCGTTGTTGACTTTGTTGTTTAGTAAATTAAGACACTTCAATTCACAAGTTCAAAAATTATATTTTCATAAAAAAAAATATTTACATTTATTAACATTTTTTTTTACATCACTATACTATTTATATTAAGTAAATATCAACTAATTAAGAAAAATCTTATAAGGAAAAAGTCATATAATAGATGGTATATAAGATTTTTTTTCATTTTTTTTTAGCAAGATAAATAAGATTTTATATGACACACTTATTCAATTTGTTTCATTTTTAATCCCCTTAGTGAAGAAAAAAAACATATTTTTATTTTCTTTTAAAATTAAAAAATATATATTTATTTACTTTATAAAAAAAATAAATATGTATTTTTTATTTTTTGAATGGATTACTAATAAAATTCTATACAAAAAAAAAATTATGTTATACAATTAAGCCATAAAACTTTTTCCTTTTTTCAGTAGGATAGAAACGACAATATCATCATGTTGTAGCTACTCTCTTTTTTCACATAATTATATTATAAATTAAAAATAGCTCATATTAAATTATAAATATTGTTACAATAATGAACTTAGTTTTCCATTTTTATTATAAACTTTTTCTTAGAAAATATAGTAAAATATGACAAAAGAATATATGTAATATATTATTGTTATGGCTCACGTGTTTGCGAAGAGTCTGAGTGATTAGGATCGAATTAAAGTTGAAATTGTATTATAATTCTTGAAAATGTACGATTTATTAAATTCATATAAGTAAGATTAGTATATTAATTATAATAAAGATCAAAAATTATATATACACATGTTGAATTTTTTTTTTTTTTAGGATAATTTTGATATTTAAAAATTTGAATTAAAAAAGTACGTTTTTATTTTTATTTTTATTTTTTAAATTTAAAATTTTAAAATATTAAAATTATCCTAAAAAAATATAATATATATTAGGCACATGATTTAAATATAATTTTTCGGACTTACTTAAATTTTTTATAAAATTAAGGTCTTTATTCTATTTAATCAAAAAAATTATTATGGTAAATTGCACTAAACCCAATCTTTGCTTCTTCTTTTTTTCTATGTTTGTTTGTTCTTATTTTTAGATTTCAACTGTTAATTTTTTTTTTTATATTTAATGCATGTCATAAATTTAAAAATATTATTAAAAAATAATATTTTATTTTTAAATTAATAATATATGTTTTAAATTTAATAAATAAAAATAAAGCTAAGTAAAGATAGCTAGCCAGGCAAAATCATTTTTTCATTAAGCACACAAGTGATGTAATTCGTTTGCCAATACGTGTGCGTGTACGAAAATAGGTTGAAAAGTAAAAGAACTAGAAGCAATTAGACTTTCTTGTATATAAATACATAAAAATTGTTAATAGTGATATCTGATAAAATAAAATAAACATTGTTTTTTTTTTTTTTATGAAAAAAATAAACATTGTTAATAGTGATGTGATGGTGTCTTTTAGCGTCTAGAAGAAATGGAATAATAATTCCTAGCAGTTTTATTTATTTATTTTATTTTTAAGAGCAAAAGATAAAGAAAGGTTAATATTTTTTTTATATATATACTTGATGTACATCAAAATGTTGAGAACTATATCTTATACAAATATTAGAAATATTATCGTTGTTAATAAAAATTTTCAAAAATTCCACGAAGATCTCTAACAAATTTATGAAATTTTTAATAGACCTTACAAGTATCAATAGAAACAATTATTAATTTGTAAACAATTATATATATATTAATGTAATATGTATTTTGATTAATAAATTAAAAGGTAGTAGATGATGTAGTTGAAATGTTTATTTATATTAAGAATTATAAAAATATTCATTGTGTAAGTATTTGTAGTTAATAAAAGAATAAACGTTAAATGTACAAGAACAAATTTATTGAAATATATATATATATATATATATATATATATATATATATATATATTTAAAATTAAATATAAAATATTGTTTAATTTCAAAGGAATTATTTTTTTGATTAAGATACAATTTTGAATATATTTAAATATTTAATGGTAAATTATTTATAAAAAAATTTAGCTATAAATGAAATTTTATCGATATTATTAAACTTTTTATTGTCGTGCCACAATAATGATCTATAGTAGTTCTTATATTTTATCTTAAAAAAATTGAAATTTTATTCAAAAAAAAAAAAAAAATCAACATTGAAATTTTATAGATGTTGTCATAGACATAATGTATCCATGTAGAAACCTTTAAAAGGTTCATATTGTCCAAAATATTGAAACCTTTAAAACTTTGATATTGTTTACAACGTCGTCAATATTTTCATTCTTGAGAATAAATGGATATGGAGATTTGAGCAAAAATGTTTCCTAAAAGATACAAAGTTTTTACCATTTCATTAAAAGATTATCGGTAATTTAATAGCGAGTTAATAATGGCACCAAAAGAGTGACTTCAAGTTAATTAAGTACCCTAGCACTTAAGTTGATGGAGAATTTTTAGTGAAATAACTTTATAAATTTTATATTTTATAAATAATATGAGATATTTACTCTTCTAATGTTAATCTCCAAGTAACCAATAGAAATCTTGAAGCTCATGATTGAAACAAGAAACAATAATAGAGAAGAAACGAAGTTCTATGAGAAAGAAACCTTTATAAAAGAGAGAGAATGAACAACAATACATTTGTGATTTATACTTACTACTACTTATACACATAATAGAAGCAATCACATAATTACACGTGTAAGGCTACTCTAACAACTTTATGTTATATGAAAAACAAACTCTCCAAGCTCTTAATATTTCCAATACCCCTCTTCAAATTGATGGATGAGTTTGTAAACAAAGAAATTGAGTAGCAACTAGCGACTTTGTGAGAAAATCGACAACTTGATCTTAAGTAGGCACATAATTAATAAGAAGAGAGCCCTGAAGTACCAAATCCCTAATAAAATGATGATCACTTCAATATGCTTAGTGTGTGCGTGAAACACCGGGTTATGAGCAAAGGCTTTGACACTAATACTATTAGTGAGCACAAATGGTGTATTAGACATAGAAATGTGAAGATCAGTGTGTAAAGATTAAAGCCATACAAGCTCAACAACCGCCAATGCCATAGACCGATATTAACTCTTAGTGATGCTATGAACGACAACTTTTTATTTGGAAGATTTTCAGGACACAAAACAGTCACCTAAATACACACAATAAGCGCCAATATTGCAACAATCATCTAGACAATTAGCATAGTCTGCACCACAAAGACATACTAAATCCATAGCAAAGGGGGTAGTAAATGTTTCTCCCTTTTAAATAGTGCAATGGGCATGTAGCAGCCAACCAATGAACATCTGTTGGAGCAGACATAAATTGACAAAGCTTGTTGACATCAAAACCCATATCAAACCTAATAATAGTGAGATACTGCAAAGAGCCCACCAACCTTCGATAATCAGAAGCATCTTCCAAAACTACATCATCAAACTTGCTGAGAATATAGAAGTATTGTTCGGCTTAGCATCTTCTAAACTAAAAGTATCCAATAAATCCTTATTGTACTAATGTTGAGACAAAAACAAACAAACTTCTCCATGAGTACCTTAAAGACAAAGACAATAACTCAAGAGATCTAAGTCTTTAAGAGCAAACTTCAAATGAAGATCTTCGATTAGCTTACCCACCAAAATAGGATTAGACACTGTAATCAAAATATCATCCACATACACTAAAACCACAAACATATCACAAGAAGTATGCAACCAAACATCGAATTGTCAGCCTTAGAATTTGTAAAATCCAAAGAAAGCAAGCAATTACAAAGCTTCTAGTACCAGGCTCTAGGTGTTTGTTTAAGCTCGTATAGAGCCTTTTGCAATTACACACCATAGTAGAATCACCAGTTTCAAACCCAAGAGGATGACACATGTAAACATCCTCCAATAATCTCCATTCAAAAAAGCATTGTACACATCAATTTGCCTTATCTTCCACTGTTTAAAGAGCACTAAAGTAAGAACAACACATATAGTAGTAGTCTTAACAACAGGACTGAAAGTCTCAGAATAATTAATATCAAGCTCTTATCAAAATCACAAGCAGCCAACCGAGCCTTATACTTATCCAAGGACCCATTAGACAAAAGCTTTACTTTAAACACCCACTTACTAGAAATGGTAGTATGATCTAAGGAGAAAGAAACAAGAATCCAAGTAGCATTTGCATGTGGAGCATCAAACTCACTTTTCATGGATGTCTTTCACTCAGGCACCTTAAGAGCAACCTTGTAAGTTTTAGGCACTAGCAAAACAAAAGCAGAAGAAGGCGTAGAAGCAAGAAAACTTTTTTTTTTTCAAATGTTTTCACATTGCATCATTGTTATAACTTATACCCATTCACATGTACTTTACATATATTTTCGTTTGTAGTAACTAAGAAAGTTTAGGTCTTAAATAACATGTAAAATATATATATAATCAAATTAGTCCCAAAATAACATGTTAATTGTACACAAGGTTTAAAATATTGATATTAATACTTAAATTTTATCTAAATATTGAAGATATTGTCGTTGTCGATAAAAACTTTGAAATTCTTTTACAAACCTATTAAAACTCTATCAAAATTATAGAATTTTTTTTATAAAACATCAAAACAATTAATTAATTAATTAATTATATTTTAAAACTAGTTTCTTATTTGATACATATATTTGTAAAAATTATGGTATTCTATTTAATCAATAAGTTAATTTTTAATCAAATATTAAGTTAAAATATTAAATAATTATTTATATATTATAATATTATGATAAATGGAGAAATCTTGATAGTACATAATATACTTTAAATTATAAAAGATAAAAAATTATAGGAAAATTTAGTAAAATAAATGTGCAAATGATGTACAAGTAAAATATATATATGAAAATAAGTATAAAATATCGTCCTAAATTCAAATAAATAATTTTTTAATTGAAGATAAAAACTTATAAATAAATAAATTTAAAAGTAAATTATTTAGAAAATAAAAAATAATATTTAATAAAAAATAATGTTTTTTTATTTTATATTTGTTAAAATTTTATTGACATTTTAGCAAAATTATCCACAATATCTAGGATATTTTGGCACAAAATGATAGTTTTTGATATTGATAACGACATTTTATGACAATATTGCAACATTCTCATTTTTAGCTAAATTATATGAATATCACGTTTCGACGTTGAGATGTATAAAAAACCAATAATATTGAGACAATGTTGACAATATTTTTAACTTTTTAATCATTGGTTGTACATAATGTATATATATAACATATGTACATATTATTACAATTTATAGAGTTTACCTCAATATGTACACTTGTGTACAAATCAATATGTTATTTTGGGACAATTTTAATTATATATAATCTGACATATTATTATGGGACTCTAAATTAGTTATGATATGTATAAAAAAAATATGTATATTTTGAAGTTAGTTGTTGAATTTGGAAGCATGGATGGATCTTAGAGTTGAATCAATCCAATATGATGAATCGTGCCAATTTCAAGCCTTATTCACAGTAGATCAACCACAAATTTAGGAGAATGTGAAAAGAAAAAAACTATAATTCGTTAGTATACACTAACGCAAGTATCATTGCATTTAAGTTGTGTTGGTTGCATGTGTGACGCGTTTTAGAATAAATTTGTGATTTATTTTGTTTAAAATAATTATATTACTTATATACCTATAGAGAGACTTAAACTACTTGTCTTTTATATGTTCAAATGAATTATATGATATCAATCTACAATAAATTTGTGATTTATTTTTAAGTGGTTAAAATTTAAATTACGAACTATTCATCTCTTTAAGTTGTATTTTTTTAATAAATAAATTCCTCTTTCTAAATTATTAGAATTTAGATCCGTAAATTTTTACCATACAAATATTCAGGAAAAGAAAAGTATAAAGTTGGTAGAATTTAGAAGCTTCTAAAATAATGACACTGTGATTTAATGTCATTTTTTTGGAATAACAAAAAATCTCACCATGAATGAGGGACAACTCTGTGACCTGCCTAGATCATCAAAATTTGTTGATTGTATTAGGATTAGGGGTGAACAAAAATATTTAGAACTAACCCAACCCAACCTAAAAAAATCAGTTCTTAAATTTCATTAATCTTGTTTAGTTCTTTATAGTAAAAACTCGATTAATATTGGGTTGGTTTGGTTTTCATTTATTAAAATCTTAAAAAAATCGAATCATCCCAATTTATTTATTAATTTTTTCTTATTATATTTATATTTATATTGTTATTCATAGAATTATTTATAAAAAAAATTCATTCACAGTTGATTAGGTTTATACTTTATACCCTTTTCAATGAATCAATTTTCTTTCAAAAACCTAAATCAAGGCCTTTCACAAGTTATTCATGACGCTTCTCACAAGTCACATCTTCGTCCAACTCTAGCTAGTTGCCCACAAATTTTGCCAATTTTTGCCATTAGAGTTTGAATATTTAAACGAAATTCATGCAAGTACTTATCTACTAAGTACTATCATTTATTTTAATTTCTATCCACGTGAGACACTAATTTTATATTATTTAATTATTTAACCATTATAAATTTATAATTAAATTGTCTTTCATATTTTTGTCATTAGAGTTTCCATTACATAAACAATATTATTGGATATAAAAATTAGTAAATTTTGTCAAGTATGTGATTACTATTCCTTATTGCTAACACTTTGCACCATATCATAGTTCGACATGAAGGCATGAGGCCTGCAAGATTCGAACTGCAGACCTCCCGTTCGAAAGGCCACAAGATGGATAACCAATTGAACTGCACTCAACCAATAGTGATTTAATGTCGTTGACCGACATAAGCTTTCAAAGAAAAATATTATGGTAACATAAATTTGCATAAATTTATATATTCATACTATTCATGATGTTATGTGGCAAATTATCTATAATAATAAATAACATCTCTATTTTGAAGATAATTTTTACACATGTCACGATGTAAATAATGCATGTGCAAAAATGTGTATAAATTTATATATTTTTAATATTTTTTAATTTAATCTTTATTTTTGGGCAAAAAAAAGAGAAAAAGAAATAACATTATATATATATATATATATATATATAAAAATTAATAAAAAAAAGCAAAAATAACATTTTTATGTTACAATTTAAATATATTTATTATTAAAAAAATTTAGCTCATTATTTTACAATAAACATCATTTAATTAAATTTTATTTAAATTAAATTATGGTCATTTGTTTAATATTAATGCTATTTTTATTTTTTATAAATTGTAGAATATTTTATTTTGTTAAAATTATATTTTACCAACCGTATTATCGGCCATTTAAACTGTCTCATATCTCTATTGTTCAATCTTTTAGCAGCTCTAGAGCAAAACAAATCTTATAATAGGTGTATCAGCCATTTAAAGGAGAAGAGTCAAAGTTCTTGCGTTGCTGTCCAAAGTCAAAGCATAAGTAAACTCTACTATTTGGAAAATTCAAAGGCTGAACACATGCGATGAATGTTATGGATAATTAAGATAGAAAATGTCCTAGATTTATATACCTATTTTTAGCACAAATACAATTTTTTTAATGCTCATGAATTTATACTACAAGTTTACGACTGAATGTTTAATTAGTAGAATTAAGCCTGTCAAATTTTATCAAATAGATCGTGTTTAAATCAACTTGATGTTATATCAATTCAATAAATATTAATTTAAATAGAATAAAATAATATATCATATAAAACTTCATTGACTTTAATATGATATAACAAATTAACATGGTAATATAATAACTTGTTAAGATACTCTTAAATCCAACGCATATTAAAATAAAGGTTACTTGATTGTTGAAAATGAGTAAATGAAATAAAAGAAAATAAATATAGCATCCCAAAGATAAAAAAAAATGTAAATATACATGATGACGAATAAAGCAGACTATAAGTATAAAAGAGCCTGACGAATAACAAGTGACAAAAATAAAAAATAAATGTGCAACAAGGGATAAACCATAAAGAGATACATGAGAAAAATGGTTTGAAGCAGCTAAGTGGCTAGGACTTAGGCATACAAATTGATTTTAAAATTTAAATTTTTTATTACTATTTCTATGCTCTTTTTCCCTCAATTTTCAAGCTTCAAAGTCTAAAATGATTGAGATGTTAACGACCAAAAAGAAGTCATATTTTTCAAATCATGTTATTATATCATCTCAAAAATTGTTAACTTTGTGTATAAAAATAGTATAATATATATTTTGTTTGAAAGAGACAATTTCATTAATTGCAGCAAAATTGATACATAACAAAGCATACAAACAATACACCATTACAATCGATGCTAACTCAGAGCAATAGTATAAATATTACTTTTTTAAACCTAGCCTAGTTCTTTTCACCTAGCGATTTACTTATAGTGGTTTTAGAAGAACCACCAAAGCCAATCACGACAATAAA